>CANOQG010000012.1:0-73000 GCA_947568835.1 Protonemura montana
CATGTCCTGCCCCATGTCCTGCCCCATGTCCTGCCCCATGTCCTGCCCTATGTCCTGCCCCATGTCCTGCCCCATTTTCTGCTCCATGTTCCACCCCATGTCCTGCCCCATGTCCCATGTCATGCCCCATGTCCTGCCCCATGTCCTGCCCCATGTCCTGTCCCATGTCCTGCTCCATGTCCTGCCCCATGTCTTACCTCATGTCCCATGTCCTGCCTCATGTCCTGCCCCATGTCCTGCCCCATATCCTGCCCCATGTCCTGCCCCATGTCCTGCCCCATGTCCTGTCCCATGTCCTGCCCAATGTCCTGCCCCATGTCCTGCTCCGTGTCCTGCCCCATGTCCTGCCCCATGTCCTGCCCTATGTCCTGCCCCATGTCCGGCCCCATGTCCTGCCCCATGTCCTGCCCTATGTCCTGCCCCATGTCCTGCCCCATGTCCTGCCCCATGTCCTGTCCCATGTCATGTCCCATGTCCTGCTCCATGTCCTGCCCCATGTCCTGCCCCATGTCCTGCCCTTTGTCCTGCCCCATATCCTGCCCCATGTCCTGCCCCATGTCCTGCCCCATGTCCTGCCCCATGTCCTGCCCCATGTCCTGCCCCATGTCCCATGTCCTGCCCCATGTCCTGCCCCTTGTCCTGTCCCATTTCCTGCCCCATGTCCTACCCCATGTCCTGCCCCATGTCCTGCCCCATGTCCTGCCCCATGTCCTGCCTCATGTCCTGCCCCATGTCTTGCCCCATGTCCCATGTCCTGCCCCATGTCCTGCCCCATGTCCTGCCCCATGTCCTGCCTTATGTCCTGTCTTATGTCCTGCCCCATGTAATGCCCCATGTCCTGCTCCATGTCCTCCCCCTGTCCTGCCCTATGTCTTATGTCCTGCCCCATGTCCTGCCTCATGTCCTGCCCCATGTCCTTCCCTATGTCCTGTCCCATATCCTGCCCCATTTCCTGCCCCATGTCCTGCTCCATGTCCTGCCCCATGTCCTGCCCCATGTCCCGCTCCATGTCCTCCCCCTGTCCTGCCTCATGTCCCATGTCCTGCCCCATGTCCTGCCCCATGTCCTGCCCCATGTCCTGCCCCATGTCCTGTCCCATGTCCTGCCCCATGCTTTGCCCCATGTCCTGTCCAATGTCCTGCCTTATGTCCTGCCCCATGTCCTGCCCCATGTCCTGCCCCATGTCCTGCCCCATGTCCTGCCCTATGTCCTGCCCCATGTCCTGCCCCATGTCCTGCCCTATGTCCTGTCCCTGTCCTGTCCCATGTCCTGCCCCATGTCCTGCCCCATGTCCTTCCCTATGTCCTGTCCCATGTCCTGCCCCATGTCCTGCCCCATGTCCTGCTCCATGTCCTGTCCCATGTCCTGCCCCATGTCCTGCCCCATGTCCTGCCCCATGTCCTGCCCTATGTCCTGTCCCATGTCCTGCCCCATGTCCTGCCCCATGTCCTGCCCCATGTCCTGCCCCATGTCTTTCCCCATGTCCCATGTCCTGCCCCATGTCCTGCCCCATGTCCTGCCTCATGTCCTGCCTCATGTCCTGCCCCATGTCCTGCCCCATGTCCTGCCCCATGTCCTGCCCCATGTCCTGTCCCATGTCCTGCCCCATGTCATGCCCCATGTCCTGCCCCATGTCCTGCCCCATGTCCCATGTCCTGCCCCATGTCCTGCCCTTTGTCCTGTCCCATTTCCTGCCCCATGTCCTGCCCCATGTCCTGCCCCATGTCCTGCCCCATGTCCTGCCCCATGTTCTGCCCCATGTCCTGCCCTATGTCTTGCCCCATGTCCCATGTCCTGCCCCATGTCCTGCCCCATGTCCTGCCCCATGTCCTTCCCTATGTCCTGTCCTATGTCCTGCCCCATGTCCTGCCCCATGTCCTGCTCCATGTCCTCCCCCTGTCCTGCCCCATGTCCCATGTCCTGCCCCATGTCCTGCCCCATGTCCTTCCCCATGTCCTGCCCTATGTCCTGTCCCATGTCCTGCCCCATGTCCTGCCCCATGTCCTGCCCTATGTCCTGCCCCATGTCTTGCCCCATGTCCCATGTCCTGCCCCATGTCCTGCCCCATGTCCTGCCCCATGTCCTGCCCTATGTCCTATCCCATGTCCTGCCCCATTTTCTGCTCCATGTTCCACCCCATGTCCTGCCCCATGTCCCATGTCATGCCCCATGTCCTGCCCCATGTCCTGCCCCATGTCCTGTCCCATGTCCTGCTCCATGTCCTGCCCCATGTCTTACCTCATGTCCCATGTCCTGCCTCATGTCCTGCCCCATGTCCTGCCCCATATCCTGCCCCATGTCCTGCCCCATGTCCTGCCCCATGTCCTGTCCCATGTCCTGCCCAATGTCCTGCCCCATGTCCTGCTCCATGTCCTGCCCCATGTCCTGCCCCATGTCCTGCCCTATGTCCTGCCCCATGTCCTGCCCCATGTCCTGCCCCATGTCCTGCCCTATGTCCTTCCCCATGTCCTGCCCCATGTCCTGCCCCATGTCCTGTCCCATGTCATGTCCCATGTCCTGCTCTATGTCCTGCCCCATGTCCTGCCCCATGTCCTGCCCTATGTCCTGCACCATGTCCTGCCCCATGTCCTGCCCCATGTCCTGCCCCATGTCCTGCCCCATGTCCTGCCCCATGTCCTGCCCCATGTCCCATGTCCTGCCCCATGTCCTGCCCCTTGTCCTGTCCCATTTCCTGCCCCATGTCCTACCCCATGTCCTGCCCCATGTCCTGCCCCATGTCCTGCCCCATGTCCTGCCTCATGTCCTGCCCCATGTCTTGCCCCATGTCCCATGTCCTGCCCCATGTCCTGCCCCATGTCCTGCCCCATGTCCTGCCCTATGTCCTGTCTTATGTCCTGCCCCATGTAATGCCCCATGTCCTGCTCCATGTCCTCCCCCTGTCCTGCCCTATGTCTTATGTCCTGCCCCATGTCCTGCCTCATGTCCTGCCCCATGTCCTGCCCTATGTCCTGTCCCATGTCCTGCCCCATTTCCTGCCCCATGTCCTGTCCCATGTCCTGCCCCATGTTTTGCCCCATGTCCTGTCCAATGTCCTGCCTTATGTCCTGCCCCATGTCCTGCCCCATGTCCTGCCCCATGTCCTGCCCCATGTCCTGCCCTATGTCCTGCCCCATGTCCTGCCCCATGTCCTGCCCTATGTCCTGTCCCTGTCCTGTCCCATGTCCTGCCCCATGTCCTGCCCCATGTCCTTCCCTATGTCCTGTCCCATGTCCTGCCCCATGTCCTGCCCCATGTCCTGCTCCATGTCCTGTCCCATGTCCTGCCCCATGTCCTGCCCCATGTCCTGCCCCATGTCCTGCCCTATGTCCTGTCCCATGTCCTGCCCCATGTCCTGCCCCATGTCCTGCCCCATGTCCTGCCCCATGTCTTTCCCCATGTCCCATGTCCTGCCCCATGTCCTGCCCCATGTCCTGCCTCATGTCCTGCCTCATGTCCTGCCCCATGTCCTGCCCCATGTCCTGCCCCATGTCCTGCCCCATGTCCTGTCCCATGTCCTGCCCCATGTCATGCCCCATGTCCTGCCCCATGTCCTGCCCCATGTCCCATGTCCTGCCCCATGTCCTGCCCTTTGTCCTGTCCCATTTCCTGCCCCATGTCCTGCCCCATGTCCTGCCCCATGTCCTGCCCCATGTCCTGCCCCATGTTCTGCCCCATGTCCTGCCCTATGTCTTGCCCCATGTCCCATGTCCTGCCCCATGTCCTGCCCCATGTCCTGCCCCATGTCCTTCCCTATGTCCTGTCCTATGTCCTGCCCCATGTCCTGCCCCATGTCCTGCTCCATGTCCTCCCCCTGTCCTGCCCCATGTCCCATGTCCTGCCCCATGTCCTGCCCCATGTCCTTCCCCATGTCCTGCCCTATGTCCTGTCCCATGTCCTGCCCCATGTCCTGCCCCATGTCCTGCCCTATGTCCTGCCCCATGTCTTGCCCCATGTCCCATGTCCTGCCCCATGTCCTGCCCCATGTCCTGCCCCATGTCCTGCCCTATGTCCTGCCCCATGTCCTGCCCCATTTTCTGCTCCATGTTCCACCCCATGTCCTGCCCCATGTCCCATGTCATGCCCCATGTCCTGCCCCATGTCCTGCCCCATGTCCTGTCCCATGTCCTGCTCCATGTCCTGCCCCATGTCTTACCTCATGTCCCATGTCCTGCCTCATGTCCTGCCCCATGTCCTGCCCCATATCCTGCCCCATGTCCTGCCCCATGTCCTGCCCCATGTCCTGTCCCATGTCCTGCCCAATGTCCTGCCCCATGTCCTGCTCCATGTCCTGCCCCATGTCCTGCCCCATGTCCTGCCCTATGTCCTGCCCCATGTCCTGCCCCATGTCCTGCCCCATGTCCTGCCCTATGTCCTTCCCCATGTCCTGCCCCATGTCCTGCCCCATGTCCTGTCCCATGTCATGTCCCATGTCCTGCTCTATGTCCTGCCCCATGTCCTGCCCCATGTCCTGCCCTATGTCCTGCACCATGTCCTGCCCCATGTCCTGCCCCATGTCCTGCCCCATGTCCTGCCCCATGTCCTGCCCCATGTCCTGCCCCATGTCCCATGTCCTGCCCCATGTCCTGCCCCTTGTCCTGTCCCATTTCCTGCCCCATGTCCTACCCCATGTCCTGCCCCATGTCCTGCCCCATGTCCTGCCCCATGTCCTGCCTCATGTCCTGCCCCATGTCTTGCCCCATGTCCCATGTCCTGCCCCATGTCCTGCCCCATGTCCTGCCCCATGTCCTGCCCTATGTCCTGTCTTATGTCCTGCCCCATGTAATGCCCCATGTCCTGCTCCATGTCCTCCCCCTGTCCTGCCCTATGTCTTATGTCCTGCCCCATGTCCTGCCTCATGTCCTGCCCCATGTCCTGCCCTATGTCCTGTCCCATGTCCTGCCCCATTTCCTGCCCCATGTCCTGCTCCATGTCCTGCCCCATGTCCTGCCCCATGTCCCGCTCCATGTCCTCCCCCTGTCCTGCCTTATGTCCCATGTCCTGCCCCATGTCCTGCCCCATGTCCTGCCCCATGTCCTGCCCCATGTCCTGTCCCATGTCCTGCCTCATGTTTTGCCCCATGTCCTGTCCAATGTCTTGCCTCATGTCCTGCCCCATGTCCTGCCCCATGTCCTGCCCCATGTCCTGCCCCATGTCCTGCCCTATGTCCTGCCCCATGTCCTGCCCCATGTCCTGCCCTATGTCCTGTCCCATGTCCTGTCCCATGTCCTGCCCCATGTCCTGCCCCATGTCCTTCCCTATGTCCTGTCCCATGTCCTGCCCCATGTCCTGCCCCATGTCCTGCTCCATGTCCTGTCCCATGTCCTGCCCCATGTTCTGCCCCATGTCCTGCCCCATGTCCTGCCCTATGTCCTGTCCCATGTCCTGCCCCATGTCCTGCCCCATGTCCTGCCCTATGTCCTGCCCCATGTCTTGCCCCATGTCCCATGTCCTGCCCCATGTCCTGCCCCATGTCCTGCCCTATGTCCTGCCCCATGTCCTGCCCCATGTCCTGCCCCATGTCCTGCCCCATGTCCTGCCCTATGTCCTGCCCCATGTCCTGCCCCATGTCCCATGTCCTGCCCCATGTCCTGCCCCTTGTCCTGTCCCATTTCCTGCTCCATGTCCTGCCCCATGTCCTGCCCCATGTCCTGCCCCATGTCCTGCCCCATGTCCTGCCCCATGTCTTGCCCCATGTCCCATGTCCTGCCCCATGTCCTGCCCCATGTCCTGCCCCATGTCCTGCCCTATGTCCTGTCCCATGTCCTGTCCCATGTCATGTCCCATGTCCTGCTCCATGTCCTGCCCCATGTCCTGCCCCATGTCCTGCCCTATGTCCTGCCCCATGTCCTGCCCCATGTCCTGCCCCATGTCCTGCTCCATGACCTGCCCCATGTCCCATGTCCTGCCCCATGTCCTGCCCCATGTCCTGCCCCAAGTCCTGCCCCATGTCCTGCCCCATGTCCTGCCCCATGTCCTGCCCAATGTCCTGCCCTATGTCCTGCCCCATGTCCTGCCCCATGTCCTGCCCCATGTCCTGCCCCATGTCCTGCCCCATGTCCTGCCCTATGTCCTGCCCCATGTCCTGCCCCATGTCCTGCACCATGTCCTGCCCCATGTCCTGCCCTATGTCCTGCCCCATGTCCTGCCCCATGTCCCATGTCCTGCCCCATGTCCTGCCCCTTGTCCTGTCCCATTTCCTGCCCCATGTCCTGCCCCATGTCCTGCCCCATGTCCTGCCCCATGTCCTGCCCCATGTCCTGCCCCATGTCTTGCCCCATGTCCCATGTCCTGCCCCATGTCCTGCCCCATGTCCTACCCCATGTCCTGCCCTATGTCCTGTCTTATGTCCTGCCCCATGTCCTGCCCCATGTCCTGCTCCATGTCCTGCCCCATGTCCTGCTCCATGTCCCATGTCCTGCCCCATGTCATGCCCCATGTCCTGTCCCAGGTCCTGCCTCATGTCCTGCCCCATGTCCTGCCCCATGTCCTGCCCCATGTCCTGCCCCATGTCCTGTCCCATGTCCTGCCCCATGTCATGCCCCATGTCCTGCCCCATGTCCTGCCCCATGTCCCATGTCCTGCCCCATGTCCTGCCCTTTGTCCTGTCCCATTTCCTGCCCCATGTCCTGCCCCATGTCCTGCCCCATGTCCTGCCCCATGTCCTGCCCCATGTTCTGCCCCATGTCCTGCCCTATGTCTTGCCCCATGTCCCATGTCCTGCCCCATGTCCTGCCCCATGTCCTGCCCCATGTCCTTCCCTATGTCCTGTCCTATGTCCTGCCCCATGTCCTGCCCCATGTCCTGCTCCATGTCCTCCCCCTGTCCTGCCCCATGTCCCATGTCCTGCCCCATGTCCTGCCCCATGTCCTGCCCCATGTCCTGCCCTATGTCCTGTCCCATGTCCTGCCCCATAGCCTGGCCTATGTCCTGCCCCATGTCCTGTCCCATGTCCTGCCCCATGTTTTGCCCCATGTCCTGCCCCATGTCCTGCCCTATGTCCTGTCCCATGTCCTGCCCCATGTCCTGCCCCATGTCCTGTCCCATGTCCTGCCTCATGTCCTACCCCATGTCCTGCCCTATGTCCTGCCCCATGTCCTGCCCCATGTCCTGCCCCATGTCCTGTCCCATGTCCTGCCCCATGTCCTGCCCCATGTCCTGCCCTATGTCCTGCCCCATGTCTTGCCCCATGTCCCATGTCCTGCCCCATGTCCTGCCCCATGTCCTGCCCCATGTCCTGCCCTATGTCCTATCCCATGTCCTGCCCCATTTTCTGCTCCATGTTCCACCCCATGTCCTGCCCCATGTCCCATGTCATGCCCCATGTCCTGCCCCATGTCCTGCCCCATGTCCTGTCCCATGTCCTGCTCCATGTCCTGCCCCATGTCTTACCTCATGTCCCATGTCCTGCCTCATGTCCTGCCCCATGTCCTGCCCCATATCCTGCCCCATGTCCTGCCCCATGTCCTGCCCCATGTCCTGTCCCATGTCCTGCCCAATGTCCTGCCCCATGTCCTGCTCCATGTCCTGCCCCATGTCCTGCCCCATGTCCTGCCCTATGTCCTGCCCCATGTCCTGCCCCATGTCCTGCCCCATGTCCTGCCCTATGTCCTTCCCCATGTCCTGCCCCATGTCCTGCCCCATGTCCTGTCCCATGTCATGTCCCATGTCCTGCTCTATGTCCTGCCCCATGTCCTGCCCCATGTCCTGCCCTATGTCCTGCACCATGTCCTGCCCCATGTCCTGCCCCATGTCCTGCCCCATGTCCTGCCCCATGTCCTGCCCCATGTCCTGCCCCATGTCCCATGTCCTGCCCCATGTCCTGCCCCTTGTCCTGTCCCATTTCCTGCCCCATGTCCTACCCCATGTCCTGCCCCATGTCCTGCCCCATGTCCTGCCCCATGTCCTGCCTCATGTCCTGCCCCATGTCTTGCCCCATGTCCCATGTCCTGCCCCATGTCCTGCCCCATGTCCTGCCCCATGTCCTGCCCTATGTCCTGTCTTATGTCCTGCCCCATGTAATGCCCCATGTCCTGCTCCATGTCATCCCCCTGTCCTGCCCTATGTCTTATGTCCTGCCCCATGTCCTGCCTCATGTCCTGCCCCATGTCCTGCCCTATGTCCTGTCCCATGTCCTGCCCCATTTCCTGCCCCATGTCCTGTCCCATGTCCTGCCCCATGTTTTGCCCCATGTCCTGTCCAATGTCCTGCCTTATGTCCTGCCCCATGTCCTGCCCCATGTCCTGCCCCATGTCCTGCCCCATGTCCTGCCCTATGTCCTGCCCCATGTCCTGCCCCATGTCCTGCCCTATGTCCTGTCCCTGTCCTGTCCCATGTCCTGCCCCATGTCCTGCCCCATGTCCTTCCCTATGTCCTGTCCCATGTCCTGCCCCATGTCCTGCCCCATGTCCTGCTCCATGTCCTGTCCCATGTCCTGCCCCATGTCCTGCCCCATGTCCTGCCCCATGTCCTGCCCTATGTCCTGTCCCATGTCCTGCCCCATGTCCTGCCCCATGTCCTGCCCCATGTCCTGCCCCATGTCTTTCCCCATGTCCCATGTCCTGCCCCATGTCCTGCCCCATGTCCTGCCTCATGTCCTGCCTCATGTCCTGCCCCATGTCCTGCCCCATGTCCTGCCCCATGTCCTGCCCCATGTCCTGTCCCATGTCCTGCCCCATGTCATGCCCCATGTCCTGCCCCATGTCCTGCCCCATGTCCCATGTCCTGCCCCATGTCCTGCCCTTTGTCCTGTCCCATTTCCTGCCCCATGTCCTGCCCCATGTCCTGCCCCATGTCCTGCCCCATGTCCTGCCCCATGTTCTGCCCCATGTCCTGCCCTATGTCTTGCCCCATGTCCCATGTCCTGCCCCATGTCCTGCCCCATGTCCTGCCCCATGTCCTTCCCTATGTCCTGTCCTATGTCCTGCCCCATGTCCTGCCCCATGTCCTGCTCCATGTCCTCCCCCTGTCCTGCCCCATGTCCCATGTCCTGCCCCATGTCCTGCCCCATGTCCTTCCCCATGTCCTGCCCTATGTCCTGTCCCATGTCCTGCCCCATGTCCTGCCCCATGTCCTGCCCTATGTCCTGCCCCATGTCTTGCCCCATGTCCCATGTCCTGCCCCATGTCCTGCCCCATGTCCTGCCCCATGTCCTGCCCTATGTCCTGCCCCATGTCCTGCCCCATTTTCTGCTCCATGTTCCACCCCATGTCCTGCCCCATGTCCCATGTCATGCCCCATGTCCTGCCCCATGTCCTGCCCCATGTCCTGTCCCATGTCCTGCTCCATGTCCTGCCCCATGTCTTACCTCATGTCCCATGTCCTGCCTCATGTCCTGCCCCATGTCCTGCCCCATATCCTGCCCCATGTCCTGCCCCATGTCTTGCCCCATGTCCCATGTCCTGCCCCATGTCCTGCCCCATGTCCTGCCCCATGTCCTGCCCTATGTCCTGTCTTATGTCCTGCCCCATGTAATGCCCCATGTCCTGCTCCATGTCCTCCCCCTGTCCTGCCCTATGTCTTATGTCCTGCCCCATGTCCTGCCTCATGTCCTGCCCCATGTCCTGCCCTATGTCCTGTCCCATGTCCTGCCCCATTTCCTGCCCCATGTCCTGCTCCATGTCCTGCCCCATGTCCTGCCCCATGTCCCGCTCCATGTCCTCCCCCTGTCCTGCCTTATGTCCCATGTCCTGCCCCATGTCCTGCCCCATGTCCTGCCCCATGTCCTGCCCCATGTCCTGTCCCATGTCCTGCCTCATGTTTTGCCCCATGTCCTGTCCAATGTCTTGCCTCATGTCCTGCCCCATGTCCTGCCCCATGTCCTGCCCCATGTCCTGCCCCATGTCCTGCCCTATGTCCTGCCCCATGTCCTGCCCCATGTCCTGCCCTATGTCCTGTCCCATGTCCTGTCCCATGTCCTGCCCCATGTCCTGCCCCATGTCCTTCCCTATGTCCTGTCCCATGTCCTGCCCCATGTCCTGCCCCATGTCCTGCTCCATGTCCTGTCCCATGTCCTGCCCCATGTTCTGCCCCATGTCCTGCCCCATGTCCTGCCCTATGTCCTGTCCCATGTCCTGCCCCATGTCCTGCCCCATGTCCTGCCCTATGTCCTGCCCCATGTCTTGCCCCATGTCCCATGTCCTGCCCCATGTCCTGCCCCATGTCCTGCCCTATGTCCTGCCCCATGTCCTGCCCCATGTCCTGCCCCATGTCCTGCCCCATGTCCTGCCCTATGTCCTGCCCCATGTCCTGCCCCATGTCCCATGTCCTGCCCCATGTCCTGCCCCTTGTCCTGTCCCATTTCCTGTTCCATGTCCTGCCCCATGTCCTGCCCCATGTCCTGCCCCATGTCCTGCCCCATGTCCTGCCCCATGTCTTGCCCCATGTCCCATGTCCTGCCCCATGTCCTGCCCCATGTCCTGCCCCATGTCCTGCCCTATGTCCTGTCCCATGTCCTGTCCCATGTCATGTCCCATGTCCTGCTCCATGTCCTGCCCCATGTCCTGCCCCATGTCCTGCCCTATGTCCTGCCCCATGTCCTGCCCCATGTCCTGCCCCATGTCCTGCTCCATGACCTGCCCCATGTCCCATGTCCTGCCCCATGTCCTGCCCCATGTCCTGCCCCAAGTCCTGCCCCATGTCCTGCCCCATGTCCTGCCCCATGTCCTGCCCAATGTCCTGCCCTATGTCCTGCCCCATGTCCTGCCCCATGTCCTGCCCCATGTCCTGCCCCATGTCCTGCCCCATGTCCTGCCCTATGTCCTGCCCCATGTCCTGCCCCATGTCCTGCACCATGTCCTGCCCCATGTCCTGCCCTATGTCCTGCCCCATGTCCTGCCCCATGTCCCATGTCCTGCCCCATGTCCTGCCCCTTGTCCTGTCCCATTTCCTGCCCCATGTCCTGCCCCATGTCCTGCCCCATGTCCTGCCCCATGTCCTGCCCCATGTCCTGCCCCATGTCTTGCCCCATGTCCCATGTCCTGCCCCATGTCCTGCCCCATGTCCTACCCCATGTCCTGCCCTATGTCCTGTCTTATGTCCTGCCCCATGTCCTGCCCCATGTCCTGCTCCATGTCCTGCCCCATGTCCTGCTCCATGTCCCATGTCCTGCCCCATGTCATGCCCCATGTCCTGTCCCAGGTCCTGCCTCATGTCCTGCCCCATGTCCTGCCCCATGTCCTGCCCCATGTCCTGCCCCATGTCCTGTCCCATGTCCTGCCCCATGTCATGCCCCATGTCCTGCCCCATGTCCTGCCCCATGTCCCATGTCCTGCCCCATGTCCTGCCCTTTGTCCTGTCCCATTTCCTGCCCCATGTCCTGCCCCATGTCCTGCCCCATGTCCTGCCCCATGTCCTGCCCCATGTTCTGCCCCATGTCCTGCCCTATGTCTTGCCCCATGTCCCATGTCCTGCCCCATGTCCTGCCCCATGTCCTGCCCCATGTCCTTCCCTATGTCCTGTCCTATGTCCTGCCCCATGTCCTGCCCCATGTCCTGCTCCATGTCCTCCCCCTGTCCTGCCCCATGTCCCATGTCCTGCCCCATGTCCTGCCCCATGTCCTGCCCCATGTCCTGCCCTATGTCCTGTCCCATGTCCTGCCCCATAGCCTGGCCTATGTCCTGCCCCATGTCCTGTCCCATGTCCTGCCCCATGTTTTGCCCCATGTCCTGCCCCATGTCCTGCCCTATGTCCTGTCCCATGTCCTGCCCCATGTCCTGCCCCATGTCCTGTCCCATGTCCTGCCTCATGTCCTACCCCATGTCCTGCCCTATGTCCTGCCCCATGTCCTGCCCCATGTCCTGCCCCATGTCCTGTCCCATGTCCTGCCCCATGTCCTGCCCCATGTCCTGCCCTATGTCCTGCCCCATGTCTTGCCCCATGTCCCATGTCCTGCCCCATGTCCTGCCCCATGTCCTGCCCCATGTCCTGCCCTATGTCCTATCCCATGTCCTGCCCCATTTTCTGCTCCATGTTCCACCCCATGTCCTGCCCCATGTCCCATGTCATGCCCCATGTCCTGCCCCATGTCCTGCCCCATGTCCTGTCCCATGTCCTGCTCCATGTCCTGCCCCATGTCTTACCTCATGTCCCATGTCCTGCCTCATGTCCTGCCCCATGTCCTGCCCCATATCCTGCCCCATGTCCTGCCCCATGTCCTGCCCCATGTCCTGTCCCATGTCCTGCCCAATGTCCTGCCCCATGTCCTGCTCCATGTCCTGCCCCATGTCCTGCCCCATGTCCTGCCCTATGTCCTGCCCCATGTCCTGCCCCATGTCCTGCCCCATGTCCTGCCCTATGTCCTTCCCCATGTCCTGCCCCATGTCCTGCCCCATGTCCTGTCCCATGTCATGTCCCATGTCCTGCTCTATGTCCTGCCCCATGTCCTGCCCCATGTCCTGCCCTATGTCCTGCACCATGTCCTGCCCCATGTCCTGCCCCATGTCCTGCCCCATGTCCTGCCCCATGTCCTGCCCCATGTCCTGCCCCATGTCCCATGTCCTGCCCCATGTCCTGCCCCTTGTCCTGTCCCATTTCCTGCCCCATGTCCTACCCCATGTCCTGCCCCATGTCCTGCCCCATGTCCTGCCCCATGTCCTGCCTCATGTCCTGCCCCATGTCTTGCCCCATGTCCCATGTCCTGCCCCATGTCCTGCCCCATGTCCTGCCCCATGTCCTGCCCTATGTCCTGTCTTATGTCCTGCCCCATGTAATGCCCCATGTCCTGCTCCATGTCATCCCCCTGTCCTGCCCTATGTCTTATGTCCTGCCCCATGTCCTGCCTCATGTCCTGCCCCATGTCCTGCCCTATGTCCTGTCCCATGTCCTGCCCCATTTCCTGCCCCATGTCCTGTCCCATGTCCTGCCCCATGTTTTGCCCCATGTCCTGTCCAATGTCCTGCCTTATGTCCTGCCCCATGTCCTGCCCCATGTCCTGCCCCATGTCCTGCCCCATGTCCTGCCCTATGTCCTGCCCCATGTCCTGCCCCATGTCCTGCCCTATGTCCTGTCCCTGTCCTGTCCCATGTCCTGCCCCATGTCCTGCCCCATGTCCTTCCCTATGTCCTGTCCCATGTCCTGCCCCATGTCCTGCCCCATGTCCTGCTCCATGTCCTGTCCCATGTCCTGCCCCATGTCCTGCCCCATGTCCTGCCCCATGTCCTGCCCTATGTCCTGTCCCATGTCCTGCCCCATGTCCTGCCCCATGTCCTGCCCCATGTCCTGCCCCATGTCTTTCCCCATGTCCCATGTCCTGCCCCATGTCCTGCCCCATGTCCTGCCTCATGTCCTGCCTCATGTCCTGCCCCATGTCCTGCCCCATGTCCTGCCCCATGTCCTGCCCCATGTCCTGTCCCATGTCCTGCCCCATGTCATGCCCCATGTCCTGCCCCATGTCCTGCCCCATGTCCCATGTCCTGCCCCATGTCCTGCCCTTTGTCCTGTCCCATTTCCTGCCCCATGTCCTGCCCCATGTCCTGCCCCATGTCCTGCCCCATGTCCTGCCCCATGTTCTGCCCCATGTCCTGCCCTATGTCTTGCCCCATGTCCCATGTCCTGCCCCATGTCCTGCCCCATGTCCTGCCCCATGTCCTTCCCTATGTCCTGTCCTATGTCCTGCCCCATGTCCTGCCCCATGTCCTGCTCCATGTCCTCCCCCTGTCCTGCCCCATGTCCCATGTCCTGCCCCATGTCCTGCCCCATGTCCTTCCCCATGTCCTGCCCTATGTCCTGTCCCATGTCCTGCCCCATGTCCTGCCCCATGTCCTGCCCTATGTCCTGCCCCATGTCTTGCCCCATGTCCCATGTCCTGCCCCATGTCCTGCCCCATGTCCTGCCCCATGTCCTGCCCTATGTCCTGCCCCATGTCCTGCCCCATTTTCTGCTCCATGTTCCACCCCATGTCCTGCCCCATGTCCCATGTCATGCCCCATGTCCTGCCCCATGTCCTGCCCCATGTCCTGTCCCATGTCCTGCTCCATGTCCTGCCCCATGTCTTACCTCATGTCCCATGTCCTGCCTCATGTCCTGCCCCATGTCCTGCCCCATATCCTGCCCCATGTCCTGCCCCATGTCCTGCCCCATGTCCTGTCCCATGTCCTGCCCAATGTCCTGCCCCATGTCCTGCTCCATGTCCTGCCCCATGTCCTGCCCCATGTCCTGCCCTATGTCCTGCCCCATGTCCTGCCCCATGTCCTGCCCCATGTCCTGCCCTATGTCCTTCCCCATGTCCTGCCCCATGTCCTGCCCCATGTCCTGTCCCATGTCATGTCCCATGTCCTGCTCTATGTCCTGCCCCATGTCCTGCCCCATGTCCTGCCCTATGTCCTGCACCATGTCCTGCCCCATGTCCTGCCCCATGTCCTGCCCCATGTCCTGCCCCATGTCCTGCCCCATGTCCTGCCCCATGTCCCATGTCCTGCCCCATGTCCTGCCCCTTGTCCTGTCCCATTTCCTGCCCCATGTCCTACCCCATGTCCTGCCCCATGTCCTGCCCCATGTCCTGCCCCATGTCCTGCCTCATGTCCTGCCCCATGTCTTGCCCCATGTCCCATGTCCTGCCCCATGTCCTGCCCCATGTCCTGCCCCATGTCCTGCCCTATGTCCTGTCTTATGTCCTGCCCCATGTAATGCCCCATGTCCTGCTCCATGTCCTCCCCCTGTCCTGCCCTATGTCTTATGTCCTGCCCCATGTCCTGCCTCATGTCCTGCCCCATGTCCTGCCCTATGTCCTGTCCCATGTCCTGCCCCATTTCCTGCCCCATGTCCTGCTCCATGTCCTGCCCCATGTCCTGCCCCATGTCCCGCTCCATGTCCTCCCCCTGTCCTGCCTTATGTCCCATGTCCTGCCCCATGTCCTGCCCCATGTCCTGCCCCATGTCCTGCCCCATGTCCTGTCCCATGTCCTGCCTCATGTTTTGCCCCATGTCCTGTCCAATGTCTTGCCTCATGTCCTGCCCCATGTCCTGCCCCATGTCCTGCCCCATGTCCTGCCCCATGTCCTGCCCTATGTCCTGCCCCATGTCCTGCCCCATGTCCTGCCCTATGTCCTGTCCCATGTCCTGTCCCATGTCCTGCCCCATGTCCTGCCCCATGTCCTTCCCTATGTCCTGTCCCATGTCCTGCCCCATGTCCTGCCCCATGTCCTGCTCCATGTCCTGTCCCATGTCCTGCCCCATGTTCTGCCCCATGTCCTGCCCCATGTCCTGCCCTATGTCCTGTCCCATGTCCTGCCCCATGTCCTGCCCCATGTCCTGCCCTATGTCCTGCCCCATGTCTTGCCCCATGTCCCATGTCCTGCCCCATGTCCTGCCCCATGTCCTGCCCTATGTCCTGCCCCATGTCCTGCCCCATGTCCTGCCCCATGTCCTGCCCCATGTCCTGCCCTATGTCCTGCCCCATGTCCTGCCCCATGTCCCATGTCCTGCCCCATGTCCTGCCCCTTGTCCTGTCCCATTTCCTGCTCCATGTCCTGCCCCATGTCCTGCCCCATGTCCTGCCCCATGTCCTGCCCCATGTCCTGCCCCATGTCTTGCCCCATGTCCCATGTCCTGCCCCATGTCCTGCCCCATGTCCTGCCCCATGTCCTGCCCTATGTCCTGTCCCATGTCCTGTCCCATGTCATGTCCCATGTCCTGCTCCATGTCCTGCCCCATGTCCTGCCCCATGTCCTGCCCTATGTCCTGCCCCATGTCCTGCCCCATGTCCTGCCCCATGTCCTGCTCCATGACCTGCCCCATGTCCCATGTCCTGCCCCATGTCCTGCCCCATGTCCTGCCCCAAGTCCTGCCCCATGTCCTGCCCCATGTCCTGCCCCATGTCCTGCCCAATGTCCTGCCCTATGTCCTGCCCCATGTCCTGCCCCATGTCCTGCCCCATGTCCTGCCCCATGTCCTGCCCCATGTCCTGCCCTATGTCCTGCCCCATGTCCTGCCCCATGTCCTGCACCATGTCCTGCCCCATGTCCTGCCCTATGTCCTGCCCCATGTCCTGCCCCATGTCCCATGTCCTGCCCCATGTCCTGCCCCTTGTCCTGTCCCATTTCCTGCCCCATGTCCTGCCCCATGTCCTGCCCCATGTCCTGCCCCATGTCCTGCCCCATGTCCTGCCCCATGTCTTGCCCCATGTCCCATGTCCTGCCCCATGTCCTGCCCCATGTCCTACCCCATGTCCTGCCCTATGTCCTGTCTTATGTCCTGCCCCATGTCCTGCCCCATGTCCTGCTCCATGTCCTGCCCCATGTCCTGCTCCATGTCCCATGTCCTGCCCCATGTCCTGCCCCATGTCCTGTCCCAGGTCCTGCCTCATGTCCTGCCCCATGTCCTGCCCCATGTCCTGCCCCATGTCCTGCCCCATGTCCTGTCCCATGTCCTGCCCCATGTCATGCCCCATGTCCTGCCCCATGTCCTGCCCCATGTCCCATGTCCTGCCCCATGTCCTGCCCTTTGTCCTGTCCCATTTCCTGCCCCATGTCCTGCCCCATGTCCTGCCCTATGTCCTGCCCCATGTCCTGCCCCATGTTCTGCCCCATGTCCTGCCCTATGTCTTGCCCCATGTCCCATGTCCTGCCCCATGTCCTGCCCCATGTCCTGCCCCATGTCCTTCCCTATGTCCTGTCCTATGTCCTGCCCCATGTCCTGCCCCATGTCCTGCTCCATGTCCTCCCCCTGTCCTGCCCCATGTCCCATGTCCTGCCCCATGTCCTGCCCCATGTCCTGCCCCATGTCCTGCCCTATGTCCTGTCCCATGTCCTGCCCCATGTCCTGCCCCATGTCCTGCCCTATGTCCTGCCCCATGTCTTGCCCCATGTCCCATGTCCTGCCCCATGTCCTGCCCCATGTCCTGCCCCATGTCCTGCCCTATGTCCTGCCCCATGTCCTGCCCCATTTTCTGCTCCATGTTCCACCCCATGTCCTGCCCCATGTCCCATGTCATGCCCCATGTCCTGCCCCATGTCCTGCCCCATGTCCTGTCCCATGTCCTGCTCCATGTCCTGCCCCATGTCTTACCTCATGTCCCATGTCCTGCCTCATGTCCTGCCCCATGTCCTGCCCCATATCCTGCCCCATGTCCTGCCCCATGTCCTGCCCCATGTCCTGTCCCATGTCCTGCCCAATGTCCTGCCCCATGTCCTGCTCCATGTCCTGCCCCATGTCCTGCCCTATGTCCTGCCCTATGTCCTGCCCCATGTCCTGCCCCATGTCCTGCCCCATGTCCTGCCCTATGTCCTGCCCCATGTCCTGCCCCATGTCCTGCCCCATGTCCTGTCCCATGTCATGTCCCATGTCCTGCTCCATGTCCTGCCCCATGTCCTGCCCCATGTCCTGCCCTATGTCCTGCCCCATGTCCTGCCCCATGTCCTGCCCCATGTCCTGCCCCATGTCCTGCCATATGTCCTGCCCCATGTCCTGCCCCATGTCCCATGTCCTGCCCCATGTCCTGCCCCTTGTCCTGTCCCATTTCCTGCCCCATGTCCTACCCCATGTCCTGCCCCATGTCCTGCCCCATGTCCTGCCCCATGTCCTGCCTCATGTCCTGCCCCATGTCTTGCCCCATGTCCCATGTCCTGCCCCATGTCCTGCCCCATGTCCTGCCCCATGTCCTGCCCTATGTCCTGTCTTATGTCCTGCCCCATGTAATGCCCCATGTCCTGCTCCATGTCCTCCCCCTGTCCTGCCCTATGTCTTATGTCCTGCCCCATGTCCTGCCTCATGTCCTGCCCCATGTCCTGCCCTATGTCCTGTCCCATGTCCTGCCCCATTTCCTTCCCCATGTCCTGCTCCATGTCCTGCCCCATGTCCTGCCCCATGTCCCGCTCCATGTCCTCCCCCTGTCCTACCTCATGTCCCATGTCCTGCCCCATGTCCTGCCCCATGTCCTGCCCCATGTCCTGCCCCATGTCCTGTCCCATGTCCTGCCCCATGTTTTGCCCCATGTCCTGTCCAATGTCCTGCCTTATGTCCTGCCCCATGTCCTGCTCCATGTCCTGCCCCATGTCCTGCCCCATGTCCTGTCCAATGTCCTGCCTTATGTCCTGCCCCATGTCCTGCCCCATGTCCTGCCCCATGTCCTGCCCCATGTCCTGCCCTATGTCCTGCCCCATGTCCTGCCCCATGTCCTGCCCTATGTCCTGTCCCATGTCCTGTCCCATGTCCTGCCCCATGTCCTGCCCCATGTCCTGCCCCATGTCCTGCCCCATGTCCTGCCCTATGTCCTGTCCCTGTCCTGTCCCATGTCCTGCCCCATGTCCTGCCCCATGTCCTTCCCTATGTCCTGTCCCATGTCCTGCCCCATGTCCTGCCCCATGTCCTGCTCCATGTCCTGTCCCATGTCCTGCCCCATGTCCTGCCCCATGTCCTGCCCCATGTCCTGCCCTATGTCCTGTCCCATGTCCTGCCCCATGTCCTGCCCCATGTCCTGCCCCATGTCCTGCCCCATGTCTTTCCCCATGTCCCATGTCCTGCCCCATGTCCTGCCCCATGTCCTGCCTCATGTCCTGCCTCATGTCCTGCCCCATGTCCTGCCCCATGTCCTGCCCCATGTCCTGCCCCATGTCCTGTCCCATGTCCTGCCCCATGTCATGCCCCATGTCCTGCCCCATGTCCTGCCCCATGTCCCATGTCCTGCCCCATGTCCTGCCCTTTGTCCTGTTCCATTTCCTGCCCCATGTCCTGCCCCATGTCCTGCCCCATGTCCTGCCCCATGTCCTGCCCCATGTTCTGCCCCATGTCCTGCCCTATGTCTTGCCCCATGTCCCATGTCCTGCCCCATGTCCTGCCCCATGTCCTGCCCCATGTCCTTCCCTATGTCCTGTCCTATGTCCTGCCCCATGTCCTGCCCCATGTCCTGCTCCATGTCCTCCCCCTGTCCTGCCCCATGTCCCATGTCCTGCCCCATGTCCTGCCCCATGTCCTTCCCCATGTCCTGCCCTATGTCCTGTCCCATGTCCTGCCCCATGTCCTGCCCCATGTCCTGCCCTATGTCCTGCCCCATGTCTTGCCCCATGTCCCATGTCCTGCCCCATGTCCTGCCCCATGTCCTGCCCCATGTCCTGCCCTATGTCCAATCCCATGTCCTGCCCCATTTTCTGCTCCATGTTCCACCCCATGTCCTGCCCCATGTCCCATGTCATGCCCCATGTCCTGCCCCATGTCCTGCCCCATGTCCTGTCCCATGTCCTGCTCCATGTCCTGCCCCATGTCTTACCTCATGTCCCATGTCCTGCCTCATGTCCTGCCCCATGTCCTGCCCCATATCCTGCCCCATGTCCTGCCCCATGTCCTGCCCCATGTCCTGTCCCATGTCCTGCCCAATGTCCTGCCCCATGTCCTGCTCCATGTCCTGCCCCATGTCCTGCCCCATGTCCTGCCCTATGTCCTGCCCCATGTCCTGCCCCATGTCCTGCCCCATGTCCTGCCCTATGTCCTTCCCCATGTCCTGCCCCATGTCCTGCCCCATGTCCTGTCCCATGTCATGTCCCATGTCCTGCTCTATGTCCTGCCCCATGTCCTGCCCCATGTCCTGCCCTATGTCCTGCACCATGTCCTGCCCCATGTCCTGCCCCATGTCCTGCCCCATGTCCTGCCCCATGTCCTGCCCCATGTCCTGCCCCATGTCCCATGTCCTGCCCCATGTCCTGCCCCTTGTCCTGTCCCATTTCCTGCCCCATGTCCTACCCCATGTCCTGCCCCATGTCCTGCCCCATGTCCTGCCCCATGTCCTGCCTCATGTCCTGCCCCATGTCTTGCCCCATGTCCCATGTCCTGCCCCATGTCCTGCCCCATGTCCTGCCCCATGTCCTGCCCTATGTCCTGTCTTATGTCCTGCCCCATGTAATGCCCCATGTCCTGCTCCATGTCCTCCCCCTGTCCTGCCCTATGTCTTATGTCCTGCCCCATGTCCTGCCTCATGTCCTGCCCCATGTCCTGCCCTATGTCCTGTCCCATGTCCTGCCCCATTTCCTGCCCCATGTCCTGTCCCATGTCCTGCCCCATGTTTTGCCCCATGTCCTGTCCAATGTCCTGCCTTATGTCCTGCCCCATGTCCTGCCCCATGTCCTGCCCCATGTCCTGCCCCATTTCCTGCCCTATGTCCTGCCCCATGTCCTGCCCCATGTCCTGCCCTATGTCCTGTCCCTGTCCTGTCCCATGTCCTGCCCCATGTCCTGCCCCATGTCCTTCCCTATGTCCTGTCCCATGTCCTGCCCCATGTCCTGCCCCATGTCCTGCTCCATGTCCTGTCCCATGTCCTGCCCCATGTCCTGCCCCATGTCCTGCCCCATGTCCTGCCCTATGTCCTGTCCCATGTCCTGCCCCATGTCCTGCCCCATGTCCTGCCCCATGTCCTGCCCCATGTCTTTCCCCATGTGCCATGTCCTGCCCCATGTCCTGCCCCATGTCCTGCCTCATGTCCTGCCTCATGTCCTGCCCCATGTCCTGCCCCATGTCCTGCCCCATGTCCTGCCCCATGTCCTGTCCCATGTCCTGCCCCATGTCATGCCCCATGTCCTGCCCCATGTCCTGCCCCATGTCCCATGTCCTGCCCCATGTCCTGCCCTTTGTCCTGTCCCATTTCCTGCCCCATGTCCTGCCCCATGTCCTGCCCCATGTCCTGCCCCATGTCCTGCCCCATGTTCTGCCCCATGTCCTGCCCTATGTCTTGCCCCATGTCCCATGTCCTGCCCCATGTCCTGCCCCATGTCCTGCCCCATGTCCTTCCCTATGTCCTGTCCTATGTCCTGCCCCATGTCCTGCCCCATGTCCTGCTCCATGTCCTCCCCCTGTCCTGCCCCATGTCCCATGTCCTGCCCCATGTCCTGCCCCATGTCCTTCCCCATGTCCTGCCCTATGTCCTGTCCCATGTCCTGCCCCATGTCCTGCCCCATGTCCTGCCCTATGTCCTGCCCCATGTCTTGCCCCATGTCCCATGTCCTGCCCCATGTCCTGCCCCATGTCCTGCCCCATGTCCTGCCCTATGTCCTGCCCCATGTCCTGCCCCATTTTCTGCTCCATGTTCCACCCCATGTCCTGCCCCATGTCCCATGTCATGCCCCATGTCCTGCCCCATGTCCTGCCCCATGTCCTGTCCCATGTCCTGCTCCATGTCCTGCCCCATGTCTTACCTCATGTCCCATGTCCTGCCTCATGTCCTGCCCCATGTCCTGCCCCATATCCTGCCCCATGTCCTGCCCCATGTCCTGCCCCATGTCCTGTCCCATGTCCTGCCCAATGTCCTGCCCCATGTCCTGCTCCATGTCCTGCCCCATGTCCTGCCCCATGTCCTGCCCTATGTCCTGCCCCATGTCCTGCCCCATTTTCTGCTCCATGTTCCACCCCATGTCCTGCCCCATGTCCCATGTCATGCCCCATGTCCTGCCCCATGTCCTGCCCCATGTCCTGTCCCATGTCCTGCTCCATGTCCTGCCCCATGTCTTACCTCATGTCCCATGTCCTGCCTCATGTCCTGCCCCATGTCCTGCCCCATATCCTGCCCCATGTCCTGCCTCATGTCCTGCCCCATGTCCTGCCCTATGTCCTGTCCCATGTCCTGCCCCATTTCCTGCCCCATGTCCTGCTCCATGTCCTGCCCCATGTCCTGCCCCATGTCCCGCTCCATGTCCTCCCCCTGTCCTGCCTTATGTCCCATGTCCTGCCCCATGTCCTGCCCCATGTCCTGCCCCATGTCCTGCCCCATGTCCTGTCCCATGTCCTGCCTCATGTTTTGCCCCATGTCCTGTCCAATGTCTTGCCTCATGTCCTGCCCCATGTCCTGCCCCATGTCCTGCCCCATGTCCTGCCCCATGTCCTGCCCTATGTCCTGCCCCATGTCCTGCCCCATGTCCTGCCCTATGTCCTGTCCCATGTCCTGTCCCATGTCCTGCCCCATGTCCTGCCCCATGTCCTTCCCTATGTCCTGTCCCATGTCCTGCCCCATGTCCTGCCCCATGTCCTGCTCCATGTCCTGCCCTATGTCCTGCCCCATGTCTTGCCCCATGTCCCATGTCCTGCCCCATGTCCTGCCCCATGTCCTGCCCTATGTCCTGCCCCATGTCCTGCCCCATGTCCTGCCCCATGTCCTGCCCCATGTCCTGCCCTATGTCCTGCCCCATGTCCTGCCCCATGTCCCATGTCCTGCCCCATGTCCTGCCCCTTGTCCTGTCCCATTTCCTGCTCCATGTCCTGCCCCATGTCCTGCCCCATGTCCTGCCCCATGTCCTGCCCCATGTCCTGCCCCATGTCTTGCCCCATGTCCCATGTCCTGCCCCATGTCCTGCCCCATGTCCTGCCCCATGTCCTGCCCTATGTCCTGTCCCATGTCCTGTCCCATGTCATGTCCCATGTCCTGCTCCATGTCCTGCCCCATGTCCTGCCCCATGTCCTGCCCTATGTCCTGCCCCATGTCCTGCCCCATGTCCTGCCCCATGTCCTGCTCCATGACCTGCCCCATGTCCCATGTCCTGCCCCATGTCCTGCCCCATGTCCTGCCCCAAGTCCTGCCCCATGTCCTGCCCCATGTCCAGCCCCATGTCCTGCCCAATGTCCTGCCCTATGTCCTGCCCCATGTCCTGCCCCATGTCCTGCCCCATGTCCTGCCCCATGTCCTGCCCCATGTCCTGCCCTATGTCCTGCCCCATGTCCTGCCCCATGTCCTGCACCATGTCCTGCCCCATGTCCTGCCCTATGTCCTGCCCCATGTCCTGCCCCATGTCCCATGTCCTGCCCCATGTCCTGCCCCTTGTCCTGTCCCATTTCCTGCCCCATGTCCTGCCCCATGTCCTGCCCCATGTCCTGCCCCATGTCCTGCCCCATGTCCTGCCCCATGTCTTGCCCCATGTCCCATGTCCTGCCCCATGTCCTGCCCCATGTCCTACCCCATGTCCTGCCCTATGTCCTGTCTTATGTCCTGCCCCATGTCCTGCCCCATGTCCTGCTCCATGTCCTGCCCCATGTCCTGCTCCATGTCCCATGTCCTGCCCCATGTCCTGCCCCATGTCCTGTCCCAGGTCCTGCCTCATGTCCTGCCCCATGTCCTGCCCCATGTCCTGCCCCATGTCCTGCCCCATGTCCTGTCCCATGTCCTGCCCCATGTCATGCCCCATGTCCTGCCCCATGTCCTGCCCCATGTCCCATGTCCTGCCCCATGTCCTGCCCTTTGTCCTGTCCCATTTCCTGCCCCATGTCCTGCCCCATGTCCTGCCCCATGTCCTGCCCCATGTCTTGCCCCATGTTCTGCCCCATGTCCTGCCCTATGTCTTGCCCCATGTCCCATGTCCTGCCCCATGTCCTGCCCCATGTCCTGCCCCATGTCCTTCCCTATGTCCTGTCCTATGTCCTGCCCCATGTCCTGCCCCATGTCCTGCTCCATGTCCTCCCCCTGTCCTGCCCCATGTCCCATGTCCTGCCCCATGTCCTGCCCCATGTCCTGCCCCATGTCCTGCCCTATGTCCTGTCCCATGTCCTGCCCCATGTCCTGCCCCATGTCCTGCCCTATGTCCTGCCCCATGTCTTGCCCCATGTCCCATGTCCTGCCCCATGTCCTGCCCCATGTCCTGCCCCATGTCCTGCCCTATGTCCTGCCCCATGTCCTGCCCCATTTTCTGCTCCATGTTCCACCCCATGTCCTGCCCCATGTCCCATGTCATGCCCCATGTCCTGCCCCATGTCCTGCCCCATGTCCTGTCCCATGTCCTGCTCCATGTCCTGCCCCATGTCTTACCTCATGTCCCATGTCCTGCCTCATGTCCTGCCCCATGTCCTGCCCCATATCCTGCCCCATGTCCTGCCCCATGTCCTGCCCCATGTCCTGTCCCATGTCCTGCCCAATGTCCTGCCCCATGTCCTGCTCCATGTCCTGCCCCATGTCCTGCCCCATGTCCTGCCCTATGTCCTGCCCCATGTCCTGCCCCATGTCCTGCCCCATGTCCTGCCCTATGTCCTGCCCCATGTCCTGCCCCATGTCCTGCCCCATGTCCTGTCCCATGTCATGTCCCATGTCCTGCTCCATGTCCTGCCCCATGTCCTGCCCCATGTCCTGCCCTATGTCCTGCCCCATGTCCTGCCCCATGTCCTGCCCCATGTCCTGCCCCATGTCCTGCCATATGTCCTGCCCCATGTCCTGCCCCATGTCCCATGTCCTGCCCCATGTCCTGCCCCTTGTCCTGTCCCATTTCCTGCCCCATGTCCTACCCCATGTCCTGCCCCATGTCCTGCCCCATGTCCTGCCCCATGTCCTGCCTCATGTCCTGCCCCATGTCTTGCCCCATGTCCCATGTCCTGCCCCATGTCCTGCCCCATGTCCTGCCCCATGTCCTGCCCTATGTCCTGTCTTATGTCCTGCCCCATGTAATGCCCCATGTCCTGCTCCATGTCCTCCCCCTGTCCTGCCCTATGTCTTATGTCCTGCCCCATGTCCTGCCTCATGTCCTGCCCCATGTCCTGCCCTATGTCCTGTCCCATGTCCTGCCCCATTTCCTTCCCCATGTCCTGCTCCATGTCCTGCCCCATGTCCTGCCCCATGTCCCGCTCCATGTCCTCCCCCTGTCCTGCCTCATGTCCCATGTCCTGCCCCATGTCCTGCCCCATGTCCTGCCCCATGTCCTGCCCCATGTCCTGTCCCATGTCCTGCCCCATGTTTTGCCCCATGTCCTGTCCAATGTCCTGCCTTATGTCCTGCCCCATGTCCTGCTCCATGTCCTGCCCCATGTCCTGCCCCATGTCCTGTCCAATGTCCTGCCTTATGTCCTGCCCCATGTCCTGCCCCATGTCCTGCCCCATGTCCTGCCCCATGTCCTGCCCTATGTCCTGCCCCATGTCCTGCCCCATGTCCTGCCCTATGTCCTGTCCCATGTCCTGTCCCATGTCCTGCCCCATGTCCTGCCCCATGTCCTGCCCCATGTCCTGCCCCATGTCCTGCCCTATGTCCTGTCCCTGTCCTGTCCCATGTCCTGCCCCATGTCCTGCCCCATGTCCTTCCCTATGTCCTGTCCCATGTCCTGCCCCATGTCCTGCCCCATGTCCTGCTCCATGTCCTGTCCCATGTCCTGCCCCATGTCCTGCCCCATGTCCTGCCCCATGTCCTGCCCTATGTCCTGTCCCATGTCCTGCCCCATGTCCTGCCCCATGTCCTGCCCCATGTCCTGCCCCATGTCTTTCCCCATGTCCCATGTCCTGCCCCATGTCCTGCCCCATGTCCTGCCTCATGTCCTGCCTCATGTCCTGCCCCATGTCCTGCCCCATGTCCTGCCCCATGTCCTGCCCCATGTCCTGTCCCATGTCCTGCCCCATGTCATGCCCCATGTCCTGCCCCATGTCCTGCCCCATGTCCCATGTCCTGCCCCATGTCCTGCCCTTTGTCCTGTCCCATTTCCTGCCCCATGTCCTGCCCCATGTCCTGCCCCATGTCCTGCCCCATGTCCTGCCCCATGTTCTGCCCCATGTCCTGCCCTATGTCTTGCCCCATGTCCCATGTCCTGCCCCATGTCCTGCCCCATGTCCTGCCCCATGTCCTTCCCTATGTCCTGTCCTATGTCCTGCCCCATGTCCTGCCCCATGTCCTGCTCCATGTCCTCCCCCTGTCCTGCCCCATGTCCCATGTCCTGCCCCATGTCCTGCCCCATGTCCTTCCCCATGTCCTGCCCTATGTCCTGTCCCATGTCCTGCCCCATGTCCTGCCCCATGTCCTGCCCTATGTCCTGCCCCATGTCTTGCCCCATGTCCCATGTCCTGCCCCATGTCCTGCCCCATGTCCTGCCCCATGTCCTGCCCTATGTCCTATCCCATGTCCTGCCCCATTTTCTGCTCCATGTTCCACCCCATGTCCTGCCCCATGTCCCATGTCATGCCCCATGTCCTGCCCCATGTCCTGCCCCATGTCCTGTCCCATGTCCTGCTCCATGTCCTGCCCCATGTCTTACCTCATGTCCCATGTCCTGCCTCATGTCCTGCCCCATGTCCTGCCCCATATCCTGCCCCATGTCCTGCCCCATGTCCTGCCCCATGTCCTGTCCCATGTCCTGCCCAATGTCCTGCCCCATGTCCTGCTCCATGTCCTGCCCCATGTCCTGCCCCATGTCCTGCCCTATGTCCTGCCCCATGTCCTGCCCCATGTCCTGCCCCATGTCCTGCCCTATGTCCTTCCCCATGTCCTGCCCCATGTCCTGCCCCATGTCCTGTCCCATGTCATGTCCCATGTCCTGCTCTATGTCCTGCCCCATGTCCTGCCCCATGTCCTGCCCTATGTCCTGCACCATGTCCTGCCCCATGTCCTGCCCCATGTCCTGCCCCATGTCCTGCCCCATGTCCTGCCCCATGTCCTGCCCCATGTCCCATGTCCTGCCCCATGTCCTGCCCCTTGTCCTGTCCCATTTCCTGCCCCATGTCCTACCCCATGTCCTGCCCCATGTCCTGCCCCATGTCCTGCCCCATGTCCTGCCTCATGTCCTGCCCCATGTCTTGCCCCATGTCCCATGTCCTGCCCCATGTCCTGCCCCATGTCCTGCCCCATGTCCTGCCCTATGTCCTGTCTTATGTCCTGCCCCATGTAATGCCCCATGTCCTGCTCCATGTCCTCCCCCTGTCCTGCCCTATGTCTTATGTCCTGCCCCATGTCCTGCCTCATGTCCTGCCCCATGTCCTGCCCTATGTCCTGTCCCATGTCCTGCCCCATTTCCTGCCCCATGTCCTGTCCCATGTCCTGCCCCATGTTTTGCCCCATGTCCTGTCCAATGTCCTGCCTTATGTCCTGCCCCATGTCCTGCCCCATGTCCTGCCCCATGTCCTGCCCCATGTCCTGCCCTATGTCCTGCCCCATGTCCTGCCCCATGTCCTGCCCTATGTCCTGTCCCTGTCCTGTCCCATGTCCTGCCCCATGTCCTGCCCCATGTCCTTCCCTATGTCCTGTCCCATGTCCTGCCCCATGTCATGCCCCATGTCCTGCTCCATGTCCTGTCCCATGTCCTGCCCCATGTCCTGCCCCATGTCCTGCCCCATGTCCTGCCCTATGTCCTGTCCCATGTCCTGCCCCATGTCCTGCCCCATGTCCTGCCCCATGTCCTGCCCCATGTCTTTCCCCATGTCCCATGTCCTGCCCCATGTCCTGCCCCATGTCCTGCCTCATGTCCTGCCTCATGTCCTGCCCCATGTCCTGCCCCATGTCCTGCCCCATGTCCTGCCCCATGTCCTGTCCCATGTCCTGCCCCATGTCATGCCCCATGTCCTGCCCCATGTCCTGCCCCATGTCCCATGTCCTGCCCCATGTCCTGCCCTTTGTCCTGTCCCATTTCCTGCCCCATGTCCTGCCCCATGTCCTGCCCCATGTCCTGCCCCATGTCCTGCCCCATGTCCTGCCCCATGTCCTTCCCTATGTCCTGTCCTATGTCCTGCCCCATGTCCTGCCCCATGTCCTGCTCCATGTCCTCCCCCTGTCCTGCCCCATGTCCCATGTCCTGCCCCATGTCCTGCCCCATGTCCTTCCCCATGTCCTGCCCTATGTCCTGTCCCATGTCCTGCCCCATGTCCTGCCCCATGTCCTGCCCTATGTCCTGCCCCATGTCTTGCCCCATGTCCCATGTCCTGCCCCATGTCCTGCCCCATGTCCTGCCCCATGTCCTGCCCTATGTCCTGCCCCATGTCCTGCCCCATTTTCTGCTCCATGTTCCACCCCATGTCCTGCCCCATGTCCCATGTCATGCCCCATGTCCTGCCCCATGTCCTGCCCCATGTCCTGTCCCATGTCCTGCTCCATGTCCTGCCCCATGTCTTACCTCATGTCCCATGTCCTGCCTCATGTCCTGCCCCATGTCCTGCCCCATATCCTGCCCCATGTCCTGCCCCATGTCCTGCCCCATGTCCTGTCCCATGTCCTGCCCAATGTCCTGCCCCATGTCCTGCTCCATGTCCTGCCCCATGTCCTGCCCCATGTCCTGCCCTATGTCCTGCCCCATGTCCTGCCCCATGTCCTGCCCCATGTCCTGCCCTATGTCCTTCCCCATGTCCTGCCCCATGTCCTGCCCCATGTCCTGTCCCATGTCATGTCCCATGTCCTGCTCTATGTCCTGCCCCATGTCCTGCCCCATGTCCTGCCCTATGTCCTGCACCATGTCCTGCCCCATGTCCTGCCCCATGTCCTGCCCCATGTCCTGCCCCATGTCCTGCCCCATGTCCTGCCCCATGTCCCATGTCCTGCCCCATGTCCTGCCCCTTGTCCTGTCCCATTTCCTGCCCCATGTCCTACCCCATGTCCTGCCCCATGTCCTGCCCCATGTCCTGCCCCATGTCCTGCCTCATGTCCTGCCCCATGTCTTGCCCCATGTCCCATGTCCTGCCCCATGTCCTGCCCCATGTCCTGCCCCATGTCCTGCCCTATGTCCTGTCTTATGTCCTGCCCCATGTAATGCCCCATGTCCTGCTCCATGTCCTCCCCCTGTCCTGCCCTATGTCTTATGTCCTGCCCCATGTCCTGCCTCATGTCCTGCCCCATGTCCTGCCCTATGTCCTGTCCCATGTCCTGCCCCATTTCCTGCCCCATGTCCTGCTCCATGTCCTGCCCCATGTCCTGCCCCATGTCCCGCTCCATGTCCTCCCCCTGTCCTGCCTTATGTCCCATGTCCTGCCCCATGTCCTGCCCCATGTCCTGCCCCATGTCCTGCCCCATGTCCTGTCCCATGTCCTGCCTCATGTTTTGCCCCATGTCCTGTCCAATGTCTTGCCTCATGTCCTGCCCCATGTCCTGCCCCATGTCCTGCCCCATGTCCTGCCCCATGTCCTGCCCTATGTCCTGCCCTATGTCCTGCCTCATGTCCTGCCTCATGTCCTGCTCCATGTCCTGTCCCATGTCCTGCCCCATGTCCTGCTCCATGTCCTGCCCCATGTCCTGCCCCATGTCCTGCCCTATGTCCTGCCCCATGTCCTGCCCCATGTCCTGCCCCATGTCCTGCTCCATGACCTGCCCCATGTCCTATGTCCTGCCCCATGTCCTGCCCAATGTCCTGCCCCAAGTCCTGCCCCATGTCCTGCCCCATGTCCTGCCCCATGTCCTGCCCAATGTCCTGCCCTATGTCCTGCCCCATGTCCTGCCCCATGTCCTGCCCCATGTCCTGCCCCATGTCCTGCCCCATGTCCTGCCCTATGTCCTGCCCCATGTCCTGCCCCATGTCCTGCACCATGTCCTGCCCCATGTCCTGCCCTATGTCCTGCCCCATGTCCTGCCCCATGTCCCATGTCCTGCCCCATGTCCTGCCCCTTGTCCTGTCCCATTTCCTGCCCCATGTCCTGCCCCATGTCCTGCCCCATGTCCTGCCCCATGTCCTGCCCCATGTCCTGCCCCATGTCTTGCCCCATGTCCCATGTCCTGCCCCATGTCCTGCCCCATGTCCTACCCCATGTCCTGCCCTATGTCCTGTCTTATGTCCTGCCCCATGTCCTGCCCCATGTCCTGCTCCATGTCCTGCCCCATGTCCTGCTCCATGTCCCATGTCCTGCCCCATGTCCTGCCCCATGTCCTGTCCCAGGTCCTGCCTCATGTCCTGCCCCATGTCCTGCCCCATGTCCTGCCCCATGTCCTGCCCCATGTCCTGTCCCATGTCCTGCCCCATGTCATGCCCCATGTCCTGCCCCATGTCCTGCCCCATGTCCCATGTCCTGCCCCATGTCCTGCCCTTTGTCCTGTCCCATTTCCTGCCCCATGTCCTGCCCCATGTCCTGCCCCATGTCCTGCCCCATGTCCTGCCCCATGTTCTGCCCCATGTCCTGCCCTATGTCTTGCCCCATGTCCCATGTCCTGCCCCATGTCCTGCCCCATGTCCTGCCCCATGTCCTTCCCTATGTCCTGTCCTATGTCCTGCCCCATGTCCTGCCCCATGTCCTGCTCCATGTCCTCCCCCTGTCCTGCCCCATGTCCCATGTCCTGCCCCATGTCCTGCCCCATGTCCTGCCCCATGTCCTGCCCTATGTCCTGTCCCATGTCCTGCCCCATGTCCTGCCCCATGTCCTGCCCTATGTCCTGCCCCATGTCTTGCCCCATGTCCCATGTCCTGCCCCATGTCCTGCCCCATGTCCTGCCCCATGTCCTGCCCTATGTCCTGCCCCATGTCCTGCCCCATTTTCTGCTCCATGTTCCACCCCATGTCCTGCCCCATGTCCCATGTCATGCCCCATGTCCTGCCCCATGTCCTGCCCCATGTCCTGTCCCATGTCCTGCTCCATGTCCTGCCCCATGTCTTACCTCATGTCCCATGTCCTGCCTCATGTCCTGCCCCATGTCCTGCCCCATATCCTGCCCCATGTCCTGCCCCATGTCCTGCCCCATGTCCTGTCCCATGTCCTGCCCAATGTCCTGCCCCATGTCCTGCTCCATGTCCTGCCCCATGTCCTGCCCCATGTCCTGCCCTATGTCCTGCCCCATGTCCTGCCCCATGTCCTGCCCCATGTCCTGCCCTATGTCCTGCCCCATGTCCTGCCCCATGTCCTGCCCCATGTCCTGTCCCATGTCATGTCCCATGTCCTGCTCCATGTCCTGCCCCATGTCCTGCCCCATGTCCTGCCCTATGTCCTGCCCCATGTCCTGCCCCATGTCCTGCCCCATGTCCTGCCCCATGTCCTGCCATATGTCCTGCCCCATGTCCTGCCCCATGTCCCATGTCCTGCCCCATGTCCTGCCCCTTGTCCTGTCCCATTTCCTGCCCCATGTCCTACCCCATGTCCTGCCCCATGTCCTGCCCCATGTCCTGCCCCATGTCCTGCCTCATGTCCTGCCCCATGTCTTGCCCCATGTCCCATGTCCTGCCCCATGTCCTGCCCCATGTCCTGCCCCATGTCCTGCCCTATGTCCTGTCTTATGTCCTGCCCCATGTAATGCCCCATGTCCTGCTCCATGTCCTCCCCCTGTCCTGCCCTATGTCTTATGTCCTGCCCCATGTCCTGCCTCATGTCCTGCCCCATGTCCTGCCCTATGTCCTGTCCCATGTCCTGCCCCATTTCCTTCCCCATGTCCTGCTCCATGTCCTGCCCCATGTCCTGCCCCATGTCCCGCTCCATGTCCTCCCCCTGTCCTGCCTCATGTCCCATGTCCTGCCCCATGTCCTGCCCCATGTCCTGCCCCATGTCCTGCCCCATGTCCTGTCCCATGTCCTGCCCCATGTTTTGCCCCATGTCCTGTCCAATGTCCTGCCTTATGTCCTGCCCCATGTCCTGCTCCATGTCCTGCCCCATGTCCTGCCCCATGTCCTGTCCAATGTCCGGCTATATGTCCTGCCCCATGTCCTGCCCCATGTCCTGCCCCATGTCCTGCCCCATGTCCTGCCCTATGTCCTGCCCCATGTCCTGCCCCATGTCCTGCCCTATGTCCTGTCCCATGTCCTGTCCCATGTCCTGCCCCATGTCCTGCCCCATGTCCTTCCCTATGTCCTGTCCCATGTCCTGCCCCATGTCCTGCCCCATGTCCTGCTCCATGTCCTGTCCCATGTCCTGCCCCATGTCCTGCCCCATGTCCTGCCCCATGTCCTGCCCTATGTCCTGTCCCATGTCCTGCCCCATGTCCTGCCCCATGTCCTGCCCCATGTCCTGCCCCATGTCTTTCCCCATGTCCCATGTCCTGCCTCATGTCCTGCCCCATGTCCTGCCTCATGTCCTGCCTCATGTCCTGCCCCATGTCCTGCCCCATGTCCTGCCCCATGTCCTGCCCCATGTCCTGCCCCATAGCCTGGCCTATGTCCTGCCCCATGTCCTGTCCCATGTCCTGCCCCATGTCCTGCCCCATGTCCTGCCCCATGTCCTGCCCCATGTCCTGCCCCATGTCCTGTCCCATGTCATGTCCCATGTCCTGCTCCATGTCCTGCCCCATGTCCTGCCCCATGTCCTGCCCTATGTCCTGCCCCATGTCCTGCCCCATGTCCTGCCCCATGTCCTGCCCCATGTCCTGCCCTATGTCCTGCCCCATGTCCTGCCCCATGTCCCATGTCCTGCCCCATGTCCTGCCCCTTGTCCTGTCCCATTTCCTGCCCCATGTCCTGCCCCATGTCCTGCCCCATGTCCTGCCCCATGTCCTGCCCCATGTCCTGCCCCATGTCTTGCCCCATGTCCCATGTCCTGCCCCATGTCCTGCCCCATGTCCTACCCCATGTCCTGCCCTATGTCCTGTCTTATGTCCTGCCCCATGTCCTGCCCCATGTCCTGCTCCATGTCCTGCCCCATGTCCTGCTCCATGTCCCATGTCCTGCCCCATGTCCTGCCCCATGTCCTGTCCCAGGTCCTGCCTCATGTCCTGCCCCATGTCCTGCCCCATGTCCTGCCCCATGTCCTGCCCCATGTCCTGTCCCATGTCCTGCCCCATGTCATGCCCCATGTCCTGCCCCATGTCCTGCCCCATGTCCCATGTCCTGCCCCATGTCCTGCCCTTTGTCCTGTCCCATTTCCTGCCCCATGTCCTGCCCCATGTCCTGCCCCATGTCCTGCCCCATGTCCTGCCCCATGTTCTGCCCCATGTCCTGCCCTATGTCTTGCCCCATGTCCCATGTCCTGCCCCATGTCCTGCCCCATGTCCTGCCCCATGTCCTTCCCTATGTCCTGTCCTATGTCCTGCCCCATGTCCTGCCCCATGTCCTGCTCCATGTCCTCCCCCTGTCCTGCCCCATGTCCCATGTCCTGCCCCATGTCCTGCCCCATGTCCTGCCCCATGTCCTGCCCTATGTCCTGTCCCATGTCCTGCCCCATGTCCTGCCCCATGTCCTGCCCTATGTCCTGCCCCATGTCTTGCCCCATGTTCCATGTCCTGCCCCATGTCCTGCCCCATGTCCTGCCCCATGTCCTGCCCTATGTCCTGCCCCATGTCCTGCCCCATTTTCTGCTCCATGTTCCACCCCATGTCCTGCCCCATGTCCCATGTCATGCCCCATGTCCTGCCCCATGTCCTGCCCCATGTCCTGTCCCATGTCCTGCTCCATGTCCTGCCCCATGTCTTACCTCATGTCCCATGTCCTGCCTCATGTCCTGCCCCATGTCCTGCCCCATATCCTGCCCCATGTCCTGCCCCATGTCCTGCCACATGTCCTGTCCCATGTCCTGCCCAATGTCCTGCCCCATGTCCTGCTCCATGTCCTGCCCCATGTCCTGCCCCATGTCCTGCCCTATGTCCTGCCCCATGTCCTGCCCCATGTCCTGCCCCATGTCCTGCCCTATGTCCTGCCCCATGTCCTGCCCCATGTCCTGCCCCATGTCCTGTCCCATGTCATGTCCCATGTCCTGCTCCATGTCCTGCCCCATGTCCTGCCCCATGTCCTGCCCTATGTCCTGCCCCATGTCCTGCCCCATGTCCTGCCCCATGTCCTGCCCCATGTCCTGCCATATGTCCTGCCCCATGTCCTGCCCCATGTCCCATGTCCTGCCCCATGTCCTGCCCCTTGTCCTGTCCCATTTCCTGCCCCATGTCCTACCCCATGTCCTGCCCCATGTCCTGCCCCATGTCCTGCCCCATGTCCTGCCTCATGTCCTGCCCCATGTCTTGCCCCATGTCCCATGTCCTGCCCCATGTCCTGCCCCATGTCCTGCCCCATGTCCTGCCCTATGTCCTGTCTTATGTCCTGCCCCATGTAATGCCCCATGTCCTGCTCCATGTCCTCCCCCTGTCCTGCCCTATGTCTTATGTCCTGCCCCATGTCCTGCCTCATGTCCTGCCCCATGTCCTGCCCTATGGCCTGTCCCATGTCCTGCCCCATTTCCTTCCCCATGTCCTGCTCCATGTCCTGCCCCATGTCCTGCCCCATGTCCCGCTCCATGTCCTCCCCCTGTCCTGCCTCATGTCCCATGTCCTGCCCCATGTCCTGCCCCATGTCCTGCCCCATGTCCTGCCCCATGTCCTGTCCCATGTCCTGCCCCATGTTTTGCCCCATGTCCTGTCCAATGTCCTGCCTTATGTCCTGCCCCATGTCCTGCCCCATGTCCTGCCCCATGTCCTGCCCCATGTCCTGTCCAATGTCCTGCCTTATGTCCTGCCCCATGTCCTGCCCCATGTCCTGCCCCATGTCCTGCCCCATGTCCTGCCCTATGTCCTGCCCCATGTCCTGCCCCATGTCCTGCCCTATGTCCTGTCCCATGTCCTGTCCCATGTCCTGCCCCATGTCCTGCCCCATGTCCTTCCCTATGTCCTGTCCCATGTCCTGCCCCATGTCCTGCCCCATGTCCTGCTCCATGTCCTGTCCCATGTCCTGCCCCATGTCCTGCCCCATGTCCTGCCCCATGTCCTGCCCTATGTCCTGTCCCATGTCCTGCCCCATGTCCTGCCCCATGTCCTGCCCCATGTCCTGCCCCATGTCTTTCCCCATGTCCCATGTCCTGCCTCATGTCCTGCCCCATGTCCTGCCTCATGTCCTGCCTCATGTCCTGCCCCATGTCCTGCCCCATGTCCTGCCCCATGTCCTGCCCCATGTCCTGTCCCATGTCCTGCCCCATGTCATGCCCCATGTCCTGCCCCATGTCCTGCCCCATGTCCCATGTCCTGCCCCATGTCCTGCCCTTTGTCCTGTCCCATTTCCTGCCCCATGTCCTGCCCCATGTCCTGCCCCATGTCCTGCCCCATGTCCTGCCCCATGTTCTGGCCCATGTCCTGCCCTATGTCTTGCCCCATGTCCCATGTCCTGCCCCATGTCCTGCCCCATGTCCTGCCCCATGTCCTTCCCTATGTCCTGTCCTATGTCCTGCCCCATGTCCCATGTCCTGCCCCATGTCCTGCCCCATGTCCTGCCCCATGTCCTGCCCTATGTCCTGCCCCATGTCCTGCCCCATTTTCTGCTCCATGTTCCACCCCATGTCCTGCCCCATGTCCCATGTCATGCCCCATGTCCTGCCCCATGTCCTGCCCCATGTCCTGTCCCATGTCCTCCCCCTGTCCTGCCCCATGTCCCATGTCCTGCCCCATGTCCTGCCCCATGTCCTTCCCCATGTCCTGCCCTATGTCCTGTCCCATGTCCTGCCCCATGTCCTGCCCCATGTCCTGCCCTATGTCCTGCCCCATGTCTTGCCCCATGTCCCATGTCCTGCCCCATGTCCTGCCCCATGTCCTGCCCCATGTCCTGCCCTATGTCCTGCCCCATGTCCTGCCCCATTTTCTGCTCCATGTTCCACCCCATGTCCTGCCCCATGTCCCATGTCATGCCCCATGTCCTGCCCCATGTCCTGCCCCATGTCCTGTCCCATGTCCTGCTCCATGTCCTGCCCCATGTCTTACCTCATGTCCCATGTCCTGCCTCATGTCCTGCCCCATGTCCTGCCCCATATCCTGCCCCATGTCCTGCCCCATGTCCTGCCCCATGTCCTGTCCCATTTCCTGCCCAATGTCCTGCCCCATGTCCTGCTCCATGTCCTGCCCCATGTCCTGCCCCATGTCCTGCCCTATGTCCTGCCCCATGTCCTGCCCCATGTCCTGCCCCATGTCCTGCCCTATGTCCTTCCCCATGTCCTGCCCCATGTCCTGCCCCATGTCCTGTCCCATGTCATGTCCCATGTCCTGCTCCATGTCCTGCCCCATGTCCTGCCCCATGTCCTGCCCTATGTCCTGCCCCATGTCCTGCCCCATGTCCTGCCCCATGTCCTGCCCCATGTCCTGCCCCATGTCCTGCCCCATGTCCTGCTCCATGTCCTGCCCCATGTCCTGCCCCATGTCCTGCCCCATGTCCTGCCCCATGTCCTGCCCCATGTCCTGCCCCATGTCCCATGTCCTGCCCCATGTCCTGCCCCTTGTCCTGTCCCATTTCCTGCCCCATGTCCTACCCCATGTCCTGCCCCATGTCCTGCCCCATGTCCTGCCCCATGTCCTGCCTCATGTCCTGCCCCATGTCTTGCCCCATGTCCCATGTCCTGCCCCATGTCCTGCCCCATGTCCTGCCCCATGTCCTGCCCTATGTCCTGTCTTATGTCCTGCCCCATGTAATGCCCCATGTCCTGCTCCATGTCCTCCCCCTGTCCTGCCCTATGTCTTATGTCCTGCCCCATGTCCTGCCTCATGTCCTGCCCCATGTCCTGCCCTATGTCCTGTCCCATGTCCTGCCCCATTTCCTTCCCCATGTCCTGCTCCATGTCCTGCCCCATGTCCTGCCCCATGTCCCGCTCCATGTCCTCCCCCTGTCCTGCCTCATGTCCCATGTCCTGCCCCATGTCCTGCCCCATGTCCTGCCCCATGTCCTGCCCCATGTCCTGTCCCATGTCCTGCCCCATGTTTTGCCCCATGTCCTGTCCAATGTCCTGCCTTATGTCCTGCCCCATGTCCTGCCCCATGTCCTGCCCCATGTCCTGCCCCATGTCCTGTCCAATGTCCTGCCTTATGTCCTGCCCCATGTCCTGCCCCATGTCCTGCCCCATGTCCTGCCCCATGTCCTGCCCTATGTCCTGCCCCATGTCCTGCCCCATGTCCTGCCCTATGTCCTGTCCCATGTCCTGTCCCATGTCCTGCCCCATGTCCTGCCCCATGTCCTTCCCTATGTCCTGTCCCATGTCCTGCCCCATGTCCTGCCCCATGTCCTGCTCCATGTCCTGTCCCATGTCCTGCCCCATGTCCTGCCCCATGTCCTGCCCCATGTCCTGCCCTATGTCCTGTCCCATGTCCTGCCCCATGTCCTGCCCCATGTCCTGCCCCATGTCCTGCCCCATGTCTTTCCCCAAGTCCCATGTCCTGCCTCATGTCCTGCCCCATGTCCTGCCTCATGTCCTGCCTCATGTCCTGCCCCATGTCCTGCCCCATGTCCTGCCCCATGTCCTGCCCCATGTCCTGTCCCATGTCCTGCCCCATGTCATGCCCCATGTCCTGCCCCATGTCCTGCCCCATGTCCCATGTCCTGCCCCATGTCCTGCCCTTTGTCCTGTCCCATTTCCTGCCCCATGTCCTGCCCCATGTCCTGCCCCATGTCCTGCCCCATGTCCTGCCCCATGTTCTGCCCCATGTCCTGCCCTATGTCTTGCCCCATGTCCCATGTCCTGCCCCATGTCCTGCCCCATGTCCTGCCCCATGTCCTTCCCTATGTCCTGTCCTATGTCCTGCCCCATGTCCTGCCCCATGTCCTGCTCCATGTCCTCCCCCTGTCCTGCCCCATGTCCCATGTCCTGCCCCATGTCCTGCCCCATGTCCTTCCCCATGTCCTGCCCTATGTCCTGTCCCATGTCCTGCCCCATGTCCTGCCCCATGTCCTGCCCTATGTCCTGCCCCATGTCTTGCCCCATGTCCCATGTCCTGCCCCATGTCCTGCCCCATGTCCTGCCCCATGTCCTGCCCTATGTCCTGCCCCATGTCCTGCCCCATTTTCTGCTCCATGTTCCACCCCATGTCCTGCCCCATGTCCCATGTCATGCCCCATGTCCTGCCCCATGTCCTGCCCCATGTCCTGTCCCATGTCCTGCTCCATGTCCTGCCCCATGTCTTACCTCATGTCCCATGTCCTGCCTCATGTCCTGCCCCATGTCCTGCCCCATATCCTGCCCCATGTCCTGCCCCATGTCCTGCCCCATGTCCTGTCCCATTTCCTGCCCAATGTCCTGCCCCATGTCCTGCTCCATGTCCTGCCCCATGTCCTGCCCCATGTCCTGCCCTATGTCCTGCCCCATGTCCTGCCCCATGTCCTGCCCCATGTCCTGCCCTATGTCCTTCCCCATGTCCTGCCCCATGTCCTGCCCCATGTCCTGTCCCATGTCATGTCCCATGTCCTGCTCCATGTCCTGCCCCATGTCCTGCCCCATGTCCTGCCCTATGTCCTGCCCCATGTCCTGCCCCATGTCCTGCCCCATGTCCTGCCCCATGTCCTGCCCCATGTCCTGCCCCATGTCCTGCTCCATGTCCTGCCCCATGTCCTGCCCCATGTCCTGCCCCATGTCCTGCCCCATGTCCTGCCCCATGTCCTGCCCCATGTCCCATGTCCTGCCCCATGTCCTGCCCCTTGTCCTGTCCCATTTCCTGCCCCATGTCCTACCCCATGTCCTGCCCCATGTCCTGCCCCATGTCCTGCCCCATGTCCTGCCTCATGTCCTGCCCCATGTCTTGCCCCATGTCCCATGTCCTGCCCCATGTCCTGCCCCATGTCCTGCCCCATGTCCTGCCCTATGTCCTTTCTTATGTCCTGCCCCATGTAATGCCCCATGTCCTGCTCCATGTCCTCCCCCTGTCCTGCCCTATGTCTTATGTCCTGCCCCATGTCCTGCCTCATGTCCTGCCCCATGTCCTTCCCTATGTCCTGTCCCATGTCCTGCCCCATTTCCTGCCCCATGTCCTGCTCCATGTCCTGCCCCATGTCCTGCCCCATGTCCCGCTCCATGTCCTCCCCCTGTCCTGCCTCATGTCCCATGTCCTGCCCCATGTCCTGCCCCATGTCCTGCCCCATGTCCTGCCCCATGTCCTGTCCCATGTCCTGCCCCATGTTTTGCCCCATGTCCTGTCCAATGTCCTGCCTTATGTCCTGCCCCATGTCCTGCCCCATGTCCTGCCCCATGTCCTGCCCCATGTCCTGTCCAATGTCCTGCCTTATGTCCTGCCCCATGTCCTGCCCCATGTCCTGCCCCATGTCCTGCCCCATGTCCTGCCCTATGTCCTGCCCCATGTCCTGCCCCATGTCCTGCCCTATGTCCTGTCCCATGTCCTGTCCCATGTCCTGCCCCATGTCCTGCCCCATGTCCTTCCCTATGTCCTGTCCCATGTCCTGCCCCATGTCCTGCCCCATGTCCTGCTCCATGTCCTGTCCCATGTCCTGCCCCATGTCCTGCCCCATGTCCTGCCCCATGTCCTGCCCTATGTCCTGTCCCATGTCCTGCCCCATGTCCTGCCCCATGTCCTGCCCCATGTCCTGCCCCATGTCTTTCCCCATGTCCCATGTCCTGCCTCATGTCCTGCCCCATGTCCTGCCTCATGTCCTGCCTCATGTCCTGCCCCATGTCCTGCCCCATGTCCTGCCCCATGTCCTGCCCCATGTCCTGTCCCATGTCCTGCCCCATGTCATGCCCCATGTCCTGCCCCATGTCCTGCCCCATGTCCCATGTCCTGCCCCATGTCCTGCCCTTTGTCCTGTCCCATTTCCTGCCCCATGTCCTGCCCCATGTCCTGCCCCATGTCCTGCCCCATGTCCTGCCCCATGTTCTGGCCCATGTCCTGCCCTATGTCTTGCCCCATGTCCCATGTCCTGCCCCATGTCCTGCCCCATGTCCTGCCCCATGTCCTTCCCTATGTCCTGTCCTATGTCCTGCCCCATGTCCCATGTCCTGCCCCATGTCCTGCCCCATGTCCTGCCCCATGTCCTGCCCTATGTCCTGCCCCATGTCCTGCCCCATTTTCTGCTCCATGTTCCACCCCATGTCCGGCCCCATGTCCCATGTCATGCCCCATGTCCTGCCCCATGTCCTGCCCCATGTCCTGTCCCATGTCCTCCCCCTGTCCTGCCCCATGTCCCATGTCCTGCCCCATGTCCTGCCCCATGTCCTTCCCCATGTCCTGCCCTATGTCCTGTCCCATGTCCTGCCCCATGTCCTGCCCCATGTCCTGCCCTATGTCCTGCCCCATGTCTTGCCCCATGTCCCATGTCCTGCCCCATGTCCTGCCCCATGTCCTGCCCCATGTCCTGCCCTATGTCCTGCCCCATGTCCTGCCCCATTTTCTGCTCCATGTTCCACCCCATGTCCTGCCCCATGTCCCATGTCATGCCCCATGTCCTGCCCCATGTCCTGCCCCATGTCCTGTCCCATGTCCTGCTCCATGTCCTGCCCCATGTCTTACCTCATGTCCCATGTCCTGCCTCATGTCCTGCCCCATGTCCTGCCCCATATCCTGCCCCATGTCCTGCCCCATGTCCTGCCCCATGTCCTGTCCCATTTCCTGCCCAATGTCCTGCCCCATGTCCTGCTCCATGTCCTGCCCCATGTCCTGCCCCATGTCCTGCCCTATGTCCTGCCCCATGTCCTGCCCCATGTCCTGCCCCATGTCCTGCCCTATGTCCTTCCCCATGTCCTGCCCCATGTCCTGCCCCATGTCCTGTCCCATGTCATGTCCCATGTCCTGCTCCATGTCCTGCCCCATGTCCTGCCCCATGTCCTGCCCTATGTCCTGCCCCATGTCCTGCCCCATGTCCTGCCCCATGTCCTGCCCCATGTCCTGCCCCATGTCCTGCCCCATGTCCTGCTCCATGTCCTGCCCCATGTCCTGCCCCATGTCCTGCCCCATGTCCTGCCCCATGTCCTGCCCCATGTCCTGCCCCATGTCCCATGTCCTGCCCCATGTCCTGCCCCTTGTCCTGTCCCATTTCCTGCCCCATGTCCTACCCCATGTCCTGCCCCATGTCCTGCCCCATGTCCTGCCCCATGTCCTGCCTCATGTCCTGCCCCATGTCTTGCCCCATGTCCCATGTCCTGCCCCATGTCCTGCCCCATGTCCTGCCCCATGTCCTGCCCTATGTCCTGTCTTATGTCCTGCCCCATGTAATGCCCCATGTCCTGCTCCATGTCCTCCCCCTGTCCTGCCCTATGTCTTATGTCCTGCCCCATGTCCTGCCTCATGTCCTGCCCCATGTCCTGCCCTATGTCCTGTCCCATGTCCTGCCCCATTTCCTTCCCCATGTCCTGCTCCATGTCCTGCCCCATGTCCTGCCCCATGTCCCGCTCCATGTCCTCCCCCTGTCCTGCCTCATGTCCCATGTCCTGCCCCATGTCCTGCCCCATGTCCTGCCCCATGTCCTGCCCCATGTCCTGTCCCATGTCCTGCCCCATGTTTTGCCCCATGTCCTGTCCAATGTCCTGCCTTATGTCCTGCCCCATGTCCTGCCCCATGTCCTGCCCCATGTCCTGCCCCATGTCCTGTCCAATGTCCTGCCTTATGTCCTGCCCCATGTCCTGCCCCATGTCCTGCCCCATGTCCTGCCCCATGTCCTGCCCTATGTCCTGCCCCATGTCCTGCCCCATGTCCTGCCCTATGTCCTGTCCCATGTCCTGTCCCATGTCCTGCCCCATGTCCTGCCCCATGTCCTTCCCTATGTCCTGTCCCATGTCCTGCCCCATGTCCTGCCCCATGTCCTGCTCCATGTCCTGTCCCATGTCCTGCCCCATGTCCTGCCCCATGTCCTGCCCCATGTCCTGCCCTATGTCCTGTCCCATGTCCTGCCCCATGTCCTGCCCCATGTCCTGCCCCATGTCCTGCCCCATGTCTTTCCCCAAGTCCCATGTCCTGCCTCATGTCCTGCCCCATGTCCTGCCTCATGTCCTGCCTCATGTCCTGCCCCATGTCCTGCCCCATGTCCTGCCCCATGTCCTGCCCCATGTCCTGTCCCATGTCCTGCCCCATGTCATGCCCCATGTCCTGCCCCATGTCCTGCCCCATGTCCCATGTCCTGCCCCATGTCCTGCCCTTTGTCCTGTCCCATTTCCTGCCCCATGTCCTGCCCCATGTCCTGCCCCATGTCCTGCCCCATGTCCTGCCCCATGTTCTGCCCCATGTCCTGCCCTATGTCTTGCCCCATGTCCCATGTCCTGCCCCATGTCCTGCCCCATGTCCTGCCCCATGTCCTTCCCTATGTCCTGTCCTATGTCCTGCCCCATGTCCTGCCCCATGTCCTGCTCCATGTCCTCCCCCTGTCCTGCCCCATGTCCCATGTCCTGCCCCATGTCCTGCCCCATGTCCTTCCCCATGTCCTGCCCTATGTCCTGTCCCATGTCCTGCCCCATGTCCTGCCCCATGTCCTGCCCTATGTCCTGCCCCATGTCTTGCCCCATGTCCCATGTCCTGCCCCATGTCCTGCCCCATGTCCTGCCCCATGTCCTGCCCTATGTCCTGCCCCATGTCCTGCCCCATTTTCTGCTCCATGTTCCACCCCATGTCCTGCCCCATGTCCCATGTCATGCCCCATGTCCTGCCCCATGTCCTGCCCCATGTCCTGTCCCATGTCCTGCTCCATGTCCTGCCCCATGTCTTACCTCATGTCCCATGTCCTGCCTCATGTCCTGCCCCATGTCCTGCCCCATATCCTGCCCCATGTCCTGCCCCATGTCCTGCCCCATGTCCTGTCCCATTTCCTGCCCAATGTCCTGCCCCATGTCCTGCTCCATGTCCTGCCCCATGTCCTGCCCCATGTCCTGCCCTATGTCCTGCCCCATGTCCTGCCCCATGTCCTGCCCCATGTCCTGCCCTATGTCCTTCCCCATGTCCTGCCCCATGTCCTGCCCCATGTCCTGTCCCATGTCATGTCCCATGTCCTGCTCCATGTCCTGCCCCATGTCCTGCCCCATGTCCTGCCCTATGTCCTGCCCCATGTCCTGCCCCATGTCCTGCCCCATGTCCTGCCCCATGTCCTGCCCCATGTCCTGCCCCATGTCCTGCTCCATGTCCTGCCCCATGTCCTGCCCCATGTCCTGCCCCATGTCCTGCCCCATGTCCTGCCCCATGTCCTGCCCCATGTCCCATGTCCTGCCCCATGTCCTGCCCCTTGTCCTGTCCCATTTCCTGCCCCATGTCCTACCCCATGTCCTGCCCCATGTCCTGCCCCATGTCCTGCCCCATGTCCTGCCTCATGTCCTGCCCCATGTCTTGCCCCATGTCCCATGTCCTGCCCCATGTCCTGCCCCATGTCCTGCCCCATGTCCTGCCCTATGTCCTTTCTTATGTCCTGCCCCATGTAATGCCCCATGTCCTGCTCCATGTCCTCCCCCTGTCCTGCCCTATGTCTTATGTCCTGCCCCATGTCCTGCCTCATGTCCTGCCCCATGTCCTTCCCTATGTCCTGTCCCATGTCCTGCCCCATTTCCTGCCCCATGTCCTGCTCCATGTCCTGCCCCATGTCCTGCCCCATGTCCCGCTCCATGTCCTCCCCCTGTCCTGCCTCATGTCCCATGTCCTGCCCCATGTCCTGCCCCATGTCCTGCCCCATGTCCTGCCCCATGTCCTGTCCCATGTCCTGCCCCATGTTTTGCCCCATGTCCTGTCCAATGTCCTGCCTTATGTCCTGCCCCATGTCCTGCCCCATGTCCTGCCCCATGTCCTGCCCCATGTCCTGCCCTATGTCCTGCCCCATGTCCTGCCCCATGTCCTGCCCTATGTCCTGTCCCATGTCCTGTCCCATGTCCTGCCCCATGTCCTGCCCCATGTCCTTCCCTATGTCCTGTCCCATGTCCTGCCCCATGTCCTGCCCCATGTCCTGCTCCATGTCCTGTCCCATGTCCTGCCCCATGTCCTGCCCCATGTCCTGCCCCATGTCCTGCCCTATGTCCTGTCCCATGTCCTGCCCCATGTCCTGCCCCATGTCCTGCCCCATGTCCTGCCCCATGTCTTTCCCCATGTCCCATGTCCTGCCTCATGTCCTGCCCCATGTCCTGCCTCATGTCCTGCCTCATGTCCTGCCCCATGTCCTGCCCCATGTCCTGCCCCATGTCCTGCCCCATGTCCTGTCCCATGTCCTGCCCCATGTCATGCCCCATGTCCTGCCCCATGTCCTGCCCCATGTCCCATGTCCTGCCCCATGTCCTGCCCTTTGTCCTGTCCCATTTCCTGCCCCATGTCCTGCCCCATGTCCTGCCCCATGTCCTGCCCCATGTCCTGCCCCATGTTCTGCCCCATGTCCTGCCCTATGTCTTGCCCCATGTCCCATGTCCTGCCCCATGTCCTGCCCCATGTCCTGCCCCATGTCCTTCCCTATGTCCTGTCCTATGTCCTGCCCCATGTCCTGCCCCATGTCCTGCTCCATGTCCTCCCCCTGTCCTGCCCCATGTCCCATGTCCTGCCCCATGTCCTGCCCCATGTCCTTCCCCATGTCCTGCCCTATGTCCTGTCCCATGTCCTGCCCCATGTCCTGCCCCATGTCCTGCCCTATGTCCTGCCCCATGTCTTGCCCCATGTCCCATGTCCTGCCCCATGTCCTGCCCCATGTCCTGCCCCATGTCCTGCCCTATGTCCTGCCCCATGTCCTGCCCCATTTTCTGCTCCATGTTCCACCCCATGTCCTGCCCCATGTCCCATGTCATGCCCCATGTCCTGCCCCATGTCCTGCCCCATGTCCTGTCCCATGTCCTGCTCCATGTCCTGCCCCATGTCTTACCTCATGTCCCATGTCCTGCCTCATGTCCTGCCCCATGTCCTGCCCCATATCCTGCCCCATGTCCTGCCCCATGTCCTGCCCCATGTCCTGTCCCATTTCCTGCCCAATGTCCTGCCCCATGTCCTGCTCCATGTCCTGCCCCATGTCCTGCCCCATGTCCTGCCCTATGTCCTGCCCCATGTCCTGCCCCATGTCCTGCCCCATGTCCTGCCCTTTGTCCTTCCCCATGTCCTGCCCCATGTCCTGCCCCATGTCCTGTCCCATGTCATGTCCCATGTCCTGCTCCATGTCCTGCCCCATGTCCTGCCCCATGTCCTGCCCTATGTCCTGCCCCATGTCCTGCCCCATGTCCTGCCCCATGTCCTGCCCCATGTCCTGCCCCATGTCCTGCCCCATGTCCTGCTCCATGTCCTGCCCCATGTCCTGCCCCATGTCCTGCCCCATGTCCTGCCCCATGTCCTGCCCCATGTCCTGCCCCATGTCCCATGTCCTGCCCCATGTCCTGCCCCTTGTCCTGTCCCATTTCCTGCCCCATGTCCTACCCCATGTCCTGCCCCATGTCCTGCCCCATGTCCTGCCCCATGTCCTGCCTCATGTCCTGCCCCATGTCTTGCCCCATGTCCCATGTCCTGCCCCATGTCCTGCCCCATGTCCTGCCCCATGTCCTGCCCTATGTCCTGTCTTATGTCCTGCCCCATGTAATGCCCCATGTCCTGCTCCATGTCCTCCCCCTGTCCTGCCCTATGTCTTATGTCCTGCCCCATGTCCTGCCTCATGTCCTGCCCCATGTCCTTCCCTATGTCCTGTCCCATGTCCTGCCCCATTTCCTGCCCCATGTCCTGCTCCATGTCCTGCCCCATGTCCTGCCCCATGTCCCGCTCCATGTCCTCCCCCTGTCCTGCCTCATGTCCCATGTCCTGCCCCATGTCCTGCCCCATGTCCTGCCCCATGTCCTGCCCCATGTCCTGTCCCATGTCCTGCCCCATGTTTTGCCCCATGTCCTGTCCAATGTCCTGCCTTATGTCCTGCCCCATGTCCTGCCCCATGTCCTGCCCCATGTCCTGCCCCATGTCCTGCCCTATGTCCTGCCCCATGTCCTGCCCCATGTCCTGCCCTATGTCCTGTCCCTGTCCTGTCCCATGTCCTGCCCCATGTCCTGCCCCATGTCCTGCTCCATGTCCTGTCCCATGTCCTGCCCCATGTCCTGCCCCATGTCCTGCCCCATGTCCTGCCCTATGTCCTGTCCCATGTCCTGCCCCATGTACTGCCCCATGTCCTGCCCCATGTCCTGCCCCATGTCTTTCCCCATGTCCCATGTCCTGCCCCATGTCCTGCCCCATGTCCTGCCTCATGTCCTGCCTCATGTCCTGCCCCATGTCCTGCCCCATGTCCTGCCCCATGTCCTGCCCCATGTCCTGTCCCATGTCCTGCCCCATGTCATGCCCCATGTCCTGCCCCATGTCCTGCCCCATGTCCCATGTCCTGCCCCATGTCCTGCCCTTTGTCCTGTCCCATTTCCTGCCCCATGTCCTGCCCCATGTCCTGCCCCATGTCCTGCCCCATGTCCTGCCCCATGTTCTGCCCCATGTCCTGCCCTATGTCTTGCCCCATGTCCCATGTCCTGCCCCATGTCCTGCCCCATGTCCTGCCCCATGTCCTGCCCCATGTCCTGCCCCATGTCTTTCCCCATGTCCCATGTCCTGCCTCATGTCCTGCCCCATGTCCTGCCTCATGTCCTGCCTCATGTCCTGCCCCATGTCCTGCCCCATGTCCTGCCCCATGTCCTGCCCCATGTCCTGTCCCATGTCCTGCCCCATGTCATGCCCCATGTCCTGCCCCATGTCCTGCCCCATGTCCCATGTCCTGCCCCATGTCCTGCCCTTTGTCCTGTCCCATTTCCTGCCCCATGTCCTGCCCCATGTCCTGCCCCATGTCCTGCCCCATGTCCTGCCCCATGTTCTGCCCCATGTCCTGCCCTATGTCTTGCCCCATGTCCCATGTCCTGCCCCATGTCCTGCCCCATGTCCTGCCCCATTTCCTTCCCTATGTCCTGTCCTATGTCCTGCCCCATGTCCTGCCCCATGTCCTGCTCCATGTCCTCCCCCTGTCCTGCCCCATGTCCCATGTCCTGCCCCATGTCCTGCCCCATGTCCTTCCCCATGTCCTGCCCTATGTCCTGTCCCATGTCCTGCCCCATGTCCTGCCTCATGTCCTGCCCTATGTCCTGCCCCATGTCTTGCCCCATGTCCCATGTCCTGCCCCATGTCCTGCCCCATGTCCTGCCCCATGTCCTGCCCTATGTCCTGCCCCATGTCCTGCCCCATTTTCTGCTCCATGTTCCACCCCATGTCCTGCCCCATGTCCCATGTCATGCCCCATGTCCTGCCCCATGTCCTGCCCCATGTCCTGCCCTATGTCCTGCCCCATGTCCTGCCCCATGTCCTGCCCCATGTCCTGCCCCATGTCCTGCCATATGTCCTGCCCCATGTCCTGCCCCATGTCCCATGTCCTGCCCCATGTCCTGCCCCTTGTCCTGTCCCATTTCCTGCCCCATGTCCTACCCCATGTCCTGCCCCATGTCCTGCCCCATGTCCTGCCCCATGTCCTGCCTCATGTCCTGCCCCATGTCTTGCCCCATGTCCCATGTCCTGCCCCATGTCCTGCCCCATGTCCTGCCCCATGTCCTGCCCTATGTCCTGTCTTATGTCCTGCCCCATGTAATGCCCCATGTCCTGCTCCATGTCCTCCCCCTGTCCTGCCCTATGTCTTATGTCCTGCCCCATGTCCTGCCTCATGTCCTGCCCCATGTCCTGCCCTATGGCCTGTCCCATGTCCTGCCCCATTTCCTTCCCCATGTCCTGCTCCATGTCCTGCCCCATGTCCTGCCCCATGTCCCGCTCCATGTCCTCCCCCTGTCCTGCCTCATGTCCCATGTCCTGCCCCATGTCCTGCCCCATGTCCTGCCCCATGTCCTGCCCCATGTCCTGTCCCATGTCCTAACCCATGTTTTGCCCCATGTCCTGTCCAATGTCCTGCCTTATGTCCTGCCCCATGTCCTGCCCCATGTCCTGCCCCATGTCCTGCCCCATGTCCTGTCCAATGTCCTGCCTTATGTCCTGCCCCATGTCCTGCCCCATGTCCTGCCCCATGTCCTGCCCCATGTCCTGCCCTATGTCCTGCCCCATGTCCTGCCCCATGTCCTGCCCTATGTCCTGTCCCATGTCCTGTCCCATGTCCTGCCCCATGTCCTGCCCCATGTCCTTCCCTATGTCCTGTCCCATGTCCTGCCCCATGTCCTGCCCCATGTCCTGCTCCATGTCCTGTCCCATGTCCTGCCCCATGTCCTGCCCCATGTCCTGCCCCATGTCCTGCCCTATGTCCTGTCCCATGTCCTGCCCCATGTCCTGCCCCATGTCCTGCCCCATGTCCTGCCCCATGTCTTTCCCCATGTCCCATGTCCTGCCTCATGTCCTGCCCCATGTCCTGCCTCATGTCCTGCCTCATGTCCTGCCCCATGTCCTGCCCCATGTCCTGCCCCATGTCCTGCCCCATGTCCTGTCCCATGTCCTGCCCCATGTCATGCCCCATGTCCTGCCCCATGTCCTGCCCCATGTCCCATGTCCTGCCCCATGTCCTGCCCTTTGTCCTGTCCCATTTCCTGCCCCATGTCCTGCCCCATGTCCTGCCCCATGTCCTGCCCCATGTCCTGCCCCATGTTCTGCCCCATGTCCTGCCCTATGTCTTGCCCCATGTCCCATGTCCTGCCCCATGTCCTGCCCCATGTCCTGCCCCATGTCCTTCCCTATGTCCTGTCCTATGTCCTGCCCCATGTCCCATGTCCTGCCCCATGTCCTGCCCCATGTCCTGCCCCATGTCCTGCCCTATGTCCTGCCCCATGTCCTGCCCCATTTTCTGCTCCATGTTCCACCCCATGTCCTGCCCCATGTCCCATGTCATGCCCCATGTCCTGCCCCATGTCCTGCCCCATGTCCTGTCCCATGTCCTCCCCCTGTCCTGCCCCATGTCCCATGTCCTGCCCCATGTCCTGCCCCATGTCCTTCCCCATGTCCTGCCCTATGTCCTGTCCCATGTCCTGCCCCATGTCCTGCCCCATGTCCTGCCCTATGTCCTGCCCCATGTCTTGCCCCATGTCCCATGTCCTGCCCCATGTCCTGCCCCATGTCCTGCCCCATGTCCTGCCCTATGTCCTGCCCCATGTCCTGCCCCATTTTCTGCTCCATGTTCCACCCCACGTCCTGCCCCATGTCCCATGTCATGCCCCATGTCCTGCCCCATGTCCTGCCCCATGTCCTGTCCCATGTCCTGCTCCATGTCCTGCCCCATGTCTTACCTCATGTCCCATGTCCTGCCTCATGTCCTGCCCCATGTCCTGCCCCATATCCTGCCCCATGTCCTGCCCCATGTCCTGCCCCATGTCCTGTCCCATTTCCTGCCCAATGTCCTGCCCCATGTCCTGCTCCATGTCCTGCCCCATGTCCTGCCCCATGTCCTGCCCTATGTCCTGCCCCATGTCCTGCCCCATGTCCTGCCCCATGTCCTGCCCTATGTCCTTCCCCATGTCCTGCCCCATGTCCTGCCCCATGTCCTGTCCCATGTCATGTCCCATGTCCTGCTCCATGTCCTGCCCCATGTCCTGCCCCATGTCCTGCCCTATGTCCTGCCCCATGTCCTGCCCCATGTCCTGCCCCATGTCCTGCCCCATGTCCTGCCCCATGTCCTGCCCCATGTCCTGCTCCATGTCCTGCCCCATGTCCTGCCCCATGTCCTGCCCCATGTCCTGCCCCATGTCCTGCCCCATGTCCTGCCCCATGTCCCATGTCCTGCCCCATGTCCTGCCCCTTGTCCTGTCCCATTTCCTGCCCCATGTCCTACCCCATGTCCTGCCCCATGTCCTGCCCCATGTCCTGCCCCATGTCCTGCCTCATGTCCTGCCCCATGTCTTGGCTTATGTCCCATGTCCTGCCCCATGTCCTGCCCCATGTCCTGCCCCATGTCCTGCCCTATGTCCTGTCTTATGTCCTGCCCCATGTAATGCCCCATGTCCTGCTCCATGTCCTCCCCCTGTCCTGCCCTATGTCTTATGTCCTGCCCCATGTCCTGCCTCATGTCCTGCCCCATGTCCTGCCCTATGTCCTGTCCCATGTCCTGCCCCATTTCCTTCCCCATGTCCTGCTCCATGTCCTGCCCCATGTCCTGCCCCATGTCCCGCTCCATGTCCTCCCCCTGTCCTGCCTCATGTCCCATGTCCTGCCCCATGTCCTGCCCCATGTCCTGCCCCATGTCCTGCCCCATGTCCTGTCCCATGTCCTGCCCCATGTTTTGCCCCATGTCCTGTCCAATGTCCTGCCTTATGTCCTGCCCCATGTCCTGCCCCATGTCCTGCCCCATGTCCTGCCCCATGTCCTGTCCAATGTCCTGCCTTATGTCCTGCCCCATGTCCTGCCCCATGTCCTGCCCCATGTCCTGCCCCATGTCCTGCCCTATGTCCTGCCCCATGTCCTGCCCCATGTCCTGCCCTATGTCCTGTCCCATGTCCTGTCCCATGTCCTGCCCCATGTCCTGCCCCATGTCCTTCCCTATGTCCTGTCCCATGTCCTGCCCCATGTCCTGCCCCATGTCCTGCTCCATGTCCTGTCCCATGTCCTGCCCCATGTCCTGCCCCATGTCCTGCCCCATGTCCTGCCCTATGTCCTGTCCCATGTCCTGCCCCATGTCCTGCCCCATGTCCTGCCCCATGTCCTGCCCCATGTCTTTCCCCAAGTCCCATGTCCTGCCTCATGTCCTGCCCCATGTCCTGCCTCATGTCCTGCCTCATGTCCTGCCCCATGTCCTGCCCCATGTCCTGCCCCATGTCCTGCCCCATGTCCTGTCCCATGTCCTGCCCCATGTCATGCCCCATGTCCTGCCCCATGTCCTGCCCCATGTCCCATGTCCTGCCCCATGTCCTGCCCTTTGTCCTGTCCCATTTCCTGCCCCATGTCCTGCCCCATGTCCTGCCCCATGTCCTGCCCCATGTCCTGCCCCATGTTCTGCCCCATGTCCTGCCCTATGTCTTGCCCCATGTCCCATGTCCTGCCCCATGTCCTGCCCCATGTCCTGCCCCATGTCCTTCCCTATGTCCTGTCCTATGTCCTGCCCCATGTCCTGCCCCATGTCCTGCTCCATGTCCTCCCCCTGTCCTGCCCCATGTCCCATGTCCTGCCCCATGTCCTGCCCCATGTCCTTCCCCATGTCCTGCCCTATGTCCTGTCCCATGTCCTGCCCCATGTCCTGCCCCATGTCCTGCCCTATGTCCTGCCCCATGTCTTGCCCCATGTCCCATGTCCTGCCCCATGTCCTGCCCCATGTCCTGCCCCATGTCCTGCCCTATGTCCTGCCCCATGTCCTGCCCCATTTTCTGCTCCATGTTCCACCCCATGTCCTGCCCCATGTCCCATGTCATGCCCCATGTCCTGCCCCATGTCCTGAACCATGTCCTGTCCCATGTCCTGCTCCATGTCCTGCCCCATGTCTTACCTCATGTCCCATGTCCTGCCTCATGTCCTGCCCCATGTCCTGCCCCATATCCTGCCCCATGTCCTGCCCCATGTCCTGCCCCATGTCCTGTCCCATTTCCTGCCCAATGTCCTGCCCCATGTCCTGCTCCATGTCCTGCCCCATGTCCTGCCCCATGTCCTGCCCTATGTCCTGCCCCATGTCCTGCCCCATGTCCTGCCCCATGTCCTGCCCTATGTCCTTCCCCATGTCCTGCCCCATGTCCTGCCCCATGTCCTGTCCCATGTCATGTCCCATGTCCTGCTCCATGTCCTGCCCCATGTCCTGCCCCATGTCCTGCCCTATGTCCTGCCCCATGTCCTGCCCCATGTCCTGCCCCATGTCCTGCCCCATGTCCTGCCCCATGTCCTGCCCCATGTCCTGCTCCATGTCCTGCCCCATGTCCTGCCCCATGTCCTGCCCCATGTCCTGCCCCATGTCCTGCCCCATGTCCTGCCCCATGTCCCATGTCCTGCCCCATGTCCTGCCCCTTGTCCTGTCCCATTTCCTGCCCCATGTCCTACCCCATGTCCTGCCCCATGTCCTGCCCCATGTCCTGCCCCATGTCCTGCCTCATGTCCTGCCCCATGTCTTGCCCCATGTCCCATGTCCTGCCCCATGTCCTGCCCCATGTCCTGCCCCATGTCCTGCCCTATGTCCTGTCTTATGTCCTGCCCCATGTAATGCCCCATGTCCTGCTCCATGTCCTCCCCCTGTCCTGCCCTATGTCTTATGTCCTGCCCCATGTCCTGCCTCATGTCCTGCCCCATGTCCTTCCCTATGTCCTGTCCCATGTCCTGCCCCATTTCCTGCACCATGTCCTGCTCCATGTCCTGCCCCATGTCCTGCCCCATGTCCCGCTCCATGTCCTCCCCCTGTCCTGCCTCATGTCCCATGTCCTGCCCCATGTCCTGCCCCATGTCCTGCCCCATGTCCTGCCCCATGTCCTGTCCCATGTCCTGCCCCATGTTTTGCCCCATGTCCTGTCCAATGTCCTGCCTTATGTCCTGCCCCATGTCCTGCCCCATGTCCTGCCCCATGTCCTGCCCCATGTCCTGCCCTATGTCCTGCCCCATGTCCTGCCCCATGTCCTGCCCTATGTCCTGTCCCATGTCCTGTCCCATGTCCTGCCACATGTCCTGCCCCATGTCCTTCCCTATGTCCTGTCCCATGTCCTGCCCCATGTCCTGCCCCATGTCCTGCTCCATGTCCTGTCCCATGTCCTGCCCCATGTCCTGCCCCATGTCCTGCCCCATGTCCTGCCCTATGTCCTGTCCCATGTCCTGCCCCATGTCCTGCCCCATGTCCTGCCCCATGTCCTGCCCCATGTCTTTCCCCATGTCCCATGTCCTGCCTCATGTCCTGCCCCATGTCCTGCCTCATGTCCTGCCTCATGTCCTGCCCCATGTCCTGCCCCATGTCCTGCCCCATGTCCTGCCCCATGTCCTGTCCCATGTCCTGCCCCATGTCATGCCCCATGTCCTGCCCCATGTCCTGCCCCATGTCCCATGTCCTGCCCCATGTCCTGCCCTTTGTCCTGTCCCATTTCCTGCCCCATGTCCTGCCCCATGTCCTGCCCCATGTCCTGCCCCATGTCCTGCCCCATGTTCTGCCCCATGTCCTGCCCTATGTCTTGCCCCATGTCCCATGTCCTGCCCCATGTCCTGCCCCATGTCCTGCCCCATGTCCTTCCCTATGTCCTGTCCTATGTCCTGCCCCATGTCCTGCCCCATGTCCTGCTCCATGTCCTCCCCCTGTCCTGCCCCATGTCCCATGTCCTGCCCCATGTCCTGCCCCATGTCCTTCCCCATGTCCTGCCCTATGTCCTGTCCCATGTCCTGCCCCATGTCCTGCCCCATGTCCTGCCCTATGTCCTGCCCCATGTCTTGCCCCATGTCCCATGTCCTGCCCCATGTCCTGCCCCATGTCCTGCCCCATGTCCTGCCCTATGTCCTGCCCCATGTCCTGCCCCATTTTCTGCTCCATGTTCCACCCCATGTCCTGCCCCATGTCCCATGTCATGCCCCATGTCCTGCCCCATGTCCCATGTCCTGCCCCATGTCCTGCCCTTTGTCCTGTCCCATTTCCTGCCCCATGTCCTGCCCCATGTCCTGCCCCATGTCCTGCCCCATGTCCTGCCCCATGTTCTGCCCCATGTCCTGCCCTATGTCTTGCCCCATGTCCCATGTCCTGCCCCATGTCCTGCCCCATGTCCTGCCCCATGTCCTTCCCTATGTCCTGTCCTATGTCCTGCCCCATGTCCCATGTCCTGCCCCATGTCCTGCCCCATGTCCTGCCCCATGTCCTGCCCTATGTCCTGCCCCATGTCCTGCCCCATTTTCTGCTCCATGTTCCACCCCATGTCCTGCCCCATGTCCCATGTCATGCCCCATGTCCTGCCCCATGTCCTGCCCCATGTCCTGTCCCATGTCCTCCCCCTGTCCTGCCCCATGTCCCATGTCCTGCCCCATGTCCTGCCCCATGTCCTTCCCCATGTCCTGCCCTATGTCCTGTCCCATGTCCTGCCCCATGTCCTGCCCCATGTCCTGCCCTATGTCCTGCCCCATGTCTTGCCCCATGTCCCATGTCCTGCCCCATGTCCTGCCCCATGTCCTGCCCCATGTCCTGCCCTATGTCCTGCCCCATGTCCTGCCCCATTTTCTGCTCCATGTTCCACCCCACGTCCTGCCCCATGTCCCATGTCATGCCCCATGTCCTGCCCCATGTCCTGCCCCATGTCCTGTCCCATGTCCTGCTCCATGTCCTGCCCCATGTCTTACCTCATGTCCCATGTCCTGCCTCATGTCCTGCCCCATGTCCTGCCCCATATCCTGCCCCATGTCCTGCCCCATGTCCTGCCCCATGTCCTGTCCCATTTCCTGCCCAATGTCCTGCCCCATGTCCTGCTCCATGTCCTGCCCCATGTCCTGCCCCATGTCCTGCCCTATGTCCTGCCCCATGTCCTGCCCCATGTCCTGCCCCATGTCCTGCCCTATGTCCTTCCCCATGTCCTGCCCCATGTCCTGCCCCATGTCCTGTCCCATGTCATGTCCCATGTCCTGCTCCATGTCCTGCCCCATGTCCTGCCCCATGTCCTGCCCTATGTCCTGCCCCATGTCCTGCCCCATGTCCTGCCCCATGTCCTGCCCCATGTCCTGCCCCATGTCCTGCCCCATGTCCTGCTCCATGTCCTGCCCCATGTCCTGCCCCATGTCCTGCCCCATGTCCTGCCCCATGTCCTGCCCCATGTCCTGCCCCATGTCCCATGTCCTGCCCCATGTCCTGCCCCTTGTCCTGTCCCATTTCCTGCCCCATGTCCTACCCCATGTCCTGCCCCATGTCCTGCCCCATGTCCTGCCCCATGTCCTGCCTCATGTCCTGCCCCATGTCTTGGCTTATGTCCCATGTCCTGCCCCATGTCCTGCCCCATGTCCTGCCCCATGTCCTGCCCTATGTCCTGTCTTATGTCCTGCCCCATGTAATGCCCCATGTCCTGCTCCATGTCCTCCCCCTGTCCTGCCCTATGTCTTATGTCCTGCCCCATGTCCTGCCTCATGTCCTGCCCCATGTCCTGCCCTATGTCCTGTCCCATGTCCTGCCCCATTTCCTTCCCCATGTCCTGCTCCATGTCCTGCCCCATGTCCTGCCCCATGTCCCGCTCCATGTCCTCCCCCTGTCCTGCCTCATGTCCCATGTCCTGCCCCATGTCCTGCCCCATGTCCTGCCCCATGTCCTGCCCCATGTCCTGTCCCATGTCCTGCCCCATGTTTTGCCCCATGTCCTGTCCAATGTCCTGCCTTATGTCCTGCCCCATGTCCTGCCCCATGTCCTGCCCCATGTCCTGCCCCATGTCCTGTCCAATGTCCTGCCTTATGTCCTGCCCCATGTCCTGCCCCATGTCCTGCCCCATGTCCTGCCCCATGTCCTGCCCTATGTCCTGCCCCATGTCCTGCCCCATGTCCTGCCCTATGTCCTGTCCCATGTCCTGTCCCATGTCCTGCCCCATGTCCTGCCCCATGTCCTTCCCTATGTCCTGTCCCATGTCCTGCCCCATGTCCTGCCCCATGTCCTGCTCCATGTCCTGTCCCATGTCCTGCCCCATGTCCTGCCCCATGTCCTGCCCCATGTCCTGCCCTATGTCCTGTCCCATGTCCTGCCCCATGTCCTGCCCCATGTCCTGCCCCATGTCCTGCCCCATGTCTTTCCCCAAGTCCCATGTCCTGCCTCATGTCCTGCCCCATGTCCTGCCTCATGTCCTGCCTCATGTCCTGCCCCATGTCCTGCCCCATGTCCTGCCCCATGTCCTGCCCCATGTCCTGTCCCATGTCCTGCCCCATGTCATGCCCCATGTCCTGCCCCATGTCCTGCCCCATGTCCCATGTCCTGCCCCATGTCCTGCCCTTTGTCCTGTCCCATTTCCTGCCCCATGTCCTGCCCCATGTCCTGCCCCATGTCCTGCCCCATGTCCTGCCCCATGTTCTGCCCCATGTCCTGCCCTATGTCTTGCCCCATGTCCCATGTCCTGCCCCATGTCCTGCCCCATGTCCTGCCCCATGTCCTTCCCTATGTCCTGTCCTATGTCCTGCCCCATGTCCTGCCCCATGTCCTGCTCCATGTCCTCCCCCTGTCCTGCCCCATGTCCCATGTCCTGCCCCATGTCCTGCCCCATGTCCTTCCCCATGTCCTGCCCTATGTCCTGTCCCATGTCCTGCCCCATGTCCTGCCCCATGTCCTGCCCTATGTCCTGCCCCATGTCTTGCCCCATGTCCCATGTCCTGCCCCATGTCCTGCCCCATGTCCTGCCCCATGTCCTGCCCTATGTCCTGCCCCATGTCCTGCCCCATTTTCTGCTCCATGTTCCACCCCATGTCCTGCCCCATGTCCCATGTCATGCCCCATGTCCTGCCCCATGTCCTGCCCCATGTCCTGTCCCATGTCCTGCTCCATGTCCTGCCCCATGTCTTACCTCATGTCCCATGTCCTGCCTCATGTCCTGCCCCATGTCCTGCCCCATATCCTGCCCCATGTCCTGCCCCATGTCCTGCCCCATGTCCTGTCCCATTTCCTGCCCAATGTCCTGCCCCATGTCCTGCTCCATGTCCTGCCCCATGTCCTGCCCCATGTCCTGCCCTATGTCCTGCCCCATGTCCTGCCCCATGTCCTGCCCCATGTCCTGCCCTATGTCCTTCCCCATGTCCTGCCCCATGTCCTGCCCCATGTCCTGTCCCATGTCATGTCCCATGTCCTGCTCCATGTCCTGCCCCATGTCCTGCCCCATGTCCTGCCCTATGTCCTGCCCCATGTCCTGCCCCATGTCCTGCCCCATGTCCTGCCCCATGTCCTGCCCCATGTCCTGCCCCATGTCCTGCTCCATGTCCTGCCCCATGTCCTGCCCCATGTCCTGCCCCATGTCCTGCCCCATGTCCTGCCCCATGTCCTGCCCCATGTCCCATGTCCTGCCCCATGTCCTGCCCCTTGTCCTGTCCCATTTCCTGCCCCATGTCCTACCCCATGTCCTGCCCCATGTCCTGCCCCATGTCCTGCCCCATGTCCTGCCTCATGTCCTGCCCCATGTCTTGCCCCATGTCCCATGTCCTGCCCCATGTCCTGCCCCATGTCCTGCCCCATGTCCTGCCCTATGTCCTGTCTTATGTCCTGCCCCATGTAATGCCCCATGTCCTGCTCCATGTCCTCCCCCTGTCCTGCCCTATGTCTTATGTCCTGCCCCATGTCCTGCCTCATGTCCTGCCCCATGTCCTTCCCTATGTCCTGTCCCATGTCCTGCCCCATTTCCTGCACCATGTCCTGCTCCATGTCCTGCCCCATGTCCTGCCCCATGTCCCGCTCCATGTCCTCCCCCTGTCCTGCCTCATGTCCCATGTCCTGCCCCATGTCCTGCCCCATGTCCTGCCCCATGTCCTGCCCCATGTCCTGTCCCATGTCCTGCCCCATGTTTTGCCCCATGTCCTGTCCAATGTCCTGCCTTATGTCCTGCCCCATGTCCTGCCCCATGTCCTGCCCCATGTCCTGCCCCATGTCCTGCCCTATGTCCTGCCCCATGTCCTGCCCCATGTCCTGCCCTATGTCCTGTCCCATGTCCTGTCCCATGTCCTGCCACATGTCCTGCCCCATGTCCTTCCCTATGTCCTGTCCCATGTCCTGCCCCATGTCCTGCCCCATGTCCTGCTCCATGTCCTGTCCCATGTCCTGCCCCATGTCCTGCCCCATGTCCTGCCCCATGTCCTGCCCTATGTCCTGTCCCATGTCCTGCCCCATGTCCTGCCCCATGTCCTGCCCCATGTCCTGCCCCATGTCTTTCCCCATGTCCCATGTCCTGCCTCATGTCCTGCCCCATGTCCTGCCTCATGTCCTGCCTCATGTCCTGCCCCATGTCCTGCCCCATGTCCTGCCCCATGTCCTGCCCCATGTCCTGTCCCATGTCCTGCCCCATGTCATGCCCCATGTCCTGCCCCATGTCCTGCCCCATGTCCCATGTCCTGCCCCATGTCCTGCCCTTTGTCCTGTCCCATTTCCTGCCCCATGTCCTGCCCCATGTCCTGCCCCATGTCCTGCCCCATGTCCTGCCCCATGTTCTGCCCCATGTCCTGCCCTATGTCTTGCCCCATGTCCCATGTCCTGCCCCATGTCCTGCCCCATGTCCTGCCCCATGTCCTTCCCTATGTCCTGTCCTATGTCCTGCCCCATGTCCTGCCCCATGTCCTGCTCCATGTCCTCCCCCTGTCCTGCCCCATGTCCCATGTCCTGCCCCATGTCCTGCCCCATGTCCTTCCCCATGTCCTGCCCTATGTCCTGTCCCATGTCCTGCCCCATGTCCTGCCCCATGTCCTGCCCTATGTCCTGCCCCATGTCTTGCCCCATGTCCCATGTCCTGCCCCATGTCCTGCCCCATGTCCTGCCCCATGTCCTGCCCTATGTCCTGCCCCATGTCCTGCCCCATTTTCTGCTCCATGTTCCACCCCATGTCCTGCCCCATGTCCCATGTCATGCCCCATGTCCTGCCCCATGTCCTGCCCCATGTCCTGTCCCATGTCCTGCTCCATGTCCTGCCCCATGTCTTACCTCATGTCCCATGTCCTGCCTCATGTCCTGCCCCATGTCCTGCCCCATATCCTGCCCCATGTCCTGCCCCATGTCCTGCCCCATGTCCTGTCCCATTTCCTGCCCAATGTCCTGCCCCATGTCCTGCTCCATGTCCTGCCCCATGTCCTGCCCCATGTCCTGCCCTATGTCCTGCCCCATGTCCTGCCCCATGTCCTGCCCCATGTCCTGCCCTATGTCCTTCCCCATGTCCTGCCCCATGTCCTGCCCCATGTCCTGTCCCATGTCATGTCCCATGTCCTGCTCCATGTCCTGCCCCATGTCCTGCCCCATGTCCTGCCCTATGTCCTGCCCCATGTCCTGCCCCATGTCCTGCCCCATGTCCTGCCCCATGTCCTGCCCCATGTCCTGCCCCATGTCCTGCCCCATGTCCTGCCCCATGTCCCATGTCCTGCCCCATGTCCTGCCCCTTGTCCTGTCCCATTTCCTGCCCCATGTCCTACCCCATGTCCTGCCCCATGTCCTGCCCCATGTCCTGCCCCATGTCCTGCCTCATGTCCTGCCCCATGTCTTGCCCCATGTCCCATGTCCTGCCCCATGTCCTGCCCCATGTCCTGCCCCATGTCCTGCCCTATGTCCTGTCTTATGTCCTGCCCCATGTAATGCCCCATGTCCTGCTCCATGTCCTCCCCCTGTCCTGCCCTATGTCTTATGTCCTGCCCCATGTCCTGCCTCATGTCCTGCCCCATGTCCTTCCCTATGTCCTGTCCCATGTCCTGCCCCATTTCCTGCCCCATGTCCTGCTCCATGTCCTGCCCCATGTCCTGCCCCATGTCCCGCTCCATGTCCTCCCCCTGTCCTGCCTCATGTCCCATGTCCTGCCCCATGTCCTGCCCCATGTCCTGCCCCATGTCCTGCCCCATGTCCTGTCCCATGTCCTGCCCCATGTTTTGCCCCATGTCCTGTCCAATGTCCTGCCTTATGTCCTGCCCCATGTCCTGCCCCATGTCCTGCCCCATGTCCTGCCCCATGTCCTGCCCTATGTCCTGCCCCATGTCCTGCCCCATGTCCTGCCCTATGTCCTGTCCCTGTCCTGTCCCATGTCCTGCCCCATGTCCTGCCCCATGTCCTGCTCCATGTCCTGTCCCATGTCCTGCCCCATGTCCTGCCCCATGTCCTGCCCCATGTCCTGCCCTATGTCCTGTCCCATGTCCTGCCCCATGTACTGCCCCATGTCCTGCCCCATGTCCTGCCCCATGTCTTTCCCCATGTCCCATGTCCTGCCCCATGTCCTGCCCCATGTCCTGCCTCATGTCCTGCCTCATGTCCTGCCCCATGTCCTGCCCCATGTCCTGCCCCATGTCCTGCCCCATGTCCTGTCCCATGTCCTGCCCCATGTCATGCCCCATGTCCTGCCCCATGTCCTGCCCCATGTCCCATGTCCTGCCCCATGTCCTGCCCTTTGTCCTGTCCCATTTCCTGCCCCATGTCCTGCCCCATGTCCTGCCCCATGTCCTGCCCCATGTCCTGCCCCATGTTCTGCCCCATGTCCTGCCCTATGTCTTGCCCCATGTCCCATGTCCTGCCCCATGTCCTGCCCCATGTCCTGCCCCATGTCCTGCCCCATGTCCTGCCCCATGTCTTTCCCCATGTCCCATGTCCTGCCTCATGTCCTGCCCCATGTCCTGCCTCATGTCCTGCCTCATGTCCTGCCCCATGTCCTGCCCCATGTCCTGCCCCATGTCCTGCCCCATGTCCTGTCCCATGTCCTGCCCCATGTCATGCCCCATGTCCTGCCCCATGTCCTGCCCCATGTCCCATGTCCTGCCCCATGTCCTGCCCTTTGTCCTGTCCCATTTCCTGCCCCATGTCCTGCCCCATGTCCTGCCCCATGTCCTGCCCCATGTCCTGCCCCATGTTCTGCCCCATGTCCTGCCCTATGTCTTGCCCCATGTCCCATGTCCTGCCCCATGTCCTGCCCCATGTCCTGCCCCATTTCCTTCCCTATGTCCTGTCCTATGTCCTGCCCCATGTCCTGCCCCATGTCCTGCTCCATGTCCTCCCCCTGTCCTGCCCCATGTCCCATGTCCTGCCCCATGTCCTGCCCCATGTCCTTCCCCATGTCCTGCCCTATGTCCTGTCCCATGTCCTGCCCCATGTCCTGCCTCATGTCCTGCCCTATGTCCTGCCCCATGTCTTGCCCCATGTCCCATGTCCTGCCCCATGTCCTGCCCCATGTCCTGCCCCATGTCCTGCCCTATGTCCTGCCCCATGTCCTGCCCCATTTTCTGCTCCATGTTCCACCCCATGTCCTGCCCCATGTCCCATGTCATGCCCCATGTCCTGCCCCATGTCCTGCCCCATGTCCTGTCCCATGTCCTGCTCCATGTCCTGCCCCATGTCTTACCTCATGTCCCATGTCCTGCCTCATGTCCTGCCCCATGTCCTGCCCCATATCCTGCCCCATGTCCTGCCCCATGTCCTGCCCCATGTCCTGTCCCATTTCCTGCCCAATGTCCTGCCCCATGTCCTGCTCCATGTCCTGCCCCATGTCCTGCCCCATGTCCTGCCCTATGTCCTGCCCCATGTCCTGCCCCATGTCCTGCCCCATTTCCTGCCCTATGTCCTTCCCCATGTCCTGCCCCATGTCCTGCCCCATGTCCTGTCCCATGTCATGTCCCATGTCCTGCTCCATGTCCTGCCCCATGTCCTGCCCCATGTCCTGCCCTATGTCCTGCCCCATGTCCTGCCCCATGTCCTGCCCCATGTCCTGCCCCATGTCCTGCCCCATGTCCTGCCCCATGTCCTGCTCCATGTCCTGCCCCATGTCCTGCCCCATGTCCTGCCCCATGTCCTGCCCCATGTCCTGCCCCATGTCCTGCCCCATGTCCCATGTCCTGCCCCATGTCCTGCCCCTTGTCCTGTCCCATTTCCTGCCCCATGTCCTACCCCATGTCCTGCCCCATGTCATGCCCCATGTCCTGCCCCATGTCCTGCCTCATGTCCTGCCCCATGTCTTGCCCCATGTCCCATGTCCTGCCCCATGTCCTGCCCCATGTCCTGCCCCATGTCCTGCCCTATGTCCTGTCTTATGTCCTGCCCCATGTAATGCCCCATGTCCTGCTCCATGTCCTCCCCCTGTCCTGCCCTATGTCTTATGTCCTGCCCCATGTCCTGCCTCATGTCCTGCCCCATGTCCTTCCCTATGTCCTGTCCCATGTCCTGCCCCATTTCCTGCCCCATGTCCTGCTCCATGTCCTGCCCCATGTCCTGCCCCATGTCCCGCTCCATGTCCTCCCCCTGTCCTGCCTCATGTCCCATGTCCTGCCCCATGTCCTGCCCCATGTCCTGCCCCATGTCCTGCCCCATGTCCTGTCCCATGTCCTGCCCCATGTTTTGCCCCATGTCCTGTCCAATGTCCTGCCTTATGTCCTGCCCCATGTCCTGCCCCATGTCCTGCCCCATGTCCTGCCCCATGTCCTGCCCCATGTCCTGCCCCATGTCCTTCCCTATGTCCTGTCCTATGTCCTGCCCCATGTCCTGCCCCATGTCCTGCTCCATGTCCTCCCCCTGTCCTGCCCCATGTCCCATGTCCTGCCCCATGTCCTGCCCCATGTCCTTCCCCATGTCCTGCCCTATGTCCTGTCCCATGTCCTGCCCCATGTCCTGCCCCATGTCCTGCCCTATGTCCTGCCCCATGTCTTGCCCCATGTCCCATGTCCTGCCCCATGTCCTGCCCCATGTCCTGCCCCATGTCCTGCCCTATGTCCTGCCCCATGTCCTGCCCCATTTTCTGCTCCATGTTCCACCCCATGTCCTGCCCCATGTCCCATGTCATGCCCCATGTCCTGCCCCATGTCCTGCCCCATGTCCTGTCCCATGTCCTGCTCCATGTCCTGCCCCATGTCTTACCTCATGTCCCATGTCCTGCCTCATGTCCTGCCCCATGTCCTGCCCCATATCCTGCCCCATGTCCTGCCCCATGTCCTGCCCCATGTCCTGTCCCATTTCCTGCCCAATGTCCTGCCCCATGTCCTGCTCCATGTCCTGCCCCATGTCCTGCCCCATGTCCTGCCCTTTGTCCTGCCCCATGTCCTGCCCCATGTCCTGCCCCATGTCCTGCCCTATGTCCTTCCCCATGTCCTGCCCCATGTCCTGCCCCATGTCCTGTCCCATGTCATGTCCCATGTCCTGCTCCATGTCCTGCCCCATGTCCTGCCCCATGTCCTGCCCTATGTCCTGCCCCATGTCCTGCCCCATGTCCTGCCCCATGTCCTGCCCCATGTCCTGCCCCATGTCCTGCCCCATGTCCTGCTCCATGTCCTGCCCCATGTCCTGCCCCATGTCCTGCCCCATGTCCTGCCCTATGTCCTGCCCCATGTCCTGCCCCATGTCCCATGTCCTGCCCCATGTCCTGCCCCTTGTCCTGTCCCATTTCCTGCCCCATGTCCTACCCCATGTCCTGCCCCATGTCCTGCCCCATGTCCTGCCCCATGTCCTGCCTCATGTCCTGCCCCATGTCTTGCCCCATGTCCCATGTCCTGCCCCATGTCCTGCCCCATGTCCTGCCCCATGTCCTGCCCTATGTCCTGTCTTATGTCCTGCCCCATGTAATGCCCCATGTCCTGCTCCATGTCCTCCCCCTGTCCTGCCCTATGTCTTATGTCCTGCCCCATGTCCTGCCTCATGTCCTGCCCCATGTCCTTCCCTATGTCCTGTCCCATGTCCTGCCCCATTTCCTGCCCCATGTCCTGCTCCATGTCCTGCCCCATGTCCTGCCCCATGTCCCGCTCCATGTCCTCCCCCTGTCCTGCCTCATGTCCCATGTCCTGCCCCATGTCCTGCCCCATGTCCTGCCCCATGTCCTGCCCCATGTCCTGTCCCATGTCCTGCCCCATGTTTTGCCCCATGTCCTGTCCAATGTCCTGCCTTATGTCCTGCCCCATGTCCTGCCCCATGTCCTGCCCCATGTCCTGCCCCATGTCCTGCCCTATGTCCTGCCCCATGTCCTGCCCCATGTCCTGCCCTATGTCCTGTCCCTGTCCTGTCCCATGTCCTGCCCCATGTCCTGCCCCATGTCCTGCTCCATGTCCTGTCCCATGTCCTGCCCCATGTCCTGCCCCATGTCCTGCCCCATGTCCTGCCCTATGTCCTGTCCCATGTCCTGCCCCATGTCCTGCCCCATGTCCTGCCCCATGTCCTGCCCCATGTCTTTCCCCATGTCCCATGTCCTGCCCCATGTCCTGCCCCATGTCCTGCCTCATGTCCTGCCTCATGTCCTGCCCCATGTCCTGCCCCATGTCCTGCCCCATGTCCTGCCCCATGTCCTGTCCCATGTCCTGCCCCATGTCATGCCCCATGTCCTGCCCCATGTCCTGCCCCATGTCCCATGTCCTGCCCCATGTCCTGCCCTTTGTCCTGTCCCATTTCCTGCCCCATGTCCTGCCCCATGTCCTGCCCCATGTCCTGCCCCATGTCCTGCCCCATGTTCTGCCCCATGTCCTGCCCTATGTCTTGCCCCATGTCCCATGTCCTGCCCCATGTCCTGCCCCATGTCCTGCCCCATGTCCTGCCCCATGTCCTGCCCCATGTCTTTCCCCATGTCCCATGTCCTGCCTCATATCCTGCCCCATGTCCTGCCTCATGTCCTGCCTCATGTCCTGCCCCATGTCCTGCCCCATGTCCTGCCCCATGTCCTGCCCCATGTCCTGTCCCATGTCCTGCCCCATGTCATGCCCCATGTCCTGCCCCATGTCCTGCCCCATGTCCCATGTCCTGCCCCATGTCCTGCCCTTTGTCCTGTCCCATTTCCTGCCCCATGTCCTGCCCCATGTCCTGCCCCATGTCCTGCCCCATGTCCTGCCCCATGTTCTGCCCCATGTCCTGCCCTATGTCTTGCCCCATGTCCCATGTCCTGCCCCATGTCCTGCCCCATGTCCTGCCCCATTTCCTTCCCTATGTCCTGTCCTATGTCCTGCCCCATGTCCTGCCCCATGTCCTGCTCCATGTCCTCCCCCTGTCCTGCCCCATGTCCCATGTCCTGCCCCATGTCCTGCCCCATGTCCTTCCCCATGTCCTGCCCTATGTCCTGTCCCATGTCCTGCCCCATGTCCTGCCCCATGTCCTGCCCTATGTCCTGCCCCATGTCTTGCCCCATGTCCCATGTCCTGCCCCATGTCCTGCCCCATGTCCTGCCCCATGTCCTGCCCTATGTCCTGCCCCATGTCCTGCCCCATTTTCTGCTCCATGTTCCACCCCATGTCCTGCCCCATGTCCCATGTCATGCCCCATGTCCTGCCCCATGTCCTGCCCCATGTCCTGTCCCATGTCCTGCTCCATGTCCTGCCCCATGTCTTACCTCATGTCCCATGTCCTGCCTCATGTCCTGCCCCATGTCCTGCCCCATATCCTGCCCCATGTCCTGCCCCATGTCCTGCCCCATGTCCTGTCCCATTTCCTGCCCAATGTCCTGCCCCATGTCCTGCTCCATGTCCTGCCCCATGTCCTGCCCCATGTCCTGCCCTATGTCCTGCCCCATGTCCTGCCCCATGTCCTGCCCCATTTCCTGCCCTATGTCCTTCCCCATGTCCTGCCCCATGTCCTGCCCCATGTCCTGTCCCATGTCATGTCCCATGTCCTGCTCCATGTCCTGCCCCATGTCCTGCCCCATGTCCTGCCCTATGTCCTGCCCCATGTCCTGCCCCATGTCCTGCCCCATGTCCTGCCCCATGTCCTGCCCCATGTCCTGCCCCATGTCCTGCTCCATGTCCTGCCCCATGTCCTGCCCCATGTCCTGCCCCATGTCCTGCCCCATGTCCTGCCCCATGTCCTGCCCCATGTCCCATGTCCTGCCCCATGTCCTGCCCCTTGTCCTGTCCCATTTCCTGCCCCATGTCCTACCCCATGTCCTGCCCCATGTCATGCCCCATGTCCTGCCCCATGTCCTGCCTCATGTCCTGCCCCATGTCTTGCCCCATGTCCCATGTCCTGCCCCATGTCCTGCCCCATGTCCTGCCCCATGTCCTGCCCTATGTCCTGTCTTATGTCCTGCCCCATGTAATGCCCCATGTCCTGCTCCATGTCCTCCCCCTGTCCTGCCCTATGTCTTATGTCCTGCCCCATGTCCTGCCTCATGTCCTGCCCCATGTCCTTCCCTATGTCCTGTCCCATGTCCTGCCCCATTTCCTGCCCCATGTCCTGCTCCATGTCCTGCCCCATGTCCTGCCCCATGTCCCGCTCCATGTCCTCCCCCTGTCCTGCCTCATGTCCCATGTCCTGCCCCATGTCCTGCCCCATGTCCTGCCCCATGTCCTGCCCCATGTCCTGTCCCATGTCCTGCCCCATGTTTTGCCCCATGTCCTGTCCAATGTCCTGCCTTATGTCCTGCCCCATGTCCTGCCCCATGTCCTGCCCCATGTCCTGCCCCATGTCCTGCCCTATGTCCTGCCCCATGTCCTGCCCCATGTCCTGCCCTATGTCCTGTCCCATGTCCTGTCCCATGTCCTGCCCCATGTCCTGCCCCATGTCCTTCCCTATGTCCTGTCCCATGTCCTGCCCCATGTCCTGCCCCATGTCCTGCTCCATGTCCTGTCCCATGTCCTGCCCCATGTCCTGCCCCATGTCCTGCCCCATGTCCTGCCCTATGTCCTGTCCCATGTCCTGCCCCATGTCCTGCCCCATGTCCTGCCCCATGTCCTGCCCCATGTCTTTCCCCATGTCCCATGTCCTGCCTCATGTCCTGCCCCATGTCCTGCCTCATGTCCTGCCTCATGTCCTGCCCCATGTCCTGCCCCATGTCCTGCCCCATGTCCTGCCCCATGTCCTGTCCCATGTCCTGCCCCATGTCATGCCCCATGTCCTGCCCCATGTCCTGCCCCATGTCCCATGTCCTGCCCCATGTCCTGCCCTTTGTCCTGTCCCATTTCCTGCCCCATGTCCTGCCCCATGTCCTGCCCCATGTCCTGCCCCATGTCCTGCCCCATGTTCTGCCCCATGTCCTGCCCTATGTCTTGCCCCATGTCCCATGTCCTGCCCCATGTCCTGCCCCATGTCCTGCCCCATGTCCTTCCCTATGTCCTGTCCTATGTCCTGCCCCATGTCCTGCCCCATGTCCTGCTCCATGTCCTCCCCCTGTCCTGCCCCATGTCCCATGTCCTGCCCCATGTCCTGCCCCATGTCCTTCCCCATGTCCTGCCCTATGTCCTGTCCCATGTCCTGCCCCATGTCCTGCCCCATGTCCTGCCCTATGTCCTGCCCCATGTCTTGCCCCATGTCCCATGTCCTGCCCCATGTCCTGCCCCATGTCCTGCCCCATGTCCTGCCCTATGTCCTGCCCCATGTCCTGCCCCATTTTCTGCTCCATGTTCCACCCCATGTCCTGCCCCATGTCCCATGTCATGCCCCATGTCCTGCCCCATGTCCTGCCCCATGTCCTGTCCCATGTCCTGCTCCATGTCCTGCCCCATGTCTTACCTCATGTCCCATGTCCTGCCTCATGTCCTGCCCCATGTCCTGCCCCATATCCTGCCCCATGTCCTGCCCCATGTCCTGCCCCATGTCCTGTCCCATTTCCTGCCCAATGTCCTGCCCCATGTCCTGCTCCATGTCCTGCCCCATGTCCTGCCCCATGTCCTGCCCTATGTCCTGCCCCATGTCCTGCCCCATGTCCTGCCCCATGTCCTGCCCTATGTCCTTCCCCATGTCCTGCCCCATGTCCTGCCCCATGTCCTGTCCCATGTCATGTCCCATGTCCTGCTCCATGTCCTGCCCCATGTCCTGCCCCATGTCCTGCCCTATGTCCTGCCCCATGTCCTGCCCCATGTCCTGCCCCATGTCCTGCTCCATGTCCTGTCCCATGTCCTGCCCCATGTCCTGCCCCATGTCCTGCCCCATGTCCTGCCCTATGTCCAGTCCCATGTCCTGCCCCATGTCCTGCCCCATGTCCTGCCCCATGTCCTGCCCCATGTCTTTCCCCATGTCCCATGTCCTGCCCCATGTCCTGCCCCATGTCCTGCCTCATGTCCTGCCTCATGTCCTGCCCCATGTCCTGCCCCATGTCCTGCCCCATGTCCTGCCCCATGTCCTGTCCCATGTCCTGCCCCATGTCATGCCCCATGTCCTGCCCCATGTCCTGCCCCATGTCCCATGTCCTGCCCCATGTCCTGCCCTTTGTCCTGTCCCATTTCCTGCCCCATGTCCTGCCCCATGTCCTGCCCCATGTCCTGCCCCATGTCCTGCCCCATGTTCTGCCCCATGTCCTGCCCTATGTCTTGCCCCATGTCCCATGTCCTGCCCCATGTCCTGCCCCATGTCCTGCCCCATGTCCTGCCCCATGTCCTGCCCCATGTCTTTCCCCATGTCCCATGTCCTGCCTCATATCCTGCCCCATGTCCTGCCTCATGTCCTGCCTCATGTCCTGCCCCATGTCCTGCCCCATGTCCTGCCCCATGTCCTGCCCCATGTCCTGTCCCATGTCCTGCCCCATGTCATGCCCCATGTCCTGCCCCATGTCCTGCCCCATGTCCCATGTCCTGCCCCATGTCCTGCCCTTTGTCCTGTCCCATTTCCTGCCCCATGTCCTGCCCCATGTCCTGCCCCATGTCCTGCCCCATGTCCTGCCCCATGTTCTGCCCCATGTCCTGCCCTATGTCTTGCCCCATGTCCCATGTCCTGCCCCATGTCCTGCCCCATGTCCTGCCCCATTTCCTTCCCTATGTCCTGTCCTATGTCCTGCCCCATGTCCTGCCCCATGTCCTGCTCCATGTCCTCCCCCTGTCCTGCCCCATGTCCCATGTCCTGCCCCATGTCCTGCCCCATGTCCTTCCCCATGTCCTGCCCTATGTCCTGTCCCATGTCCTGCCCCATGTCCTGCCCCATGTCCTGCCCTATGTCCTGCCCCATGTCTTGCCCCATGTCCCATGTCCTGCCCCATGTCCTGCCCCATGTCCTGCCCCATGTCCTGCCCTATGTCCTGCCCCATGTCCTGCCCCATTTTCTGCTCCATGTTCCACCCCATGTCCTGCCCCATGTCCCATGTCATGCCCCATGTCCTGCCCCATGTCCTGCCCCATGTCCTGTCCCATGTCCTGCTCCATGTCCTGCCCCATGTCTTACCTCATGTCCCATGTCCTGCCTCATGTCCTGCCCCATGTCCTGCCCCATATCCTGCCCCATGTCCTGCCCCATGTCCTGCCCCATGTCCTGTCCCATTTCCTGCCCAATGTCCTGCCCCATGTCCTGCTCCATGTCCTGCCCCATGTCCTGCCCCATGTCCTGCCCTATGTCCTGCCCCATGTCCTGCCCCATGTCCTGCCCCATTTCCTGCCCTATGTCCTTCCCCATGTCCTGCCCCATGTCCTGCCCCATGTCCTGTCCCATGTCATGTCCCATGTCCTGCTCCATGTCCTGCCCCATGTCCTGCCCCATGTCCTGCCCTATGTCCTGCCCCATGTCCTGCCCCATGTCCTGCCCCATGTCCTGCCCCATGTCCTGCCCCATGTCCTGCCCCATGTCCTGCTCCATGTCCTGCCCCATGTCCTGCCCCATGTCCTGCCCCATGTCCTGCCCCATGTCCTGCCCCATGTCCTGCCCCATGTCCCATGTCCTGCCCCATGTCCTGCCCCTTGTCCTGTCCCATTTCCTGCCCCATGTCCTACCCCATGTCCTGCCCCATGTCATGCCCCATGTCCTGCCCCATGTCCTGCCTCATGTCCTGCCCCATGTCTTGCCCCATGTCCCATGTCCTGCCCCATGTCCTGCCCCATGTCCTGCCCCATGTCCTGCCCTATGTCCTGTCTTATGTCCTGCCCCATGTAATGCCCCATGTCCTGCTCCATGTCCTCCCCCTGTCCTGCCCTATGTCTTATGTCCTGCCCCATGTCCTGCCTCATGTCCTGCCCCATGTCCTTCCCTATGTCCTGTCCCATGTCCTGCCCCATTTCCTGCCCCATGTCCTGCTCCATGTCCTGCCCCATGTCCTGCCCCATGTCCCGCTCCATGTCCTCCCCCTGTCCTGCCTCATGTCCCATGTCCTGCCCCATGTCCTGCCCCATGTCCTGCCCCATGTCCTGCCCCATGTCCTGTCCCATGTCCTGCCCCATGTTTTGCCCCATGTCCTGTCCAATGTCCTGCCTTATGTCCTGCCCCATGTCCTGCCCCATGTCCTGCCCCATGTCCTGCCCCATGTCCTGCCCTATGTCCTGCCCCATGTCCTGCCCCATGTCCTGCCCTATGTCCTGTCCCATGTCCTGTCCCATGTCCTGCCCCATGTCCTGCCCCATGTCCTTCCCTATGTCCTGTCCCATGTCCTGCCCCATGTCCTGCCCCATGTCCTGCTCCATGTCCTGTCCCATGTCCTGCCCCATGTCCTGCCCCATGTCCTGCCCCATGTCCTGCCCTATGTCCTGTCCCATGTCCTGCCCCATGTCCTGCCCCATGTCCTGCCCCATGTCCTGCCCCATGTCTTTCCCCATGTCCCATGTCCTGCCTCATGTCCTGCCCCATGTCCTGCCTCATGTCCTGCCTCATGTCCTGCCCCATGTCCTGCCCCATGTCCTGCCCCATGTCCTGCCCCATGTCCTGTCCCATGTCCTGCCCCATGTCATGCCCCATGTCCTGCCCCATGTCCTGCCCCATGTCCCATGTCCTGCCCCATGTCCTGCCCTTTGTCCTGTCCCATTTCCTGCCCCATGTCCTGCCCCATGTCCTGCCCCATGTCCTGCCCCATGTCCTGCCCCATGTTCTGCCCCATGTCCTGCCCTATGTCTTGCCCCATGTCCCATGTCCTGCCCCATGTCCTGCCCCATGTCCTGCCCCATGTCCTTCCCTATGTCCTGTCCTATGTCCTGCCCCATGTCCTGCCCCATGTCCTGCTCCATGTCCTCCCCCTGTCCTGCCCCATGTCCCATGTCCTGCCCCATGTCCTGCCCCATGTCCTTCCCCATGTCCTGCCCTATGTCCTGTCCCATGTCCTGCCCCATGTCCTGCCCCATGTCCTGCCCTATGTCCTGCCCCATGTCTTGCCCCATGTCCCATGTCCTGCCCCATGTCCTGCCCCATGTCCTGCCCCATGTCCTGCCCTATGTCCTGCCCCATGTCCTGCCCCATTTTCTGCTCCATGTTCCACCCCATGTCCTGCCCCATGTCCCATGTCATGCCCCATGTCCTGCCCCATGTCCTGCCCCATGTCCTGTCCCATGTCCTGCTCCATGTCCTGCCCCATGTCTTACCTCATGTCCCATGTCCTGCCTCATGTCCTGCCCCATGTCCTGCCCCATATCCTGCCCCATGTCCTGCCCCATGTCCTGCCCCATGTCCTGTCCCATTTCCTGCCCAATGTCCTGCCCCATGTCCTGCTCCATGTCCTGCCCCATGTCCTGCCCCATGTCCTGCCCTATGTCCTGCCCCATGTCCTGCCCCATGTCCTGCCCCATGTCCTGCCCTATGTCCTTCCCCATGTCCTGCCCCATGTCCTGCCCCATGTCCTGTCCCATGTCATGTCCCATGTCCTGCTCCATGTCCTGCCCCATGTCCTGCCCCATGTCCTGCCCTATGTCCTGCCCCATGTCCTGCCCCATGTCCTGCCCCATGTCCTGCCCCATGTCCTGCCCCATGTCCTGCCCCATGTCCTGCTCCATGTCCTGCCCCATGTCCTGCCCCATGTCCTGCCCCATGTCCTGCCCCATGTCCTGCCCCATGTCCTGCCCCATGTCCCATGTCCTGCCCCATGTCCTGCCCCTTGTCCTGTCCCATTTCCTGCCCCATGTCCTACCCCATGTCCTGCCCCATGTCCTGCCCCATGTCCTGCCCCATGTCCTGCCTCATGTCCTGCCCCATGTCTTGCCCCATGTCCCATGTCCTGCCCCATGTCCTGCCCCATGTCCTGCCCCATGTCCTGCCCTATGTCCTGTCTTATGTCCTGCCCCATGTAATGCCCCATGTCCTGCTCCATGTCCTCCCCCTGTCCTGCCCTATGTCTTATGTCCTGCCCCATGTCCTGCCTCATGTCCTGCCCCATGTCCTTCCCTATGTCCTGTCCCATGTCCTGCCCCATTTCCTGCCCCATGTCCTGCTCCATGTCCTGCCCCATGTCCTGCCCCATGTCCCGCTCCATGTCCTCCCCCTGTCCTGCCTCATGTCCCATGTCCTGCCCCATGTCCTGCCCCATGTCCTGCCCCATGTCCTGCCCCATGTCCTGTCCCATGTCCTGCCCCATGTTTTGCCCCATGTCCTGTCCAATGTCCTGCCTTATGTCCTGCCCCATGTCCTGCCCCATGTCCTGCCCCATGTCCTGCCCCATGTCCTGCCCTATGTCCTGCCCCATGTCCTGCCCCATGTCCTGCCCTATGTCCTGTCCCTGTCCTGTCCCATGTCCTGCCCCATGTCCTGCCCCATGTCCTGCTCCATGTCCTGTCCCATGTCCTGCCCCATGTCCTGCCCCATGTCCTGCCCCATGTCCTGCCCTATGTCCTGTCCCATGTCCTGCCCCATGTCCTGCCCCATGTCCTGCCCCATGTCCTGCCCCATGTCTTTCCCCATGTCCCATGTCCTGCCCCATGTCCTGCCCCATGTCCTGCCTCATGTCCTGCCTCATGTCCTGCCCCATGTCCTGCCCCATGTCCTGCCCCATGTCCTGCCCCATGTCCTGTCCCATGTCCTGCCCCATGTCATGCCCCATGTCCTGCCCCATGTCCTGCCCCATGTCCCATGTCCTACCCCATGTCCTGCCCTTTGTCCTGTCCCATTTCCTGCCCCATGTCCTGCCCCATGTCCTGCCCCATGTCCTGCCCCATGTCCTGCCCCATGTTCTGCCCCATGTCCTGCCCTATGTCTTGCCCCATGTCCCATGTCCTGCCCCATGTCCTGCCCCATGTCCTGTCCCATGTCCTGCCCCATGTTTTGCCCCATGTCCTGTCCAATGTCCTGCCTTATGTCCTGCCCCATGTCCTGCCCCATGTCCTGCCCCATGTCCTGCCCCATGTCCTGCCCTATGTCCTGCCCCATGTCCTGCCCCATGTCCTGCTCCATGTCCTCCCCCTGTCCTGCCCTATGTCTTATGTCCTGCCCCATGTCCTGCCTCATGTCCTGCCCCATGTCCTGCCCCATGTCCTGCCCCATGTCCTGCCCCATGTCCTGCCCCATGTCCTGCCCCATGTCCTGCCCCATGTCCTGCCCCATGTCCTGCTCCATGTCCTGCCCCATGTCCTGCCCCATGTCCTGCCCCATGTCCTGCCCCATGTCCTGCCCCATGTCCTGCCCCATGTCCCATGTCCTGCCCCATGTCCTGCCCCTTGTCCTGTCCCATTTCCTGCCCCATGTCCTACCCCATGTCCTGCCCCATGTCCTGCCCCATGTCCTGCCCCATGTCCTGCCTCATGTCCTGCCCCATGTCTTGCCCCATGTCCCATGTCCTGCCCCATGTCCTGCCCCATGTCCTGCCCCATGTCCTGCCCTATGTCCTGTCTTATGTCCTGCCACATGTAATGCCCCATGTCCTGCTCCATGTCCTCCCCCTGTCCTGCCCTATGTCTTATGTCCTGCCCCATGTCCTGCCTCATGTCCTGCCCCATGTCCTTCCCTATGTCCTGTCCCATGTCCTGCCCCATTTCCTGCCCCATGTCCTGCTCCATGTCCTGCCCCATGTCCTGCCCCATGTCCCGCTCCATGTCCTCCCCCTGTCCTGCCTCATGTCCCATGTCCTGCCCCATGTCCTGCCCCATGTCCTGCCCCATGTCCTGCCCCATGTCCTGTCCCATGTCCTGCCCCATGTTTTGCCCCATGTCCTGTCCAATGTCCTGCCTTATGTCCTGCCCCATGTCCTGCCCCATGTCCTGCCCCATGTCCTGCCCCATGTCCTGCCCTATGTCCTGCCCCATGTCCTGCCCCATGTCCTGCCCTATGTCCTGTCCCTGTCCTGCCCCATGTTTTGCCCCATGTCCTGTCCAATGTCCTGCCTTATGTCCTGCCCCATGTCCTGCCCCATGTCCTGCCCCATGTCCTGCCCCATGTCCTGCCCTATGTCCTGCCCCATGTCCTGCCCCATGTCCTGCCCTATGTCCTGTCCCTGTCCTGTCCCATGTCCTGCCCCATGTCCTGCCCCATGTCCTGCCCCATGTCCTGCCTCATGTCCTGCCTCATGTCCTGCCCCATGTCCTGCCCCATGTCCTGCCCCATGTCCTGCCCCATGTCCTGTCCCATGTCCTGCCCCATGTCATGCCCCATGTCCTGCCCCATGTCCTGCCCCATGTCCCATGTCCTACCCCATGTCCTGCCCTTTGTCCTGTCCCATTAACTGCCCCATGTCCTGCCCCATGTCCTGCCCCATGTCCTGCCCCATGTCCTGCCCCATGTTCTGCCCCATGTCCT
>CANOQG010000013.1:0-21068 GCA_947568835.1 Protonemura montana
ACAGGGGTTTGGCCGGGACAATTTTTTCCACCTCCGCACTCACCTCAAGCATGGTATCTCTATCGTTTGCTTGGTCTCGCTAACCCATTGCACTTATGCGGGGGCGAAACGTACCGGTACCCCCACGAACCCATAGGTTTCCGGGCTGGCATTCGAGCAAGGCTCGGTGAAATCTTGCAACCTGATATTTTTATTGTAGCCTGTGATAGTGCGGGCCTACAAAAAATTCAAGCCCGGCCTCGCTCGCCTCATTCGGGGTGGGTGCCCGTCAGCGTTGGGTGCCAAGCCGAGACCGGCACCTTATCGTCCGCCCTGACCTAGTTTCGACAGGGGTTTGGCCGGGACAATTTTTTCCACCTCCGCACTCACCTCAAGCATGGTATCTCTATCGTTTGCTTGGTCTCGCTAACCCATTGCACTTATGCGGGGGCGAAACGTACCGGTACCCCCACGAACCCATAGGTTTCCGGGCTGGCATTCGAGCAAGGCTCGGTGAAATCTTGCAACCTGATATTTTTATTGTAGCCTGTGATAGTGCGGGCCTACAAAAAATTCAAGCCCGGCCTCGCTCGCCTCATTCGGGGTGGGTGCCCGTCAGCGTTGGGTGCCAAGCCGAGACCGGCACCTTATCGTCCGCCCTGACCTAGTTTCGACAGGGGTTTGGCCGGGACAATTTTTTCCACCTCCGCACTCACCTCAAGCATGGTATCTCTATCGTTTGCTTGGTCTCGCTAACCCATTGCACTTATGCGGGGGCGAAACGTACCGGTACCCCCACGAACCCATAGGTTTCCGGGCTGGCATTCGAGCAAGGCTCGGTGAAATCTTGCAACCTGATATTTTTATTGTAGCCTGTGATAGTGCGGGCCTACAAAAAATTCAAGCCCGGCCTCGCTCGCCTCATTCGGGGTGGGTGCCCGTCAGCGTTGGGTGCCAAGCCGAGACCGGCACCTTATCGTCCGCCCTGACCTAGTTTCGACAGGGGTTTGGCCGGGACAATTTTTTCCACCTCCGCACTCACCTCAAGCATGGTATCTCTATCGTTTGCTTGGTCTCGCTAACCCATTGCACTTATGCGGGGGCGAAACGTACCGGTACCCCCACGAACCCATAGGTTTCCGGGCTGGCATTCGAGCAAGGCTCGGTGAAATCTTGCAACCTGATATTTTTATTGTAGCCTGTGATAGTGCGGGCCTACAAAAAATTCAAGCCCGGCCTCGCTCGCCTCATTCGGGGTGGGTGCCCGTCAGCGTTGGGTGCCAAGCCGAGACCGGCACCTTATCGTCCGCCCTGACCTAGTTTCGACAGGGGTTTGGCCGGGACAATTTTTTCCACCTCCGCACTCACCTCAAGCATGGTATCTCTATCGTTTGCTTGGTCTCGCTAACCCATTGCACTTATGCGGGGGCGAAACGTACCGGTACCCCCACGAACCCATAGGTTTCCGGGCTGGCATTCGAGCAAGGCTCGGTGAAATCTTGCAACCTGATATTTTTATTGTAGCCTGTGATAGTGCGGGCCTACAAAAAATTCAAGCCCGGCCTCGCTCGCCTCATTCGGGGTGGGTGCCCGTCAGCGTTGGGTGCCAAGCCGAGACCGGCACCTTATCGTCCGCCCTGACCTAGTTTCGACAGGGGTTTGGCCGGGACAATTTTTTCCACCTCCGCACTCACCTCAAGCATGGTATCTCTATCGTTTGCTTGGTCTCGCTAACCCATTGCACTTATGCGGGGGCGAAACGTACCGGTACCCCCACGAACCCATAGGTTTCCGGGCTGGCATTCGAGCAAGGCTCGGTGAAATCTTGCAACCTGATATTTTTATTGTAGCCTGTGATAGTGCGGGCCTACAAAAAATTCAAGCCCGGCCTCGCTCGCCTCATTCGGGGTGGGTGCCCGTCAGCGTTGGGTGCCAAGCCGAGACCGGCACCTTATCGTCCGCCCTGACCTAGTTTCGACAGGGGTTTGGCCGGGACAATTTTTTCCACCTCCGCACTCACCTCAAGCATGGTATCTCTATCGTTTGCTTGGTCTCGCTAACCCATTGCACTTATGCGGGGGCGAAACGTACCGGTACCCCCACGAACCCATAGGTTTCCGGGCTGGCATTCGAGCAAGGCTCGGTGAAATCTTGCAACCTGATATTTTTATTGTAGCCTGTGATAGTGCGGGCCTACAAAAAATTCAAGCCCGGCCTCGCTCGCCTCATTCGGGGTGGGTGCCCGTCAGCGTTGGGTGCCAAGCCGAGACCGGCACCTTATCGTCCGCCCTGACCTAGTTTCGACAGGGGTTTGGCCGGGACAATTTTTTCCACCTCCGCACTCACCTCAAGCATGGTATCTCTATCGTTTGCTTGGTCTCGCTAACCCATTGCACTTATGCGGGGGCGAAACGTACCGGTACCCCCACGAACCCATAGGTTTCCGGGCTGGCATTCGAGCAAGGCTCGGTGAAATCTTGCAACCTGATATTTTTATTGTAGCCTGTGATAGTGCGGGCCTACAAAAAATTCAAGCCCGGCCTCGCTCGCCTCATTCGGGGTGGGTGCCCGTCAGCGTTGGGTGCCAAGCCGAGACCGGCACCTTATCGTCCGCCCTGACCTAGTTTCGACAGGGGTTTGGCCGGGACAATTTTTTCCACCTCCGCACTCACCTCAAGCATGGTATCTCTATCGTTTGCTTGGTCTCGCTAACCCATTGCACTTATGCGGGGGCGAAACGTACCGGTACCCCCACGAACCCATAGGTTTCCGGGCTGGCATTCGAGCAAGGCTCGGTGAAATCTTGCAACCTGATATTTTTATTGTAGCCTGTGATAGTGCGGGCCTACAAAAAATTCAAGCCCGGCCTCGCTCGCCTCATTCGGGGTGGGTGCCCGTCAGCGTTGGGTGCCAAGCCGAGACCGGCACCTTATCGTCCGCCCTGACCTAGTTTCGACAGGGGTTTGGCCGGGACAATTTTTTCCACCTCCGCACTCACCTCAAGCATGGTATCTCTATCGTTTGCTTGGTCTCGCTAACCCATTGCACTTATGCGGGGGCGAAACGTACCGGTACCCCCACGAACCCATAGGTTTCCGGGCTGGCATTCGAGCAAGGCTCGGTGAAATCTTGCAACCTGATATTTTTATTGTAGCCTGTGATAGTGCGGGCCTACAAAAAATTCAAGCCCGGCCTCGCTCGCCTCATTCGGGGTGGGTGCCCGTCAGCGTTGGGTGCCAAGCCGAGACCGGCACCTTATCGTCCGCCCTGACCTAGTTTCGACAGGGGTTTGGCCGGGACAATTTTTTCCACCTCCGCACTCACCTCAAGCATGGTATCTCTATCGTTTGCTTGGTCTCGCTAACCCATTGCACTTATGCGGGGGCGAAACGTACCGGTACCCCCACGAACCCATAGGTTTCCGGGCTGGCATTCGAGCAAGGCTCGGTGAAATCTTGCAACCTGATATTTTTATTGTAGCCTGTGATAGTGCGGGCCTACAAAAAATTCAAGCCCGGCCTCGCTCGCCTCATTCGGGGTGGGTGCCCGTCAGCGTTGGGTGCCAAGCCGAGACCGGCACCTTATCGTCCGCCCTGACCTAGTTTCGACAGGGGTTTGGCCGGGACAATTTTTTCCACCTCCGCACTCACCTCAAGCATGGTATCTCTATCGTTTGCTTGGTCTCGCTAACCCATTGCACTTATGCGGGGGCGAAACGTACCGGTACCCCCACGAACCCATAGGTTTCCGGGCTGGCATTCGAGCAAGGCTCGGTGAAATCTTGCAACCTGATATTTTTATTGTAGCCTGTGATAGTGCGGGCCTACAAAAAATTCAAGCCCGGCCTCGCTCGCCTCATTCGGGGTGGGTGCCCGTCAGCGTTGGGTGCCAAGCCGAGACCGGCACCTTATCGTCCGCCCTGACCTAGTTTCGACAGGGGTTTGGCCGGGACAATTTTTTCCACCTCCGCACTCACCTCAAGCATGGTATCTCTATCGTTTGCTTGGTCTCGCTAACCCATTGCACTTATGCGGGGGCGAAACGTACCGGTACCCCCACGAACCCATAGGTTTCCGGGCTGGCATTCGAGCAAGGCTCGGTGAAATCTTGCAACCTGATATTTTTATTGTAGCCTGTGATAGTGCGGGCCTACAAAAAATTCAAGCCCGGCCTCGCTCGCCTCATTCGGGGTGGGTGCCCGTCAGCGTTGGGTGCCAAGCCGAGACCGGCACCTTATCGTCCGCCCTGACCTAGTTTCGACAGGGGTTTGGCCGGGACAATTTTTTCCACCTCCGCACTCACCTCAAGCATGGTATCTCTATCGTTTGCTTGGTCTCGCTAACCCATTGCACTTATGCGGGGGCGAAACGTACCGGTACCCCCACGAACCCATAGGTTTCCGGGCTGGCATTCGAGCAAGGCTCGGTGAAATCTTGCAACCTGATATTTTTATTGTAGCCTGTGATAGTGCGGGCCTACAAAAAATTCAAGCCCGGCCTCGCTCGCCTCATTCGGGGTGGGTGCCCGTCAGCGTTGGGTGCCAAGCCGAGACCGGCACCTTATCGTCCGCCCTGACCTAGTTTCGACAGGGGTTTGGCCGGGACAATTTTTTCCACCTCCGCACTCACCTCAAGCATGGTATCTCTATCGTTTGCTTGGTCTCGCTAACCCATTGCACTTATGCGGGGGCGAAACGTACCGGTACCCCCACGAACCCATAGGTTTCCGGGCTGGCATTCGAGCAAGGCTCGGTGAAATCTTGCAACCTGATATTTTTATTGTAGCCTGTGATAGTGCGGGCCTACAAAAAATTCAAGCCCGGCCTCGCTCGCCTCATTCGGGGTGGGTGCCCGTCAGCGTTGGGTGCCAAGCCGAGACCGGCACCTTATCGTCCGCCCTGACCTAGTTTCGACAGGGGTTTGGCCGGGACAATTTTTTCCACCTCCGCACTCACCTCAAGCATGGTATCTCTATCGTTTGCTTGGTCTCGCTAACCCATTGCACTTATGCGGGGGCGAAACGTACCGGTACCCCCACGAACCCATAGGTTTCCGGGCTGGCATTCGAGCAAGGCTCGGTGAAATCTTGCAACCTGATATTTTTATTGTAGCCTGTGATAGTGCGGGCCTACAAAAAATTCAAGCCCGGCCTCGCTCGCCTCATTCGGGGTGGGTGCCCGTCAGCGTTGGGTGCCAAGCCGAGACCGGCACCTTATCGTCCGCCCTGACCTAGTTTCGACAGGGGTTTGGCCGGGACAATTTTTTCCACCTCCGCACTCACCTCAAGCATGGTATCTCTATCGTTTGCTTGGTCTCGCTAACCCATTGCACTTATGCGGGGGCGAAACGTACCGGTACCCCCACGAACCCATAGGTTTCCGGGCTGGCATTCGAGCAAGGCTCGGTGAAATCTTGCAACCTGATATTTTTATTGTAGCCTGTGATAGTGCGGGCCTACAAAAAATTCAAGCCCGGCCTCGCTCGCCTCATTCGGGGTGGGTGCCCGTCAGCGTTGGGTGCCAAGCCGAGACCGGCACCTTATCGTCCGCCCTGACCTAGTTTCGACAGGGGTTTGGCCGGGACAATTTTTTCCACCTCCGCACTCACCTCAAGCATGGTATCTCTATCGTTTGCTTGGTCTCGCTAACCCATTGCACTTATGCGGGGGCGAAACGTACCGGTACCCCCACGAACCCATAGGTTTCCGGGCTGGCATTCGAGCAAGGCTCGGTGAAATCTTGCAACCTGATATTTTTATTGTAGCCTGTGATAGTGCGGGCCTACAAAAAATTCAAGCCCGGCCTCGCTCGCCTCATTCGGGGTGGGTGCCCGTCAGCGTTGGGTGCCAAGCCGAGACCGGCACCTTATCGTCCGCCCTGACCTAGTTTCGACAGGGGTTTGGCCGGGACAATTTTTTCCACCTCCGCACTCACCTCAAGCATGGTATCTCTATCGTTTGCTTGGTCTCGCTAACCCATTGCACTTATGCGGGGGCGAAACGTACCGGTACCCCCACGAACCCATAGGTTTCCGGGCTGGCATTCGAGCAAGGCTCGGTGAAATCTTGCAACCTGATATTTTTATTGTAGCCTGTGATAGTGCGGGCCTACAAAAAATTCAAGCCCGGCCTCGCTCGCCTCATTCGGGGTGGGTGCCCGTCAGCGTTGGGTGCCAAGCCGAGACCGGCACCTTATCGTCCGCCCTGACCTAGTTTCGACAGGGGTTTGGCCGGGACAATTTTTTCCACCTCCGCACTCACCTCAAGCATGGTATCTCTATCGTTTGCTTGGTCTCGCTAACCCATTGCACTTATGCGGGGGCGAAACGTACCGGTACCCCCACGAACCCATAGGTTTCCGGGCTGGCATTCGAGCAAGGCTCGGTGAAATCTTGCAACCTGATATTTTTATTGTAGCCTGTGATAGTGCGGGCCTACAAAAAATTCAAGCCCGGCCTCGCTCGCCTCATTCGGGGTGGGTGCCCGTCAGCGTTGGGTGCCAAGCCGAGACCGGCACCTTATCGTCCGCCCTGACCTAGTTTCGACAGGGGTTTGGCCGGGACAATTTTTTCCACCTCCGCACTCACCTCAAGCATGGTATCTCTATCGTTTGCTTGGTCTCGCTAACCCATTGCACTTATGCGGGGGCGAAACGTACCGGTACCCCCACGAACCCATAGGTTTCCGGGCTGGCATTCGAGCAAGGCTCGGTGAAATCTTGCAACCTGATATTTTTATTGTAGCCTGTGATAGTGCGGGCCTACAAAAAATTCAAGCCCGGCCTCGCTCGCCTCATTCGGGGTGGGTGCCCGTCAGCGTTGGGTGCCAAGCCGAGACCGGCACCTTATCGTCCGCCCTGACCTAGTTTCGACAGGGGTTTGGCCGGGACAATTTTTTCCACCTCCGCACTCACCTCAAGCATGGTATCTCTATCGTTTGCTTGGTCTCGCTAACCCATTGCACTTATGATGCGGGGGCGAAACGTACCGGTACCCCCACGAACCCATAGGTTTCCGGGCTGGCATTCGAGCAAGGCTCGGTGAAATCTTGCAACCTGATATTTTTATTGTAGCCTGTGATAGTGCGGGCCTACAAAAAATTCAAGCCCGGCCTCGCTCGCCTCATTCGGGGTGGGTGCCCGTCAGCGTTGGGTGCCAAGCCGAGACCGGCACCTTATCGTCCGCCCTGACCTAGTTTCGACAGGGGTTTGGCCGGGACAATTTTTTCCACCTCCGCACTCACCTCAAGCATGGTATCTCTATCGTTTGCTTGGTCTCGCTAACCCATTGCACTTATGATGCGGGGGCGAAACGTACCGGTACCCCCACGAACCCATAGGTTTCCGGGCTGGCATTCGAGCAAGGCTCGGTGAAATCTTGCAACCTGATATTTTTATTGTAGCCTGTGATAGTGCGGGCCTACAAAAAATTCAAGCCCGGCCTCGCTCGCCTCATTCGGGGTGGGTGCCCGTCAGCGTTGGGTGCCAAGCCGAGACCGGCACCTTATCGTCCGCCCTGACCTAGTTTCGACAGGGGTTTGGCCGGGACAATTTTTTCCACCTCCGCACTCACCTCAAGCATGGTATCTCTATCGTTTGCTTGGTCTCGCTAACCCATTGCACTTATGATGCGGGGGCGAAACGTACCGGTACCCCCACGAACCCATAGGTTTCCGGGCTGGCATTCGAGCAAGGCTCGGTGAAATCTTGCAACCTGATATTTTTATTGTAGCCTGTGATAGTGCGGGCCTACAAAAAATTCAAGCCCGGCCTCGCTCGCCTCATTCGGGGTGGGTGCCCGTCAGCGTTGGGTGCCAAGCCGAGACCGGCACCTTATCGTCCGCCCTGACCTAGTTTCGACAGGGGTTTGGCCGGGACAATTTTTTCCACCTCCGCACTCACCTCAAGCATGGTATCTCTATCGTTTGCTTGGTCTCGCTAACCCATTGCACTTATGCGGGGGCGAAACGTACCGGTACCCCCACGAACCCATAGGTTTCCGGGCTGGCATTCGAGCAAGGCTCGGTGAAATCTTGCAACCTGATATTTTTATTGTAGCCTGTGATAGTGCGGGCCTACAAAAAATTCAAGCCCGGCCTCGCTCGCCTCATTCGGGGTGGGTGCCCGTCAGCGTTGGGTGCCAAGCCGAGACCGGCACCTTATCGTCCGCCCTGACCTAGTTTCGACAGGGGTTTGGCCGGGACAATTTTTTCCACCTCCGCACTCACCTCAAGCATGGTATCTCTATCGTTTGCTTGGTCTCGCTAACCCATTGCACTTATGCGGGGGCGAAACGTACCGGTACCCCCACGAACCCATAGGTTTCCGGGCTGGCATTCGAGCAAGGCTCGGTGAAATCTTGCAACCTGATATTTTTATTGTAGCCTGTGATAGTGCGGGCCTACAAAAAATTCAAGCCCGGCCTCGCTCGCCTCATTCGGGGTGGGTGCCCGTCAGCGTTGGGTGCCAAGCCGAGACCGGCACCTTATCGTCCGCCCTGACCTAGTTTCGACAGGGGTTTGGCCGGGACAATTTTTTCCACCTCCGCACTCACCTCAAGCATGGTATCTCTATCGTTTGCTTGGTCTCGCTAACCCATTGCACTTATGATGCGGGGGCGAAACGTACCGGTACCCCCACGAACCCATAGGTTTCCGGGCTGGCATTCGAGCAAGGCTCGGTGAAATCTTGCAACCTGATATTTTTATTGTAGCCTGTGATAGTGCGGGCCTACAAAAAATTCAAGCCCGGCCTCGCTCGCCTCATTCGGGGTGGGTGCCCGTCAGCGTTGGGTGCCAAGCCGAGACCGGCACCTTATCGTCCGCCCTGACCTAGTTTCGACAGGGGTTTGGCCGGGACAATTTTTTCCACCTCCGCACTCACCTCAAGCATGGTATCTCTATCGTTTGCTTGGTCTCGCTAACCCATTGCACTTATGCGGGGGCGAAACGTACCGGTACCCCCACGAACCCATAGGTTTCCGGGCTGGCATTCGAGCAAGGCTCGGTGAAATCTTGCAACCTGATATTTTTATTGTAGCCTGTGATAGTGCGGGCCTACAAAAAATTCAAGCCCGGCCTCGCTCGCCTCATTCGGGGTGGGTGCCCGTCAGCGTTGGGTGCCAAGCCGAGACCGGCACCTTATCGTCCGCCCTGACCTAGTTTCGACAGGGGTTTGGCCGGGACAATTTTTTCCACCTCCGCACTCACCTCAAGCATGGTATCTCTATCGTTTGCTTGGTCTCGCTAACCCATTGCACTTATGCGGGGGCGAAACGTACCGGTACCCCCACGAACCCATAGGTTTCCGGGCTGGCATTCGAGCAAGGCTCGGTGAAATCTTGCAACCTGATATTTTTATTGTAGCCTGTGATAGTGCGGGCCTACAAAAAATTCAAGCCCGGCCTCGCTCGCCTCATTCGGGGTGGGTGCCCGTCAGCGTTGGGTGCCAAGCCGAGACCGGCACCTTATCGTCCGCCCTGACCTAGTTTCGACAGGGGTTTGGCCGGGACAATTTTTTCCACCTCCGCACTCACCTCAAGCATGGTATCTCTATCGTTTGCTTGGTCTCGCTAACCCATTGCACTTATGCGGGGGCGAAACGTACCGGTACCCCCACGAACCCATAGGTTTCCGGGCTGGCATTCGAGCAAGGCTCGGTGAAATCTTGCAACCTGATATTTTTATTGTAGCCTGTGATAGTGCGGGCCTACAAAAAATTCAAGCCCGGCCTCGCTCGCCTCATTCGGGGTGGGTGCCCGTCAGCGTTGGGTGCCAAGCCGAGACCGGCACCTTATCGTCCGCCCTGACCTAGTTTCGACAGGGGTTTGGCCGGGACAATTTTTTCCACCTCCGCACTCACCTCAAGCATGGTATCTCTATCGTTTGCTTGGTCTCGCTAACCCATTGCACTTATGATGCGGGGGCGAAACGTACCGGTACCCCCACGAACCCATAGGTTTCCGGGCTGGCATTCGAGCAAGGCTCGGTGAAATCTTGCAACCTGATATTTTTATTGTAGCCTGTGATAGTGCGGGCCTACAAAAAATTCAAGCCCGGCCTCGCTCGCCTCATTCGGGGTGGGTGCCCGTCAGCGTTGGGTGCCAAGCCGAGACCGGCACCTTATCGTCCGCCCTGACCTAGTTTCGACAGGGGTTTGGCCGGGACAATTTTTTCCACCTCCGCACTCACCTCAAGCATGGTATCTCTATCGTTTGCTTGGTCTCGCTAACCCATTGCACTTATGCGGGGGCGAAACGTACCGGTACCCCCACGAACCCATAGGTTTCCGGGCTGGCATTCGAGCAAGGCTCGGTGAAATCTTGCAACCTGATATTTTTATTGTAGCCTGTGATAGTGCGGGCCTACAAAAAATTCAAGCCCGGCCTCGCTCGCCTCATTCGGGGTGGGTGCCCGTCAGCGTTGGGTGCCAAGCCGAGACCGGCACCTTATCGTCCGCCCTGACCTAGTTTCGACAGGGGTTTGGCCGGGACAATTTTTTCCACCTCCGCACTCACCTCAAGCATGGTATCTCTATCGTTTGCTTGGTCTCGCTAACCCATTGCACTTATGCGGGGGCGAAACGTACCGGTACCCCCACGAACCCATAGGTTTCCGGGCTGGCATTCGAGCAAGGCTCGGTGAAATCTTGCAACCTGATATTTTTATTGTAGCCTGTGATAGTGCGGGCCTACAAAAAATTCAAGCCCGGCCTCGCTCGCCTCATTCGGGGTGGGTGCCCGTCAGCGTTGGGTGCCAAGCCGAGACCGGCACCTTATCGTCCGCCCTGACCTAGTTTCGACAGGGGTTTGGCCGGGACAATTTTTTCCACCTCCGCACTCACCTCAAGCATGGTATCTCTATCGTTTGCTTGGTCTCGCTAACCCATTGCACTTATGATGCGGGGGCGAAACGTACCGGTACCCCCACGAACCCATAGGTTTCCGGGCTGGCATTCGAGCAAGGCTCGGTGAAATCTTGCAACCTGATATTTTTATTGTAGCCTGTGATAGTGCGGGCCTACAAAAAATTCAAGCCCGGCCTCGCTCGCCTCATTCGGGGTGGGTGCCCGTCAGCGTTGGGTGCCAAGCCGAGACCGGCACCTTATCGTCCGCCCTGACCTAGTTTCGACAGGGGTTTGGCCGGGACAATTTTTTCCACCTCCGCACTCACCTCAAGCATGGTATCTCTATCGTTTGCTTGGTCTCGCTAACCCATTGCACTTATGCGGGGGCGAAACGTACCGGTACCCCCACGAACCCATAGGTTTCCGGGCTGGCATTCGAGCAAGGCTCGGTGAAATCTTGCAACCTGATATTTTTATTGTAGCCTGTGATAGTGCGGGCCTACAAAAAATTCAAGCCCGGCCTCGCTCGCCTCATTCGGGGTGGGTGCCCGTCAGCGTTGGGTGCCAAGCCGAGACCGGCACCTTATCGTCCGCCCTGACCTAGTTTCGACAGGGGTTTGGCCGGGACAATTTTTTCCACCTCCGCACTCACCTCAAGCATGGTATCTCTATCGTTTGCTTGGTCTCGCTAACCCATTGCACTTATGCGGGGGCGAAACGTACCGGTACCCCCACGAACCCATAGGTTTCCGGGCTGGCATTCGAGCAAGGCTCGGTGAAATCTTGCAACCTGATATTTTTATTGTAGCCTGTGATAGTGCGGGCCTACAAAAAATTCAAGCCCGGCCTCGCTCGCCTCATTCGGGGTGGGTGCCCGTCAGCGTTGGGTGCCAAGCCGAGACCGGCACCTTATCGTCCGCCCTGACCTAGTTTCGACAGGGGTTTGGCCGGGACAATTTTTTCCACCTCCGCACTCACCTCAAGCATGGTATCTCTATCGTTTGCTTGGTCTCGCTAACCCATTGCACTTATGCGGGGGCGAAACGTACCGGTACCCCCACGAACCCATAGGTTTCCGGGCTGGCATTCGAGCAAGGCTCGGTGAAATCTTGCAACCTGATATTTTTATTGTAGCCTGTGATAGTGCGGGCCTACAAAAAATTCAAGCCCGGCCTCGCTCGCCTCATTCGGGGTGGGTGCCCGTCAGCGTTGGGTGCCAAGCCGAGACCGGCACCTTATCGTCCGCCCTGACCTAGTTTCGACAGGGGTTTGGCCGGGACAATTTTTTCCACCTCCGCACTCACCTCAAGCATGGTATCTCTATCGTTTGCTTGGTCTCGCTAACCCATTGCACTTATGCGGGGGCGAAACGTACCGGTACCCCCACGAACCCATAGGTTTCCGGGCTGGCATTCGAGCAAGGCTCGGTGAAATCTTGCAACCTGATATTTTTATTGTAGCCTGTGATAGTGCGGGCCTACAAAAAATTCAAGCCCGGCCTCGCTCGCCTCATTCGGGGTGGGTGCCCGTCAGCGTTGGGTGCCAAGCCGAGACCGGCACCTTATCGTCCGCCCTGACCTAGTTTCGACAGGGGTTTGGCCGGGACAATTTTTTCCACCTCCGCACTCACCTCAAGCATGGTATCTCTATCGTTTGCTTGGTCTCGCTAACCCATTGCACTTATGCGGGGGCGAAACGTACCGGTACCCCCACGAACCCATAGGTTTCCGGGCTGGCATTCGAGCAAGGCTCGGTGAAATCTTGCAACCTGATATTTTTATTGTAGCCTGTGATAGTGCGGGCCTACAAAAAATTCAAGCCCGGCCTCGCTCGCCTCATTCGGGGTGGGTGCCCGTCAGCGTTGGGTGCCAAGCCGAGACCGGCACCTTATCGTCCGCCCTGACCTAGTTTCGACAGGGGTTTGGCCGGGACAATTTTTTCCACCTCCGCACTCACCTCAAGCATGGTATCTCTATCGTTTGCTTGGTCTCGCTAACCCATTGCACTTATGCGGGGGCGAAACGTACCGGTACCCCCACGAACCCATAGGTTTCCGGGCTGGCATTCGAGCAAGGCTCGGTGAAATCTTGCAACCTGATATTTTTATTGTAGCCTGTGATAGTGCGGGCCTACAAAAAATTCAAGCCCGGCCTCGCTCGCCTCATTCGGGGTGGGTGCCCGTCAGCGTTGGGTGCCAAGCCGAGACCGGCACCTTATCGTCCGCCCTGACCTAGTTTCGACAGGGGTTTGGCCGGGACAATTTTTTCCACCTCCGCACTCACCTCAAGCATGGTATCTCTATCGTTTGCTTGGTCTCGCTAACCCATTGCACTTATGCGGGGGCGAAACGTACCGGTACCCCCACGAACCCATAGGTTTCCGGGCTGGCATTCGAGCAAGGCTCGGTGAAATCTTGCAACCTGATATTTTTATTGTAGCCTGTGATAGTGCGGGCCTACAAAAAATTCAAGCCCGGCCTCGCTCGCCTCATTCGGGGTGGGTGCCCGTCAGCGTTGGGTGCCAAGCCGAGACCGGCACCTTATCGTCCGCCCTGACCTAGTTTCGACAGGGGTTTGGCCGGGACAATTTTTTCCACCTCCGCACTCACCTCAAGCATGGTATCTCTATCGTTTGCTTGGTCTCGCTAACCCATTGCACTTATGCGGGGGCGAAACGTACCGGTACCCCCACGAACCCATAGGTTTCCGGGCTGGCATTCGAGCAAGGCTCGGTGAAATCTTGCAACCTGATATTTTTATTGTAGCCTGTGATAGTGCGGGCCTACAAAAAATTCAAGCCCGGCCTCGCTCGCCTCATTCGGGGTGGGTGCCCGTCAGCGTTGGGTGCCAAGCCGAGACCGGCACCTTATCGTCCGCCCTGACCTAGTTTCGACAGGGGTTTGGCCGGGACAATTTTTTCCACCTCCGCACTCACCTCAAGCATGGTATCTCTATCGTTTGCTTGGTCTCGCTAACCCATTGCACTTATGCGGGGGCGAAACGTACCGGTACCCCCACGAACCCATAGGTTTCCGGGCTGGCATTCGAGCAAGGCTCGGTGAAATCTTGCAACCTGATATTTTTATTGTAGCCTGTGATAGTGCGGGCCTACAAAAAATTCAAGCCCGGCCTCGCTCGCCTCATTCGGGGTGGGTGCCCGTCAGCGTTGGGTGCCAAGCCGAGACCGGCACCTTATCGTCCGCCCTGACCTAGTTTCGACAGGGGTTTGGCCGGGACAATTTTTTCCACCTCCGCACTCACCTCAAGCATGGTATCTCTATCGTTTGCTTGGTCTCGCTAACCCATTGCACTTATGCGGGGGCGAAACGTACCGGTACCCCCACGAACCCATAGGTTTCCGGGCTGGCATTCGAGCAAGGCTCGGTGAAATCTTGCAACCTGATATTTTTATTGTAGCCTGTGATAGTGCGGGCCTACAAAAAATTCAAGCCCGGCCTCGCTCGCCTCATTCGGGGTGGGTGCCCGTCAGCGTTGGGTGCCAAGCCGAGACCGGCACCTTATCGTCCGCCCTGACCTAGTTTCGACAGGGGTTTGGCCGGGACAATTTTTTCCACCTCCGCACTCACCTCAAGCATGGTATCTCTATCGTTTGCTTGGTCTCGCTAACCCATTGCACTTATGCGGGGGCGAAACGTACCGGTACCCCCACGAACCCATAGGTTTCCGGGCTGGCATTCGAGCAAGGCTCGGTGAAATCTTGCAACCTGATATTTTTATTGTAGCCTGTGATAGTGCGGGCCTACAAAAAATTCAAGCCCGGCCTCGCTCGCCTCATTCGGGGTGGGTGCCCGTCAGCGTTGGGTGCCAAGCCGAGACCGGCACCTTATCGTCCGCCCTGACCTAGTTTCGACAGGGGTTTGGCCGGGACAATTTTTTCCACCTCCGCACTCACCTCAAGCATGGTATCTCTATCGTTTGCTTGGTCTCGCTAACCCATTGCACTTATGCGGGGGCGAAACGTACCGGTACCCCCACGAACCCATAGGTTTCCGGGCTGGCATTCGAGCAAGGCTCGGTGAAATCTTGCAACCTGATATTTTTATTGTAGCCTGTGATAGTGCGGGCCTACAAAAAATTCAAGCCCGGCCTCGCTCGCCTCATTCGGGGTGGGTGCCCGTCAGCGTTGGGTGCCAAGCCGAGACCGGCACCTTATCGTCCGCCCTGACCTAGTTTCGACAGGGGTTTGGCCGGGACAATTTTTTCCACCTCCGCACTCACCTCAAGCATGGTATCTCTATCGTTTGCTTGGTCTCGCTAACCCATTGCACTTATGCGGGGGCGAAACGTACCGGTACCCCCACGAACCCATAGGTTTCCGGGCTGGCATTCGAGCAAGGCTCGGTGAAATCTTGCAACCTGATATTTTTATTGTAGCCTGTGATAGTGCGGGCCTACAAAAAATTCAAGCCCGGCCTCGCTCGCCTCATTCGGGGTGGGTGCCCGTCAGCGTTGGGTGCCAAGCCGAGACCGGCACCTTATCGTCCGCCCTGACCTAGTTTCGACAGGGGTTTGGCCGGGACAATTTTTTCCACCTCCGCACTCACCTCAAGCATGGTATCTCTATCGTTTGCTTGGTCTCGCTAACCCATTGCACTTATGCGGGGGCGAAACGTACCGGTACCCCCACGAACCCATAGGTTTCCGGGCTGGCATTCGAGCAAGGCTCGGTGAAATCTTGCAACCTGATATTTTTATTGTAGCCTGTGATAGTGCGGGCCTACAAAAAATTCAAGCCCGGCCTCGCTCGCCTCATTCGGGGTGGGTGCCCGTCAGCGTTGGGTGCCAAGCCGAGACCGGCACCTTATCGTCCGCCCTGACCTAGTTTCGACAGGGGTTTGGCCGGGACAATTTTTTCCACCTCCGCACTCACCTCAAGCATGGTATCTCTATCGTTTGCTTGGTCTCGCTAACCCATTGCACTTATGCGGGGGCGAAACGTACCGGTACCCCCACGAACCCATAGGTTTCCGGGCTGGCATTCGAGCAAGGCTCGGTGAAATCTTGCAACCTGATATTTTTATTGTAGCCTGTGATAGTGCGGGCCTACAAAAAATTCAAGCCCGGCCTCGCTCGCCTCATTCGGGGTGGGTGCCCGTCAGCGTTGGGTGCCAAGCCGAGACCGGCACCTTATCGTCCGCCCTGACCTAGTTTCGACAGGGGTTTGGCCGGGACAATTTTTTCCACCTCCGCACTCACCTCAAGCATGGTATCTCTATCGTTTGCTTGGTCTCGCTAACCCATTGCACTTATGCGGGGGCGAAACGTACCGGTACCCCCACGAACCCATAGGTTTCCGGGCTGGCATTCGAGCAAGGCTCGGTGAAATCTTGCAACCTGATATTTTTATTGTAGCCTGTGATAGTGCGGGCCTACAAAAAATTCAAGCCCGGCCTCGCTCGCCTCATTCGGGGTGGGTGCCCGTCAGCGTTGGGTGCCAAGCCGAGACCGGCACCTTATCGTCCGCCCTGACCTAGTTTCGACAGGGGTTTGGCCGGGACAATTTTTTCCACCTCCGCACTCACCTCAAGCATGGTATCTCTATCGTTTGCTTGGTCTCGCTAACCCATTGCACTTATGCGGGGGCGAAACGTACCGGTACCCCCACGAACCCATAGGTTTCCGGGCTGGCATTCGAGCAAGGCTCGGTGAAATCTTGCAACCTGATATTTTTATTGTAGCCTGTGATAGTGCGGGCCTACAAAAAATTCAAGCCCGGCCTCGCTCGCCTCATTCGGGGTGGGTGCCCGTCAGCGTTGGGTGCCAAGCCGAGACCGGCACCTTATCGTCCGCCCTGACCTAGTTTCGACAGGGGTTTGGCCGGGACAATTTTTTCCACCTCCGCACTCACCTCAAGCATGGTATCTCTATCGTTTGCTTGGTCTCGCTAACCCATTGCACTTATGCGGGGGCGAAACGTACCGGTACCCCCACGAACCCATAGGTTTCCGGGCTGGCATTCGAGCAAGGCTCGGTGAAATCTTGCAACCTGATATTTTTATTGTAGCCTGTGATAGTGCGGGCCTACAAAAAATTCAAGCCCGGCCTCGCTCGCCTCATTCGGGGTGGGTGCCCGTCAGCGTTGGGTGCCAAGCCGAGACCGGCACCTTATCGTCCGCCCTGACCTAGTTTCGACAGGGGTTTGGCCGGGACAATTTTTTCCACCTCCGCACTCACCTCAAGCATGGTATCTCTATCGTTTGCTTGGTCTCGCTAACCCATTGCACTTATGCGGGGGCGAAACGTACCGGTACCCCCACGAACCCATAGGTTTCCGGGCTGGCATTCGAGCAAGGCTCGGTGAAATCTTGCAACCTGATATTTTTATTGTAGCCTGTGATAGTGCGGGCCTACAAAAAATTCAAGCCCGGCCTCGCTCGCCTCATTCGGGGTGGGTGCCCGTCAGCGTTGGGTGCCAAGCCGAGACCGGCACCTTATCGTCCGCCCTGACCTAGTTTCGACAGGGGTTTGGCCGGGACAATTTTTTCCACCTCCGCACTCACCTCAAGCATGGTATCTCTATCGTTTGCTTGGTCTCGCTAACCCATTGCACTTATGCGGGGGCGAAACGTACCGGTACCCCCACGAACCCATAGGTTTCCGGGCTGGCATTCGAGCAAGGCTCGGTGAAATCTTGCAACCTGATATTTTTATTGTAGCCTGTGATAGTGCGGGCCTACAAAAAATTCAAGCCCGGCCTCGCTCGCCTCATTCGGGGTGGGTGCCCGTCAGCGTTGGGTGCCAAGCCGAGACCGGCACCTTATCGTCCGCCCTGACCTAGTTTCGACAGGGGTTTGGCCGGGACAATTTTTTCCACCTCCGCACTCACCTCAAGCATGGTATCTCTATCGTTTGCTTGGTCTCGCTAACCCATTGCACTTATGCGGGGGCGAAACGTACCGGTACCCCCACGAACCCATAGGTTTCCGGGCTGGCATTCGAGCAAGGCTCGGTGAAATCTTGCAACCTGATATTTTTATTGTAGCCTGTGATAGTGCGGGCCTACAAAAAATTCAAGCCCGGCCTCGCTCGCCTCATTCGGGGTGGGTGCCCGTCAGCGTTGGGTGCCAAGCCGAGACCGGCACCTTATCGTCCGCCCTGACCTAGTTTCGACAGGGGTTTGGCCGGGACAATTTTTTCCACCTCCGCACTCACCTCAAGCATGGTATCTCTATCGTTTGCTTGGTCTCGCTAACCCATTGCACTTATGCGGGGGCGAAACGTACCGGTACCCCCACGAACCCATAGGTTTCCGGGCTGGCATTCGAGCAAGGCTCGGTGAAATCTTGCAACCTGATATTTTTATTGTAGCCTGTGATAGTGCGGGCCTACAAAAAATTCAAGCCCGGCCTCGCTCGCCTCATTCGGGGTGGGTGCCCGTCAGCGTTGGGTGCCAAGCCGAGACCGGCACCTTATCGTCCGCCCTGACCTAGTTTCGACAGGGGTTTGGCCGGGACAATTTTTTCCACCTCCGCACTCACCTCAAGCATGGTATCTCTATCGTTTGCTTGGTCTCGCTAACCCATTGCACTTATGCGGGGGCGAAACGTACCGGTACCCCCACGAACCCATAGGTTTCCGGGCTGGCATTCGAGCAAGGCTCGGTGAAATCTTGCAACCTGATATTTTTATTGTAGCCTGTGATAGTGCGGGCCTACAAAAAATTCAAGCCCGGCCTCGCTCGCCTCATTCGGGGTGGGTGCCCGTCAGCGTTGGGTGCCAAGCCGAGACCGGCACCTTATCGTCCGCCCTGACCTAGTTTCGACAGGGGTTTGGCCGGGACAATTTTTTCCACCTCCGCACTCACCTCAAGCATGGTATCTCTATCGTTTGCTTGGTCTCGCTAACCCATTGCACTTATGCGGGGGCGAAACGTACCGGTACCCCCACGAACCCATAGGTTTCCGGGCTGGCATTCGAGCAAGGCTCGGTGAAATCTTGCAACCTGATATTTTTATTGTAGCCTGTGATAGTGCGGGCCTACAAAAAATTCAAGCCCGGCCTCGCTCGCCTCATTCGGGGTGGGTGCCCGTCAGCGTTGGGTGCCAAGCCGAGACCGGCACCTTATCGTCCGCCCTGACCTAGTTTCGACAGGGGTTTGGCCGGGACAATTTTTTCCACCTCCGCACTCACCTCAAGCATGGTATCTCTATCGTTTGCTTGGTCTCGCTAACCCATTGCACTTATGCGGGGGCGAAACGTACCGGTACCCCCACGAACCCATAGGTTTCCGGGCTGGCATTCGAGCAAGGCTCGGTGAAATCTTGCAACCTGATATTTTTATTGTAGCCTGTGATAGTGCGGGCCTACAAAAAATTCAAGCCCGGCCTCGCTCGCCTCATTCGGGGTGGGTGCCCGTCAGCGTTGGGTGCCAAGCCGAGACCGGCACCTTATCGTCCGCCCTGACCTAGTTTCGACAGGGGTTTGGCCGGGACAATTTTTTCCACCTCCGCACTCACCTCAAGCATGGTATCTCTATCGTTTGCTTGGTCTCGCTAACCCATTGCACTTATGCGGGGGCGAAACGTACCGGTACCCCCACGAACCCATAGGTTTCCGGGCTGGCATTCGAGCAAGGCTCGGTGAAATCTTGCAACCTGATATTTTTATTGTAGCCTGTGATAGTGCGGGCCTACAAAAAATTCAAGCCCGGCCTCGCTCGCCTCATTCGGGGTGGGTGCCCGTCAGCGTTGGGTGCCAAGCCGAGACCGGCACCTTATCGTCCGCCCTGACCTAGTTTCGACAGGGGTTTGGCCGGGACAATTTTTTCCACCTCCGCACTCACCTCAAGCATGGTATCTCTATCGTTTGCTTGGTCTCGCTAACCCATTGCACTTATGCGGGGGCGAAACGTACCGGTACCCCCACGAACCCATAGGTTTCCGGGCTGGCATTCGAGCAAGGCTCGGTGAAATCTTGCAACCTGATATTTTTATTGTAGCCTGTGATAGTGCGGGCCTACAAAAAATTCAAGCCCGGCCTCGCTCGCCTCATTCGGGGTGGGTGCCCGTCAGCGTTGGGTGCCAAGCCGAGACCGGCACCTTATCGTCCGCCCTGACCTAGTTTCGACAGGGGTTTGGCCGGGACAATTTTTTCCACCTCCGCACTCACCTCAAGCATGGTATCTCTATCGTTTGCTTGGTCTCGCTAACCCATTGCACTTATGCGGGGGCGAAACGTACCGGTACCCCCACGAACCCATAGGTTTCCGGGCTGGCATTCGAGCAAGGCTCGGTGAAATCTTGCAACCTGATATTTTTATTGTAGCCTGTGATAGTGCGGGCCTACAAAAAATTCAAGCCCGGCCTCGCTCGCCTCATTCGGGGTGGGTGCCCGTCAGCGTTGGGTGCCAAGCCGAGACCGGCACCTTATCGTCCGCCCTGACCTAGTTTCGACAGGGGTTTGGCCGGGACAATTTTTTCCACCTCCGCACTCACCTCAAGCATGGTATCTCTATCGTTTGCTTGGTCTCGCTAACCCATTGCACTTATGCGGGGGCGAAACGTACCGGTACCCCCACGAACCCATAGGTTTCCGGGCTGGCATTCGAGCAAGGCTCGGTGAAATCTTGCAACCTGATATTTTTATTGTAGCCTGTGATAGTGCGGGCCTACAAAAAATTCAAGCCCGGCCTCGCTCGCCTCATTCGGGGTGGGTGCCCGTCAGCGTTGGGTGCCAAGCCGAGACCGGCACCTTATCGTCCGCCCTGACCTAGTTTCGACAGGGGTTTGGCCGGGACAATTTTTTCCACCTCCGCACTCACCTCAAGCATGGTATCTCTATCGTTTGCTTGGTCTCGCTAACCCATTGCACTTATGCGGGGGCGAAACGTACCGGTACCCCCACGAACCCATAGGTTTCCGGGCTGGCATTCGAGCAAGGCTCGGTGAAATCTTGCAACCTGATATTTTTATTGTAGCCTGTGATAGTGCGGGCCTACAAAAAATTCAAGCCCGGCCTCGCTCGCCTCATTCGGGGTGGGTGCCCGTCAGCGTTGGGTGCCAAGCCGAGACCGGCACCTTATCGTCCGCCCTGACCTAGTTTCGACAGGGGTTTGGCCGGGACAATTTTTTCCACCTCCGCACTCACCTCAAGCATGGTATCTCTATCGTTTGCTTGGTCTCGCTAACCCATTGCACTTATGCGGGGGCGAAACGTACCGGTACCCCCACGAACCCATAGGTTTCCGGGCTGGCATTCGAGCAAGGCTCGGTGAAATCTTGCAACCTGAT
>CANOQG010000014.1:0-62000 GCA_947568835.1 Protonemura montana
TGGATGCGTAAGTACGAACGAAGATTTCTTTTGAAGTAACTCGCTCATAAAATATTTTAAACTACCCATCTAGATGAATAGATTGGCTAGCATTTGTAGTTTGAAGCAGAACGTAACGAAAAAAAAAACAAAAAAAAATAGTTGCCAACGGCACGTGGTGTTCCCAAGCGGTCACCCATCCAAGAACAGACCACGCCCGATAATGCTTAACTTCGGTGATCAGACGAGAACCGGTGTTTTCAAAATGAAATGGCCGTTGACAACGTTTTCAGCGGTTCCTGTGTAACTCGTCGTGCATGGTCAACCTCACGGTGTACGACGAACGGGAATAACGAGTAAAACGTGAACATTTCTGGTAAATTAGATTTTGCAAAGGTAACTTCTAGGCACTTCTAAGGTAGGGCATTGAGAAAAGCTTAGAAATCACTAAAAATAGACCATTTCAAACCTATTCTAACCTAACTTTTCAAATCTGTCAAATACTAGGCCTTAGCTAACCTAACCTTACCTAACCTAACCTAACTCAACGGAACCTTACCTTAACTAACCTAACCTAACCTAACCTAACCTAACATAACCTAAACTAACTTAACCTAACCTAACGTAACCTAACCTAACCTAACCTAACCTAACTTAACCTAACCTAACCTTACCTAACCCAACGGAACCTAACCTTACCTAACCTATCCTAACAGAACCAAACCTAACCTAATCTAATCAAACCTTACCTCACCTTACCTCGACATTTGAATCTCCCTGGCTCCCTCATTAGTTCCACGCTTTGACGCAGGATAAAACCTAGTGCTGAATTTTAAACCTGAATGTTAAGCGTAACCTTTTTGCATATAACGAGCACGATGCCATGAAACGGCGTAGGATTACTCTTGGATGTTTTTTAAAGAACCGATAATATCACGTTCCGACACGCACGAAGCTCAAAGGACAAAGTTTGGTGAAATTCATGAAAAACAAGGCCTAACCAAACCTGACCGATCGTCACCTAACGTAACCTAGCCTAAACTAGCAAGAACTCGAAAAAACATTGCCAGGACTCGGCCTAGCCAGAAAAATATGCCTCAATTGGTAGCGTATTTCGAAAGTAGATTCTTTTAAAGTTACTCGCTTAAAAACTATTTTGAAATACCCATGTAGATGGATAGATTGGCTAGCATTTGTAGTTTGGAGGAGAAGGTTACGAAAAAAGGTTGACCAAGCAAGACGAGTAACACAGGAACCGCTGAAAACTTTGTCAACGGCCATATTATGTTGAAAACACTGGTTCTCGTCCGATCACCGAAGTTAAACAACATCGGGCGCGGTCAGTACTTGGTTGGGTGACCGCTTGGGAACACCACGTGCCGTTGGCAACTTTTTTTTTTTTTTTTTTCGTAACCTTCTCCTCCAAACTACAAATCCAAGCCAATCTATCCATCTATCCAAGCCAAATCAACCCGGACAAAAAAATTTCATCGGAAGACATTCAAAAAAATTATCAAAGTCAAAATTTCTTAAAAAATGAAAATTACTTAAAAGTTTAATAAGTATGTCATTTTTGAATTTATAAACGTCTAGTTTCCGCAGAAGCCTAGGCATCAATACGTTATATCGATACCGTTTTTAAAAAACATCAAAAAGTTTTTACTAACCTATGACATGAGCCAAAAAGTAGCTAAAAAAACGCAAAAAAAAATATATACCACTTTTCACTTAATGCCACGGGACTAAATATTGGCCGAATGTTATTAAACGAGTTTGTAAAGATAGCTCAATTCATTGTCTACAAGACTGCAGATCTAACTTTTTGAACACGTCAAGTTCACAACTGAGATTTTTGCTTTTCCCTACGAGAGGTAACTCTTGGCGCGCTGCCAAGCGCCGATAAGCCGTGCGGCTGGCTGGTAAATAGCATGCGTAGGGTGCTTTGATAATGGCATACTAGCGTTGAGTGCGCAGGCTCTTTGATACTACGTTAGGTCCGCACTTGATTTCATATTATTTACCTAAAATTGGAGGCTTTTTGTTTTTTGTCTGTAAATTTGGTCTGTTTCTTGATTTTTACATAAAAAAAAAGTTATATATTCGTTTATATCAACCATACCTTGCTCTGTTTTAACCACGTGCAGAGGTTTGAGGATCTACAGAATCCGAGATAATGATTTTCAAGAAGACTGCGAACAGATTTGTCGAGGTATATCCACTTGACATGGGTTTCGATGGCTTGCAGGGTTAGTTTGCTGGCTTGCTAGTTAGTTTCCTACTCACTTTCAAAGCAGGACGACGAATATTATTGATAATTTCTGAAAATTATCCCAAATATATGGAATGCAAATGGCATGAAGATAAATAAAATGCGCGTAAACTCACTTGTTTACTCACTAATTCACTAGTTACTCAGCAATGATTTTGTTTATTTGTGCAAGTGAAAAGATCGCCTACAAAACGGAATAACTAGCAATACGTATGGGTATGTAGTAATGCATGCTTCCTCATACTAGATCCATGTTAATATGACAGTTAATTTTATTCACTATTTTCACTAAGCAGAGAAAACAGGAGATAGCTGCGAACCCTCCACAACAGAATCTAGAAAAATAATTTCCACCACAGGTATTGGAAATTTTTTTCAGTTAGCGTTCCTAACCAGCGAGAATGTTCCTAATATAACAGAAAAGGGTCTAATAAGCAAAAGACAATGATATTGCAAGAACAATAAATCAAGCAAGCAAGAAAGGGTATCAAATTTTTCCTTACAAATATCAAGGCAAGGAAGTTGCAGAGAGCAGTACACCAACAAAAAAATGGCAAAACATGGCATGGCAAACGCCAGCTACCATGCAGATTGTTTGTCGAAATATCTGAGTGCTAACAGCATAGAGGCATGTAAAAAGGTCCAAACCGTCTCACAATACGATCGCGCTGCTGTCAACACACAAGCGTTTATTTCGGATAAATAAAATAAATAAAACCATGAAAAAACTTAGTATCGCTCAAAAAGGTATTCTCAAAGTTGCTGGTAATATGCATAGTAATTATCCTTCAAATAAACTGTTTTTAGTTTTTAATGTACTTGACATTCGACAAATGTACTTCAAAATTCTTCTTCTTCATATATTTAAAAATTCCACTTTATATCATAGAAAAAATACAGATCAAGGACTGACTAGAAACCTTAGAAATACTCACCACCTGTTTACTGTTCGTAAGATGAAAACAACTCTTGGACAGCAAAATACTATTTTCCTGGCGCCTAAGCTCTTTAATAGCCTTCCACTCCTAGCTAGAAATAATAAAGACTTAAATAAGTACAAAGTCAAAATTACTGAAATTATAATCAAAAAGATCAACCCTTTCCATCCTTTCTATTCTAATAAACTATAAATTAATGTTGTTTAATATTAATATTAGTAAATAGTATAGTAACCTGTATAGTAATATAGTATAGTTTAGCTCGTAGCACAAATGTACAAATATTTTTTTTGACAAGCCCAAACACAAGTCTATCTTATGTGGGATTTTTCACTTCCTCAATTTTGTTTTCATTCTATATGTTTAAAATACCTGTAAAATTGTGTAAAATTAAAAGAATAAATAAAAATAAATAAATAAATAAAAAAAAAAAAAAAAAAAAAAAAGAAAATTAGGTTTAAAAGCGGTCTATATTCAGTGATATCCAAGCTTTTCTCAATGCTCTGCCTTAGAAGTGCCTAGAAGTAACCTTTACAAAATCTGACTTACCAGAAATGTTGACGTTTTACTCGTTATCCTCGTTCGTCGTACAACGTGAGGTTGACCAAGCACGACGAGTTACTCAGAGACCGCTGAAACGATGTCAACGGCCATACCATGTTAAAAACACCGGTTCTCGTCCGATCACCGAAGTTAAGCAACAACGGGCGTGGTCAGTACTTTGTTGGGTGACCGCTTGGGAACACCACGTGCAATAGGCAAATTTTTTTTTTTCGTAACCTTCTCCTCCAAACTACAAATGCTAGCCAATCTATCCATCAACATGGGTATTTCAAAAAAGATTTTAAGCGAGTAACTTGAAAAGAAATCTACTTTCGAAATACGCTACCAATTGATGCATATTTCTCTGGCTAGGCCGAAACCTGGCAATGTTTTTTCGAGTTCTTGCTAGTTGAGACTAGGTAAGGTTAGGTGACGTTCGGTCAAGTTTGGTTAGGCCTTGTATGTCAGGAATTTCACCAAACTTCGTCCTTTGAGCTTCGTGCGTGTCGGAACGTGATATAATCGGTTCTTTTAAGCACTTCTTAGAGTAATCCTACGCCGTTACATGGCATCGTGCTCGTTATATGAATAAAGGTTACGCTTAACATTCAGGCTTGACATTTAGCTCTAGGCGTTATCCTGCGACAAAGCGCGAAACTATTGAGTGTGCCAGGGGAAATCAAATGTCGATGTTAGTTTAGTTAGGTTTGATTAGTTAAGGTTAGGTTTGGTTCTGTTAGGTTAGGTCATGTTAGGTTAGGTAAGGTTAGTTAAGGTTAGGTTCCGTTGGGTTAGGTGAGGTTAGGTTAAGTTAGGTTAGGTTGGGCCTAGTATTTGACGAATTTCAAAAGTTAGGTTAGATTAGGTTTGAAATGGTCTATATTCAGTGATATCTAAGCATTTCTCAATGCCCTGCCTTATAAGTGCCTAGAAGTTACCTTTGCAAGATCTGACTTACCAGAAATGTTCACGTTTTACTCGTTATTCCCGTTTGTTGTAAAACGTGAGGTTGACCAAGCACGACGAGTTACACAGGAACCGCTGAAAACGTTGTCAACGGCCATACCATGTTGAAAACACCGGTTCTCGTCCGATCTCCGAAGTTAAGCAACATCGGGCGTGGTCAGTACTTGGATGGGTGACCGCTTGGGAACACCACGTGCCGTAGGCAACTATTTTTTTTTTTTTCGTAACCTTCTCCTCCAAACTACAAATGCTAGCCAATCTATCCATCTACATGGGTATTTCAAAATAGTTGTTAGCGAGTAAATTCAAAAGAAATCTACTTTCGAAATACGCTACCAATTGATGCATATTTTTCTTGTTAAGCCGAGTCCTGGCAATGTTTTTTCGAGTTCTTGCTAGTTCAGGCTAGGTTAGGTTAGGTGATGTTCGGTCAGGTTTGGTAAGGCCTTGTATTCCATGAGTTTAACCAAATTTCGTACTTTGAGCTTCGTGCGTGTCGGAACGTGATATTATCGGTTCTTTAAGCCACTTCTAAGAGTAATCCTACGCCGTTACATGGCATCGTGCTCGTAATATGCAAAAAGGTTACGCTTAATATTCAGGCTTTACATTCAGCACTAGGCGTTATCCTGCGACAAAACGCTGAACTATTGAGTGAGCCAGGGAGATTCAAATGTCGATGTAAGTTTAGGTTGGGTTTGATGAGATTAGGTTAGGTTTGGTTTTGTTATGTTAGGTTATTTAGGTTAGGTAAGGTCAGTTAAGGTTAGTTTCCGTTGTGTTAGGTGAGGTTAGGTTAGGTTAGGTTTGGTTAGGCCTAGTAGTTGACAAATTTTAAAAGTTAGGTTAGATTAGGTTTAAAAGTGGTCTATATTCAGTGATATCTAAGCTTTTCTCAATGCTCTGCCTTAGAAGTGCCTAGAAGTCACCTTTGCAAGATCTGACTTACCAGAAAAATGTTAACGTTATACTCGTTATTCCCGTTCGTCGTAAAACGTGAGGTTGACCAAGCACGACGAGTTACACAGAAATCGCTGACGTTGTTAACGGCCATACTATGTTGAAAACACCGGTTCTCGTCCGAGCACCGAAGTTAAGCAACTTCGGGCGTGGTCAGTACTTGGTTGGGTGACCGCTTGGGAACACCACGTGCCGTTGGCAACTTTTTTTTTTTTTTCGTAAACTTATCCTCCAAACTACAAATTCAAGCCAATCTATCCATCTACATGGGTATTTTAAAATACTTTTAAGCGAGTAACTTCAAAAGAAATCTACTTTCGAAATACGCTACCAATTGATGCATATTTCTCTGGCTAGGCCGAGTCCTGGCAATGTTTTTTCGAGTTCTTGCTTGTTCACGCTAGGTCAGGTTAGGTGATGTTCGATCAGGTTTGGTAAGGCCTTGTATTCCATGAATTTCACCAAATTTCGTACTTTGAGCTTCGTGCGTGTCGGAACGTGATATTATCGGTTCTTTAAGCCACTTCTAAGAGTAATCCTACGCCGTTACATGGCATCGTGCTCGTTATATGCAAAAAGGTTACGCTTAACATTCAGGCTTAACATTCAATACTAGGCGTTATCCTGCGACAAAGCGCGAAACTATTGAGTGAGCCAGGGAGATTGAAATGTCGATGTAAGTTTAGGTTGGGTTTGATGAGATTAGGTTAGCTTTGGTTCTGTTAGGTTAGGTCATAGAAGGTTAAGTAAGGTTAGTTAAGGTTAGTTTCCGTTGGGTTAGGTGAGGTTAGGTTAAGTTAGGTTAGGTTGGGCCTAGTATTTGACAAATTTCAAAAGTTAGGTGAGATTAGGTTTGAAATGGTCTATATTCAGTGATATCTAAGCATTTCTCAATGCCCTGCCTTATAAGTGCCTAGAAGTTACCTTTGCAAGATCTGACTTACCAGAAATGTTCACGTTATACTCGTTATTCCCGTTCGTCGTAAAACGTGAGGTTGACCAAGCACGATGAATTTCACAGGAACCGCTGAAAACGTTGTCAACGGCCATACCATGTTGAAAACACCGGTTCTCGTCCGATCACCGAAGTTAAGCAACATCGGGCGTGGTCAGTACTTGGTTGGGTGACCGCTTGGGAACACCACGTGCCGTTGGCAACTATATATATATTTTTTTTTTTGTAAACTTCTTCTCCAAACTACAAATCTTAGCCAATCTATCCATCTACATGGGTATTTTGAAATAGTTTTTAAGCGAGTAACTTCAAAAGAAATCTACTTTCGAAATACGCTACCAATTGATGCATTTTTCTCTGGCAAGGCCGAGTCCTGGCAATGTTTTTTCGAGTTCTTGCTAGTTCAGGCTAGGTTAGGTTAAGTGATGTTCGGACAGGTTTGGTAAGGTTTTGTATATCATATATTTCACCAAATTTCGTACTTTGAGCTTCGTGCGATTCGGAACGTGATATTATCGGTTCTTTAAGCCACTTCTAAAAGTAATCCTACGCCGTTACATGGCATCGAACTCGTTATATGCAAAAAAATTACGCTTAACATTCAGGCTTGACATTCAGCACTAGGCGTTATCCTGCGACAAAGCGCGAAACTATTGAGTGAGCCAGGGAGATTGAAATGTCGATGTAAGTTTAGGTTAGGTTTAATAAGATTAGGTTAGGTTTGGTTTTGTTATGTTAGGTTATTTAGGTTAGTTTCCGTTGTGTTAGGTGAGGTTAGGTTAGGTTAGGTTAGGTTAGGCCTAGTATTTGACAAATTTTAAAAGTTAGGTTAGATTAGGTTTAAAAGCGGTCTATATTCAGTGATATCTAAGCTTTTCTCAATGCTCTGCCTTAGAAGTGCCTAGAAGTCACCTTTGCAAGATCTGACTTACCAGAAAAATGTTAACGTTATACTCGTTATTCCCGTTCGTCGTAAAACGTGAGTTTGACCAAGCACGACGAGTTACACAGAAATCGCTGACGTTGTTAACGGCCATACCATGTTGAAAACACCGGTTCTCATCCGACCACCGAAGTTAAGCAACATCGGGCGTGGTCAGTACTTGGATGGGTGACCGCTTGGGAACACCACGTGCCGTTGGCAACTTTTTTTTTTTTTTTGTATACTTCTTCTCCAAACTACAAATCTTAGCCAATCTATCCATCTACATGGGGATTTTGAAATAGTTTTTAAGCGAGTAACTTCAAAAGAAATCTACTTTCGAAATACGCTACCAATTGATGCATATTTCTCTGGCTAGGCCGAGTCCTGGCAATGTTTTTTCGAGTTCTTGCTAGTTCAGGCTAGGTTAGGTTAAGTGATGTTCGGACAGGTTTGGTAAGGTTTTGTATATCATTAATTTCACCAAATTTCGTACTTTGAGCTTCGTGCGTGTCGGAACGTGATATTATCGGTTCTTTAAGCCACTTCTAAGAGTTATCCTACGCCGTTACATGGCATCGTGCTCGTTATATGAAAAAAGGTTACGCTTAACATTCATGCTTTACATTCAGCACTAGGCGTTATACTGCGACAAAGTGCGGAACTATTGAGTGAGCCAGGAAGATTCAAATGTCGAGGTTAGTTTAAGTTAGGTTTGATTAGATTAGGTTAGGTTTGGTTCTGTTTGGTTAGGTCATGTTAGGTGAGGTTAGGTTAGGTTAGGTTAGGTTGGGCCAAGTTTTTGACAAATTTCAAAAGTTAGGTTAGATTAGGTTTGAAATGGTCTATATACAGTGATATCTAAGCTTTTCACAATGCCCTGCCTTATAAGTGCCTAGAAGTTACCTTTGCAAGATCTGACTTACCAGAAATGTTCACGTTTTACTCGTTATTCCCGTTCGTCGTAAAACCTGAGGTTGACCAAGCACGATTAATAACACAGGAACCGCTGAAAACGTTGTCAACGGCCATACCATGTTGCAAACACCGGTTCTCGTCCGATCACCGAAGTTAAGCAACTTCGGGCGTGGTCAGTACTTGGTTGGGTGACCGCTTGGGAACACCACGTGCCGTTTGCAACTTTTTTTTTTTTTTTCGTAAACTTCTCCTCCAAACTACAAATGCAAGCCAATCTATCCATCTACATGGGTATTTTAAATAGTTTTAAGCAAGTGACTTCAAAAGAAACTTCTTTCGAAATTCGCAACCAATTGATGCATATTTCTCTGGCTAGGCCGGGTCCTGGCAAAATTTGTTCGAGTTCTTGCTAGTTCAGGCTAGGTAAGGTTAGGTGATGTTCGGTCAGGTTTGGTAAGACTTTGTATTCTATGAATTTCACCAAATTTCGTACTTTGAGCTTCGTGCGTGTCGGAACGTGATATTATCGGTTCTTTAAGCCACTTCTAAGAGTAATCCTACGCCGTTACATGGCATCGTGCTCGTTATATGCAAAAAAATTACGCTTAACATTCAGGCTTGACATTCAGCACTAGGCGTTATCCTGTGACAAAGCGCTGAACTATTGAGTGAGCCAGGGAGATTGAAATGTCGATGTAAGTTAAGAATGGGCTTAATGAGATTAGGTTAGGATTGGTTTTGTTAGGTTAGGTTATGTTAGGTTAGGTAAGGTCAGTTTAGGTTAGGTTCCGTTGAGTTCGGTGAGGTTAGGTTAGGTTAGGTTAGGTTAGGTTAGGTTAGGTTAGGTTAGGTTAGGTTAGGTTAGGTTAGGTTAGGTTAGGTTTTGTTATGTTAGGTTATTTAGGTTAGGTAAGGTCAGTTAAGGTTAGTTTCCGTTGTGTTAGGTGAGGTTAGGTTAGGTTAGGTTTGGTTAGGCCTAGTAGTTGACAAATTTTAAAAGTTAGGTTAGATTAGGTTTAAAAGTGGTCTATATTCAGTGATATCTAAGCTTTTCTCAATGCTCTGCCTTAGAAGTGCCTAGAAGTCACCTTTGCAAGATCTGACTTACCAGAAAAATGTTAACGTTATACTCGTTATTCCCGTTCGTCGTAAAACGTGAGGTTGACCAAGCACGACGAGTTACACAGAAATCGCTGACGTTGTTAACGGCCATACTATGTTGAAAACACCGGTTCTCGTCCGAGCACCGAAGTTAAGCAACTTCGGGCGTGGTCAGTACTTGGTTGGGTGACCGCTTGGGAACACCACGTGCCGTTGGCAACTTTTTTTTTTTTTTCGTAAACTTATCCTCCAAACTACAAATTCAAGCCAATCTATCCATCTACATGGGTATTTTAAAATACTTTTAAGCGAGTAACTTCAAAAGAAATCTACTTTCGAAATACGCTACCAATTGATGCATATTTCTCTGGCTAGGCCGAGTCCTGGCAATGTTTTTTCGAGTTCTTGCTTGTTCACGCTAGGTCAGGTTAGGTGATGTTCGATCAGGTTTGGTAAGGCCTTGTATTCCATGAATTTCACCAAATTTCGTACTTTGAGCTTCGTGCGTGTCGGAACGTGATATTATCGGTTCTTTAAGCCACTTCTAAGAGTAATCCTACGCCGTTACATGGCATCGTGCTCGTTATATGCAAAAAGGTTACGCTTAACATTCAGGCTTAACATTCAATACTAGGCGTTATCCTGCGACAAAGCGCGAAACTATTGAGTGAGCCAGGGAGATTGAAATGTCGATGTAAGTTTAGGTTGGGTTTGATGAGATTAGGTTAGCTTTGGTTCTGTTAGGTTAGGTCATAGAAGGTTAAGTAAGGTTAGTTAAGGTTAGTTTCCGTTGGGTTAGGTGAGGTTAGGTTAAGTTAGGTTAGGTTGGGCCTAGTATTTGACAAATTTCAAAAGTTAGGTGAGATTAGGTTTGAAATGGTCTATATTCAGTGATATCTAAGCATTTCTCAATGCCCTGCCTTATAAGTGCCTAGAAGTTACCTTTGCAAGATCTGACTTACCAGAAATGTTCACGTTATACTCGTTATTCCCGTTCGTCGTAAAACGTGAGGTTGACCAAGCACGATGAATTTCACAGGAACCGCTGAAAACGTTGTCAACGGCCATACCATGTTGAAAACACCGGTTCTCGTCCGATCACCGAAGTTAAGCAACATCGGGCGTGGTCAGTACTTGGTTGGGTGACCGCTTGGGAACACCACGTGCCGTTGGCAACTATATATATATTTTTTTTTTTGTAAACTTCTTCTCCAAACTACAAATCTTAGCCAATCTATCCATCTACATGGGTATTTTGAAATAGTTTTTAAGCGAGTAACTTCAAAAGAAATCTACTTTCGAAATACGCTACCAATTGATGCATTTTTCTCTGGCAAGGCCGAGTCCTGGCAATGTTTTTTCGAGTTCTTGCTAGTTCAGGCTAGGTTAGGTTAAGTGATGTTCGGACAGGTTTGGTAAGGTTTTGTATATCATATATTTCACCAAATTTCGTACTTTGAGCTTCGTGCGATTCGGAACGTGATATTATCGGTTCTTTAAGCCACTTCTAAAAGTAATCCTACGCCGTTACATGGCATCGAACTCGTTATATGCAAAAAGGTTACGCTTAACATTCAGGCTTAACATTCAATACTAGGCGTTATCCTGCGACAAAGCGCGAAACTATTGAGTGAGCCAGGGAGAATCAAATGTCGAGGTTAGTTAAAGTAAGGTTTGATTAGATTTAGTAAGGTTTGGTTCTGTTAGGTTATGTCATGTTAGGTTAGGTAAGGTTAGTTAAGGTTAGGTTCCGTTGGGTTAGGTGAGGTTAGGTTAAGTTAGGTTAGGTTGGGCCTAGTATTTGACGAATTTTAAAAGTTAGGTTAGATTAGGTTTGAAATGGTCTATATTCAGTGATATCTAAGCATTTCTCAATGCCCTGCCTTATAAGTGCCTAGAAGTTACCTTTGCAAGATCTGACTTACAAGAAATGTTCACTTTTTACTCGTTATTCCCGTTCGTTGTAAAACGTGAGGTTGACCAAGCACGACGAGTTACACAGGAACCGCTGAAAATGTTGTCAACGGCCATACCATGTTGGAAACACCGGTTCTCGTCCGATCACCGAAGTTAAGCAACATCGGGCATGGTCAGTACTTGGATGGGTGACCGCTTGGGAACACCACGTGCCGTAGGCAACTGTTTTTTTTTTTCGTAACCTTCTCCTCCAAACTACAAATGCTAGCCAATCTATCCATCTACATGGGTATTTCAAAATAGTTGTTAGCGAGTAAATTCAAAAGAAATCTACTTTCGAAATACGCTACCAATTGATGCATATTTTTCTGGCTAGGCCGAGTCCTGGCAATGTTTTTTCGAGTTCTTGCTAGTTCAGGCTAGGTTAGGTTAGGTGACGTAAGGTCAGGTTTGGTAAGGCCTTGTATTCCATGAATTTCACCAAATTTCGTACTTTAGGCTTCGTGCGTGTCGGAACGTGATATTATCGGTTCTTTAAGCCACTTCTAAGAGTAATCCTACGCCGTTTTATGGCATCGTGCTCGTTATATGAAAAAAGGTTACGCTTAATATTCAGGCTTTACATTCAGCACTAGGCGTTATCTTGAGACAAAGCGCGGAGCTAGTGTGTGAGCCAGGGAGATGCAAATGTCGATGTAAGTTTAGGTTAGGTTTAATAAGATTAGGTTAGGTTTGGTTTTGTTATGTTAGGTTATTTAGGTTAGTTTCCGTTGTGTTAGGTGAGGTTAGGTTAGGTTAGGTTAGGTTAGGCCTAGTATTTGACAAATTTTAAAAGTTAGGTTAGATTAGGTTTAAAAGCGGTCTATATTCAGTGATATCTAAGCTTTTCTCAATGCTCTGCCTTAGAAGTGCCTAGAAGTCACCTTTGCAAGATCTGACTTACCAGAAAAATGTTAACGTTATACTCGTTATTCCCGTTCGTCGTAAAACGTGAGTTTGACCAAGCACGACGAGTTACACAGAAATCGCTGACGTTGTTAACGGCCATACCATGTTGAAAACACCGGTTCTCATCCGACCACCGAAGTTAAGCAACATCGGGCGTGGTCAGTACTTGGATGGGTGACCGCTTGGGAACACCACGTGCCGTTGGCAACTTTTTTTTTTTTTTTTTGTATACTTCTTCTCCAAACTACAAATCTTAGCCAATCTATCCATCTACATGGGGATTTTGAAATAGTTTTTAAGCGAGTAACTTCAAAAGAAATCTACTTTCGAAATACGCTACCAATTGATGCATATTTCTCTGGCTAGGCCGAGTCCTGGCAATGTTTTTTCGAGTTCTTGCTAGTTCAGGCTAGGTTAGGTTAAGTGATGTTCGGACAGGTTTGGTAAGGTTTTGTATATCATTAATTTCACCAAATTTCGTACTTTGAGCTTCGTGCGTGTCGGAACGTGATATTATCGGTTCTTTAAGCCACTTCTAAGAGTTATCCTACGCCGTTACATGGCATCGTGCTCGTTATATGAAAAAAGGTTACGCTTAACATTCATGCTTTACATTCAGCACTAGGCGTTATACTGCGACAAAGTGCGGAACTATTGAGTGAGCCAGGAAGATTCAAATGTCGAGGTTAGTTTAAGTTAGGTTTGATTAGATTAGGTTAGGTTTGGTTCTGTTTGGTTAGGTCATGTTAGGTGAGGTTAGGTTAGGTTAGGTTAGGTTGGGCCAAGTTTTTGACAAATTTCAAAAGTTAGGTTAGATTAGGTTTGAAATGGTCTATATACAGTGATATCTAAGCTTTTCACAATGCCCTGCCTTATAAGTGCCTAGAAGTTACCTTTGCAAGATCTGACTTACCAGAAATGTTCACGTTTTACTCGTTATTCCCGTTCGTCGTAAAACCTGAGGTTGACCAAGCACGATTAATAACACAGGAACCGCTGAAAACGTTGTCAACGGCCATACCATGTTGCAAACACCGGTTCTCGTCCGATCACCGAAGTTAAGCAACTTCGGGCGTGGTCAGTACTTGGTTGGGTGACCGCTTGGGAACACCACGTGCCGTTTGCAACTTTTTTTTTTTTTTCGTAAACTTCTCCTCCAAACTACAAATGCAAGCCAATCTATCCATCTACATGGGTATTTTAAATAGTTTTAAGCAAGTGACTTCAAAAGAAACTTCTTTCGAAATTCGCAACCAATTGATGCATATTTCTCTGGCTAGGCCGGGTCCTGGCAAAATTTGTTCGAGTTCTTGCTAGTTCAGGCTAGGTAAGGTTAGGTGATGTTCGGTCAGGTTTGGTAAGACTTTGTATTCTATGAATTTCACCAAATTTCGTACTTTGAGCTTCGTGCGTGTCGGAACGTGATATTATCGGTTCTTTAAGCCACTTCTAAGAGTAATCCTACGCCGTTACATGGCATCGTGCTCGTTATATGCAAAAAAATTACGCTTAACATTCAGGCTTGACATTCAGCACTAGGCGTTATCCTGTGACAAAGCGCTGAACTATTGAGTGAGCCAGGGAGATTGAAATGTCGATGTAAGTTAAGAATGGGCTTAATGAGATTAGGTTAGGATTGGTTTTGTTAGGTTAGGTTATGTTAGGTTAGGTAAGGTCAGTTTAGGTTAGGTTCCGTTGAGTTCGGTGAGGTTAGGTTAGGTTAGGTTAGGTTTGGCCTAGTATTTGACGAATTTCAAAAGTTAGGTTAGATGAGGTTTGAAATGGTCTATATTCATTGATATCTAAGCTTTTCTCAATGCCCTGCCTAAGATGTGCCTAGAAGTTACCTTTGCAAGATCTGACTTACCAGAAATGTTCACGTTTTACTCGTTATTCCCGTTCGTTGTAAAACGTGAGGTTGACCAAGCACGACGAGTTACACAGGAACCGCTAAAAACGTTGTCAACGACCATACCATGTTGCAAACACCGGTTCTCATCCGACCCCCGAAGTTAAGCAACATCGGGCGTGGTCAGTACTTGGATGGGTGATCGCTTGGGAACACCACGTGCCGTTGGCAACTTTTTTTTTTTTTTTCGTAAACTTCTCCTCCAAACTACAAATCCTAGCAAATCTATCCATCCACATGGGTATTTTGAAATAGTTTTTAAGCGAGTAACTTCAAAAGAAATCTACTTTCGAAATACGCTACCAATTGATGCATTTTTCTCTTGTTAGGCCGAGTTCTGGCAATGTTTTTTCGAGGTCTTGCTAGTTCAGGCTAGGTTAGGTTAGGTGATGTTCGGTCAGGTTTGGTAAGGCCTAGTATTCCATGAATTTTACCAAATTTCGTACTTGGAGCTTCGTGCGTGTCGGAACGTGATTTTATCGGTTCTTTAAGCCACTTCAAAGAGTAATCCTACGCCGTTACATGGCATCGTGCTCGTTATATAAAAAAAAAGGTTACGCTTAACATTCAGGCTTTACATTCAGCACTAGGCGTTATCCTGCGACAAAGCGCGGAACTATTGAGAGAGCCAGGGATATTGAAATGTCAATGAAAGTTTAGGTTGGGTTTGATGAGATTAGTTTAGGTTTGGTTTTGTTAGGTGAGGTTATGTTAGGTTAGGTAAGGTCAGTTTAGGTTAAGTTCGGTTGGGTTAGGTGAGGTTAGGTTTGGTAAGTTAGGTTTGGCCTAGTATTTGACGAATTTAAAAAGTTAGGTTAGATTAGGTTTGAAATGGTCTATATTCATTGATATCTAAGCTTTTCTCAATGCCCTGCCTTAGAAGTGCCTAGAAGTTACCTTTGCAAGATCTGACTTACCAGAAATGTTCACGTTTTACTCGTTATTCCCGTTCGTTGTAAAACGTGAGGTTGACCAAGCACGACGAGTTACACAGGAACCGCTAAAAACGTTGTCAACGACCATACCATGTTGAAAACACCGGTTCTCATCCGATCACCGAAGTTAAGCAACATCGGGCGTGGTCAGTTCTTGGATGGGTGACCGCTTGGGAACACCACGTGCCGTTGGCAAATTTTTTTTTTTTTGTTAACTTCTCTTCCAAACTACAAATCCTAGCCAATCTATCCATCTACATGGGTATTTTGAAATATTTTTCAAGCGAGTAACTTCAAAAGAAATCTACTTTCGAAATACGCTACCAATTGATGCATTTTTCTCTTGTTAAGCCGAGTCCTGTCAATGTTTTTTCGAGTTCTTGCTAGTTCAGGCTAGGTTAGGTTAGGTGATGTTCGGTCAGGTTTGGTTAGGCCTTGTATTCCATGAATTTCACCAAATTTCGTACTTTAAGCTTCGTGCGTGTCGGAACGTGATATTATCGGTTCTTTAAGTCACTTCTAAGAGTAATCCTACGCCGTTACATGGCATCGTGCTCGTTATATGAAAAAAGGTTACGCTTAACATTCAGGCTTTACATTCAGCACTAGGCGTTATCCTGTGACAAAGCGCTGAACTATTGAGTGAGCCAGGGAGATTGAAATGTCGATGTAAGTTTAGGTTGGGCTTGATGAGATTAGGTTAGGATTGGTTTTGTTAGGTTAGGTTATGTTAGGTTAGGTAAGGTCAGTTTAGGTTAGGTTCAGTTGGGTAAGGTGAGGTTAGGTTAGGTTAGGTAAGGTTTGGCCTGGTATTTGACGAATTGCAAAAGTTAGGTTAGATTAGGTTTGAAATGGTCTATATTCATTGATATCTAAGCTTTACTCAATGCCCTGCCTTAGAAGTGCCTAGAAGTTACCTTTGCAAGATCTGACTTACCAGAAATGTTCACGTTTTACTCGTTATTCCCGTTCGTCGTAAAACGTGAGGTTGACCAAGCACGACGAGTTACACAGAAATCGCTGACGTTGTTAACGGCCATACTATGTTGAAAACACCGGTTCTCGTCCGAGCACCGAAGTTAAGCAACTTCGGGCGTGGTCAGTACTTGGTTGGGTGACCGCTTGGGAACACCACGTGCCGTTGGCAACTTTTTTTTTTTTTTCGTAAACTTATCCTCCAAACTACAAATTCAAGCCAATCTATCCATCTACATGGGTATTTTAAAATACTTTTAAGCGAGTAACTTCAAAAGAAATCTACTTTCGAAATACGCTACCAATTGATGCATATTTCTCTGGCTAGGCCGAGTCCTGGCAATGTTTTTTCGAGTTCTTGCTTGTTCACGCTAGGTCAGGTTAGGTGATGTTCGATCAGGTTTGGTAAGGCCTTGTATTCCATGAATTTCACCAAATTTCGTACTTTGAGCTTCGTGCGTGTCGGAACGTGATATTATCGGTTCTTTAAGCCACTTCTAAGAGTAATCCTACGCCGTTACATGGCATCGTGCTCGTTATATGCAAAAAGGTTACGCTTAACATTCAGGCTTAACATTCAATACTAGGCGTTATCCTGCGACAAAGCGCGAAACTATTGAGTGAGCCAGGGAGATTGAAATGTCGATGTAAGTTTAGGTTGGGTTTGATGAGATTAGGTTAGCTTTGGTTCTGTTAGGTTAGGTCATAGAAGGTTAAGTAAGGTTAGTTAAGGTTAGTTTCCGTTGGGTTAGGTGAGGTTAGGTTAAGTTAGGTTAGGTTGGGCCTAGTATTTGACAAATTTCAAAAGTTAGGTGAGATTAGGTTTGAAATGGTCTATATTCAGTGATATCTAAGCATTTCTCAATGCCCTGCCTTATAAGTGCCTAGAAGTTACCTTTGCAAGATCTGACTTACCAGAAATGTTCACGTTATACTCGTTATTCCCGTTCGTCGTAAAACGTGAGGTTGACCAAGCACGATGAATTTCACAGGAACCGCTGAAAACGTTGTCAACGGCCATACCATGTTGAAAACACCGGTTCTCGTCCGATCACCGAAGTTAAGCAACATCGGGCGTGGTCAGTACTTGGTTGGGTGACCGCTTGGGAACACCACGTGCCGTTGGCAACTATATATATATTTTTTTTTTTGTAAACTTCTTCTCCAAACTACAAATCTTAGCCAATCTATCCATCTACATGGGTATTTTGAAATAGTTTTTAAGCGAGTAACTTCAAAAGAAATCTACTTTCGAAATACGCTACCAATTGATGCATTTTTCTCTGGCAAGGCCGAGTCCTGGCAATGTTTTTTCGAGTTCTTGCTAGTTCAGGCTAGGTTAGGTTAAGTGATGTTCGGACAGGTTTGGTAAGGTTTTGTATATCATATATTTCACCAAATTTCGTACTTTGAGCTTCGTGCGATTCGGAACGTGATATTATCGGTTCTTTAAGCCACTTCTAAAAGTAATCCTACGCCGTTACATGGCATCGAACTCGTTATATGCAAAAAGGTTACGCTTAACATTCAGGCTTAACATTTAATACTAGGCGTTATCCTGCGACAAAGCGCGAAACTATTGAGTGAGCCAGGGAGAATCAAATGTCGAGGTTAGTTAAAGTAAGGTTTGATTAGATTTAGTAAGGTTTGGTTCTGTTAGGTTATGTCATGTTAGGTTAGGTAAGGTTAGTTAAGGTTAGGTTCCGTTGGGTTAGGTGAGGTTAGGTTAAGTTAGGTTAGGTTGGGCCTAGTATTTGACGAATTTTAAAAGTTAGGTTAGATTAGGTTTGAAATGGTCTATATTCAGTGATATCTAAGCATTTCTCAATGCCCTGCCTTATAAGTGCCTAGAAGTTACCTTTGCAAGATCTGACTTACAAGAAATGTTCACTTTTTACTCGTTATTCCCGTTCGTTGTAAAACGTGAGGTTGACCAAGCACGACGAGTTACACAGGAACCGCTGAAAATGTTGTCAACGGCCATACCATGTTGGAAACACCGGTTCTCGTCCGATCACCGAAGTTAAGCAACATCGGGCATGGTCAGTACTTGGATGGGTGACCGCTTGGGAACACCACGTGCCGTAGGCAACTGTTTTTTTTTTTCGTAACCTTCTCCTCCAAACTACAAATGCTAGCCAATCTATCCATCTACATGGGTATTTCAAAATAGTTGTTAGCGAGTAAATTCAAAAGAAATCTACTTTCGAAATACGCTACCAATTGATGCATATTTTTCTGGCTAGGCCGAGTCCTGGCAATGTTTTTTCGAGTTCTTGCTAGTTCAGGCTAGGTTAGGTTAGGTGACGTAAGGTCAGGTTTGGTAAGGCCTTGTATTCCATGAATTTCACCAAATTTCGTACTTTAGGCTTCGTGCGTGTCGGAACGTGATATTATCGGTTCTTTAAGCCACTTCTAAGAGTAATCCTACGCCGTTTTATGGCATCGTGCTCGTTATATGAAAAAAGGTTACGCTTAATATTCAGGCTTTACATTCAGCACTAGGCGTTATCTTGAGACAAAGCGCGGAGCTAGTGTGTGAGCCAGGGAGATGCAAATGTCGATGTAAGTTTAGGTTAGGTTTAATAAGATTAGGTTAGGTTTGGTTTTGTTATGTTAGGTTATTTAGGTTAGTTTCCGTTGTGTTAGGTGAGGTTAGGTTAGGTTAGGTTAGGTTAGGCCTAGTATTTGACAAATTTTAAAAGTTAGGTTAGATTAGGTTTAAAAGCGGTCTATATTCAGTGATATCTAAGCTTTTCTCAATGCTCTGCCTTAGAAGTGCCTAGAAGTCACCTTTGCAAGATCTGACTTACCAGAAAAATGTTAACGTTATACTCGTTATTCCCGTTCGTCGTAAAACGTGAGTTTGACCAAGCACGACGAGTTACACAGAAATCGCTGACGTTGTTAACGGCCATACCATGTTGAAAACACCGGTTCTCATCCGACCACCGAAGTTAAGCAACATCGGGCGTGGTCAGTACTTGGATGGGTGACCGCTTGGGAACACCACGTGCCGTTGGCAACTTTTTTTTTTTTTTTTTGTATACTTCTTCTCCAAACTACAAATCTTAGCCAATCTATCCATCTACATGGGGATTTTGAAATAGTTTTTAAGCGAGTAACTTCAAAAGAAATCTACTTTCGAAATACGCTACCAATTGATGCATATTTCTCTGGCTAGGCCGAGTCCTGGCAATGTTTTTTCGAGTTCTTGCTAGTTCAGGCTAGGTTAGGTTAAGTGATGTTCGGACAGGTTTGGTAAGGTTTTGTATATCATTAATTTCACCAAATTTCGTACTTTGAGCTTCGTGCGTGTCGGAACGTGATATTATCGGTTCTTTAAGCCACTTCTAAGAGTTATCCTACGCCGTTACATGGCATCGTGCTCGTTATATGAAAAAAGGTTACGCTTAACATTCATGCTTTACATTCAGCACTAGGCGTTATACTGCGACAAAGTGCGGAACTATTGAGTGAGCCAGGAAGATTCAAATGTCGAGGTTAGTTTAAGTTAGGTTTGATTAGATTAGGTTAGGTTTGGTTCTGTTTGGTTAGGTCATGTTAGGTGAGGTTAGGTTAGGTTAGGTTAGGTTGGGCCAAGTTTTTGACAAATTTCAAAAGTTAGGTTAGATTAGGTTTGAAATGGTCTATATACAGTGATATCTAAGCTTTTCACAATGCCCTGCCTTATAAGTGCCTAGAAGTTACCTTTGCAAGATCTGACTTACCAGAAATGTTCACGTTTTACTCGTTATTCCCGTTCGTCGTAAAACCTGAGGTTGACCAAGCACGATTAATAACACAGGAACCGCTGAAAACGTTGTCAACGGCCATACCATGTTGCAAACACCGGTTCTCGTCCGATCACCGAAGTTAAGCAACTTCGGGCGTGGTCAGTACTTGGTTGGGTGACCGCTTGGGAACACCACGTGCCGTTTGCAACTTTTTTTTTTTTTTCGTAAACTTCTCCTCCAAACTACAAATGCAAGCCAATCTATCCATCTACATGGGTATTTTAAATAGTTTTAAGCAAGTGACTTCAAAAGAAACTTCTTTCGAAATTCGCAACCAATTGATGCATATTTCTCTGGCTAGGCCGGGTCCTGGCAAAATTTGTTCGAGTTCTTGCTAGTTCAGGCTAGGTAAGGTTAGGTGATGTTCGGTCAGGTTTGGTAAGACTTTGTATTCTATGAATTTCACCAAATTTCGTACTTTGAGCTTCGTGCGTGTCGGAACGTGATATTATCGGTTCTTTAAGCCACTTCTAAGAGTAATCCTACGCCGTTACATGGCATCGTGCTCGTTATATGCAAAAAAATTACGCTTAACATTCAGGCTTGACATTCAGCACTAGGCGTTATCCTGTGACAAAGCGCTGAACTATTGAGTGAGCCAGGGAGATTGAAATGTCGATGTAAGTTAAGAATGGGCTTAATGAGATTAGGTTAGGATTGGTTTTGTTAGGTTAGGTTATGTTAGGTTAGGTAAGGTCAGTTTAGGTTAGGTTCCGTTGAGTTCGGTGAGGTTAGGTTAGGTTAGGTTAGGTTTGGCCTAGTATTTGACGAATTTCAAAAGTTAGGTTAGATGAGGTTTGAAATGGTCTATATTCATTGATATCTAAGCTTTTCTCAATGCCCTGCCTAAGATGTGCCTAGAAGTTACCTTTGCAAGATCTGACTTACCAGAAATGTTCACGTTTTACTCGTTATTCCCGTTCGTTGTAAAACGTGAGGTTGACCAAGCACGACGAGTTACACAGGAACCGCTAAAAACGTTGTCAACGACCATACCATGTTGCAAACACCGGTTCTCATCCGACCCCCGAAGTTAAGCAACATCGGGCGTGGTCAGTACTTGGATGGGTGATCGCTTGGGAACACCACGTGCCGTTGGCAACTTTTTTTTTTTTTTTCGTAAACTTCTCCTCCAAACTACAAATCCTAGCAAATCTATCCATCCACATGGGTATTTTGAAATAGTTTTTAAGCGAGTAACTTCAAAAGAAATCTACTTTCGAAATACGCTACCAATTGATGCATTTTTCTCTTGTTAGGCCGAGTTCTGGCAATGTTTTTTCGAGGTCTTGCTAGTTCAGGCTAGGTTAGGTTAGGTGATGTTCGGTCAGGTTTGGTAAGGCCTAGTATTCCATGAATTTTACCAAATTTCGTACTTGGAGCTTCGTGCGTGTCGGAACGTGATTTTATCGGTTCTTTAAGCCACTTCAAAGAGTAATCCTACGCCGTTACATGGCATCGTGCTCGTTATATAAAAAAAAAAGGTTACGCTTAACATTCAGGCTTTACATTCAGCACTAGGCGTTATCCTGCGACAAAGCGCGGAACTATTGAGAGAGCCAGGGATATTGAAATGTCAATGAAAGTTTAGGTTGGGTTTGATGAGATTAGTTTAGGTTTGGTTTTGTTAGGTGAGGTTATGTTAGGTTAGGTAAGGTCAGTTTAGGTTAAGTTCGGTTGGGTTAGGTGAGGTTAGGTTTGGTAAGTTAGGTTTGGCCTAGTATTTGACGAATTTAAAAAGTTAGGTTAGATTAGGTTTGAAATGGTCTATATTCATTGATATCTAAGCTTTTCTCAATGCCCTGCCTTAGAAGTGCCTAGAAGTTACCTTTGCAAGATCTGACTTACCAGAAATGTTCACGTTTTACTCGTTATTCCCGTTCGTTGTAAAACGTGAGGTTGACCAAGCACGACGAGTTACACAGGAACCGCTAAAAACGTTGTCAACGACCATACCATGTTGAAAACACCGGTTCTCATCCGATCACCGAAGTTAAGCAACATCGGGCGTGGTCAGTTCTTGGATGGGTGACCGCTTGGGAACACCACGTGCCGTTGGCAAATTTTTTTTTTTTTGTTAACTTCTCTTCCAAACTACAAATCCTAGCCAATCTATCCATCTACATGGGTATTTTGAAATATTTTTCAAGCGAGTAACTTCAAAAGAAATCTACTTTCGAAATACGCTACCAATTGATGCATTTTTCTCTTGTTAAGCCGAGTCCTGTCAATGTTTTTTCGAGTTCTTGCTAGTTCAGGCTAGGTTAGGTTAGGTGATGTTCGGTCAGGTTTGGTTAGGCCTTGTATTCCATGAATTTCACCAAATTTCGTACTTTAAGCTTCGTGCGTGTCGGAACGTGATATTATCGGTTCTTTAAGTCACTTCTAAGAGTAATCCTACGCCGTTACATGGCATCGTGCTCGTTATATGAAAAAAGGTTACGCTTAACATTCAGGCTTTACATTCAGCACTAGGCGTTATCCTGTGACAAAGCGCTGAACTATTGAGTGAGCCAGGGAGATTGAAATGTCGATGTAAGTTTAGGTTGGGCTTGATGAGATTAGGTTAGGATTGGTTTTGTTAGGTTAGGTTATGTTAGGTTAGGTAAGGTCAGTTTAGGTTAGGTTCAGTTGGGTAAGGTGAGGTTAGGTTAGGTTAGGTAAGGTTTGGCCTGGTATTTGACGAATTGCAAAAGTTAGGTTAGATTAGGTTTGAAATGGTCTATATTCATTGATATCTAAGCTTTACTCAATGCCCTGCCTTAGAAGTGCCTAGAAGTTACCTTTGCAAGATCTGACTTACCAGAAATGTTCACGTTTTACTCGTTATTCCCGTTCGTCGTAAAACGTGAGGTTGACCAAGCACGACGAATTACACAGGAACCGCTGAAAACGTTGTCAACGGCCATACTATGTTGAAAACACCGGTTCTCGTCCGATCACCGAAGTTAAGCAACATCGGGCGTGGTCAGTACTTGGTTGGGTGACCGCTTGGGAACATCACGTGCCGTTGGTAACTATTTTTTTTTTTCGTAACCTTCTCTTCCAAACTACAAATGCTAGCCAATCTATCCATCAACATGGGTATTTTAAAAACTTTTTAAGCGAGTAACTTCAAAAGAAATCTACTTTCGAAATACGCTACCAATTGATGCATTTTTCTCTGGCTAGGCCGAGTCCTGGCAAAGTTTTTTCGGGTTCTTGCTAGTTCAGGCTAGGTTAGGTTAGGTGATGTTCGGTCGGGTTTGGTTAGGCCTAGTATTCCATGAATTTCACCAAATTTCGTACTTTGAGCTTCTTGCGTGTCGGAACGTGATAATATCGGTTCTTTAAGCCACTTCAAAGAGTAATCCTACGCCGTTACATGGCATCGTGCTCGTTATATGAAAAAAGGTTACGCTTAACATTCAGGCTTTATATTCAGCACTAATATAATATAATATTATATAATTCATTTATACATTTGTTTTGAGTGACATGTTATACTCGGTTACAAACATCTTAATATCATCTCTAAGTACAATTACAAAATTTTAGAATTTTAGAATTTTAATTTGGGTTTTAAATTTGTTGACATTATCTGCTATGGGATCCACTAATTCCCTTGGGAGACGATTCCATGCACGTACACTGACTGCTAGAAAGGAGTATTTTCCTATATCTGTGTTGTAGCCCCTTTCCAGCATCTTCTTAGGGTGGTCCGATCTTCCGCGGTCTTGTGCTGTCTCCATTCTCCTAGCAATATCTCCCCAGGACTTATACCCCACAACTGATTTGTACAAGCCGTTCAGTTTCGCCTCAATTCGTCTCTGTTTAAGCGATTCCCATCCCAAGTCTGCAATCATTTCTGTTGGACTTTGCCTCGGACCGTATTTCCGAAGTACGTGCCTTGCCGCTTGTCTTTGAACCCTTTCAATTGCTTTTGAGAGCTGCTGTGTGTAAGGATCCCATATGATAGCAGCATATTCTAGCGTAGGTCTGACTATACTTGTGTAGGCTTTCTCTCGCACTTCCCAACTAGTTTTCTTAAGGTGTCTCATTACAAAGCTCAATTTACTGTTTCCTTTTTTAATTGTAGTGGTTATGTGTTCTTTCCAGTGTAGATTGTTTGTGATGTGTACTCCCAAGTATTTACATTTGTCTACATATTGTAGTACTGCTTCATTAAGCGTATATTGATAAAAATTGGCTTTCTTTTTGTTCGTAAATTTTATCAATTGACTCTTGGTGGAGTTAAGTTTCATTTTGTTCTTTCCAACCCACTTTTCGATCTCATGTATATTCCATTGGAATTTATGGGAGTCATCACTGTCCTTGATTTCACTGTATAGTATGCAATCGTCAGCAAATAATCTGATTTTACAGTTTATATTGTCACCTATATCATTGATAAAATAATAAACAGTAGCGGGCCTAATACGCTCCCTTGTGAAACTCCTGACGTAACCTGAAGCTCGTCAGAGTAATTTTCTCCTACTTTGACTCTCTGTGTTCTACCAGTTAGCCATTCATCGATCCAGGTGACAATTTTTTCATCAATTCCCAGTCTGTTAATTTTTTCTACGAGTCTCTTATGGGGAACCACATCAAAGGCTTTGGAAAAGTCAATCAAAACTGCATCTGTTTCCCCTCGTCCATCAACTATGTCTGTCAAGTCTTGGATCAAGCCCGCTAATTGAGTATCACAAGAGTAGGATTTTCTGAATCCATGCTGGGCTGATACTAGTGTGCCTTTGGTATCGAGCTCGTGTCGAATATATTTAGAGATTAGGGTCTCTACAACTTTACACACACTACTTGTCAGACTGATAGGCCTATAGTTCTCTGGTTTGTCTTTGCTCCCTGCTTTGTGTATGGGAATAATACACGCTTGTTTCCAATCTAATGGTATTTGGTGGTGGCTTATGGAGATTTGGAATAGTATCAGTAGATAAGGTGCAATCTCTTTACTTGCTAGTTTAAGGAAGTCATTACTTATTTTGTCCAAACCGGGGGATCTGTTTTTCTTAAGCCCCTGAACTGCTCTCGATATACTGTCCCAACTCATTGAAAAACTTTCACCTTCTCCATTCTTTACCTGACTACTGTCAAATTTCTCTCTCTCTCTCCGAACACGCTTGCATACTGTGAGTTTAACATTGCCGCTATTTCTAGATCTGAGATTGCCTGTACATTGTTTTTCACTAGCATGGGTATCTTGTTAACGCTTCCCTTCTTTTGGTTTATGTATTTATAAAATTTATTCCAGACTTGTCCTTCTCCTTCTTTCTCTAGTAAATTCTTCATATAGCTGTTTAGTGCTACCTTCTTAAGTCTAAATAGTTCTTGGGATTTTTCCTTGAATACAATGCTATTAAATTTCCTATTTCTGTAAAGCCTAGCACATTTTCTCTTCAGCAACTTTATTTTTGTAGTATAAAAGATAGGGTCAGGATTGCGTTGCAACCTTTTAGTTGGGATGAACTCCTTTTCTGCCATTTTTACAATGATTTTAAATTCCCGCCAATAATCCTCTACATCATCCGTCTCTAAGGACATCCAGTCATTAAATGAATGTGCAAGATAGTTTCTAATTCCCTGGACATCTGCATTTTTGTATTGTTTAATTATTTTTGGGGCTCTAGTCTTCGTGACCCCCCCTTCCCCACCAACCCGGATTTCTAGTACGACGGCTTTGTGATCGGAAATACCGTCAACAGTGTCACAATACTTGATCGCTTCCTGTGGGTGCACTAGGAATATGTCCAGTAAGTTACATTTATCTGCTGTGCATTGCCTGGTCCCTTCCTGAACGGCCTGCACCAAATCATTGTTGTGTAAAAATTCTGTCAACAAGTCTTGTTCTCCCTTACTCCCTAATATGGTTCCATCCCATTTTAACTTTGGCATATTTAAATCTCCGCCTATCACAGTAGTACAATTTCCGTTATAGCTACGGTCCCTCAGGTACATATCAAGTTTATCTATAATCCTTAAGTCCTCTCTAGGAGGTCTATATATACCAATTATTTGTATGTTTGCTTTATCCCAAGTTACTTTCACTGAGATCATTTCGTATGTCTCGTCGACCCACAGTCCATAGTTTGGTAGTGTTGACTTCACTGCTATGAAGACGCCTCCTCCTCTGCTTCCTCTGTCTCTTCTGTGGACGATGTAGTCTCTTCCAAATACTTCGTTGTCTGAGATTTCTTCGTTCAGCCACGATTCAGTACCAATTACCACATCTGGGTTATGGATGTCGATCAGATGTTGGTATTTAACCCCCTTATTAATAATACTCCTACAGTTAACTTGGAGTATTGTAATGCTGAAATTGGGGGGGATAATTCCTCTGCTTCCTATTAGTTTCCCTGGTTCTTGAGAGATTTAGCTACTTTGGTCATTAGCGTTCCCAGCTTCCTTGATCCTGCTCGATTCAAGTGGAGTCCGTCCACTGTCAGGTCATCGTTATTGACCCAGCAGTTTGGATCAACGTACCTCCATCCCTGTTCCTGGCATGCTGATTCTATGCATTGATTGATTGCTTGGATAAACCTGTCTTGAACATCTCTCCTATACAGAACCCCGCTGACGGCCCAGTTGGCTGAGGGGAACAGTGTTTTTCCCTCCTCTATCACGGTCTTCAGGTCATTGGCTATGTCGCATGGGGATCTAGCTCTTAAAACGTTGTTAGTCCCTGCATGGATTACTATCGAGCTGAATCTCTCACCTTGCATTTTTAGGTAATGGAGTCTTTTCGATATCTCACCCATTCTTATTCCTGGGAAGACTGCTGTACCAACTCCTCCTATACGGATCTCTGTAGCTGCATGGCGGAGTAGCGAGTCACCAATTACTAGGCTCGATCGCTTGATATTGGGTGGCGGTAGATGGAAGGCTATGATTTCCACCTGGCTATGTTCGTAGGTTTTCTCAACAGCTGCTTTGACTGCCCTCCATTCCAAGCGGTCCAGACCGCTACCTAAACGAGGTATTCCTATTTTATTCACATTGTTCTTTAGACCATGATTCTTCATGGCTTCCACAGCTTTAATGAAGTCCTGCATATTCGGTTTTTCACATGCTAGTTTCTTGGTTATCAAGTACTAAACGTATCGACATCCTTCCTTCAGAACCGCCACTTCCCCTACCTTTTTCTTCTGGGCCATGAGCTCATCTAATCTACCAAATCGAGATTTGAACTCTTTCGCTATTCCGCGGGATTAGGCGTTATCCTGCGACAAAGCGCGGAACTATTGAGAGAGCAAGGGAGATTGAAATGTCAATGTAAGTTTAGGTTGGGTTTGATGAGATTAGGTTAGGTTTGGTTTTGTTAGGTTAGGTTATGTTAGGTAAGGTAAGGTCAGTTTAGGTTAGGTTCCGTTGGGTTAGGTGAGGTTAGGTTAGGTTAGGTTAGGTTTGGCCTAGTATTTGACGAATTTCAAAAGTAAGGTTAGATAAGGTTTGAAATGGTCTATATTCATTGATATCTAAGCTTTTCTCAATGCCCTGATTTAAAAGTGCCAAGAAGTTACCTTTGCAAGATCTGACTTACCAGAAATGTTCACGTTTTACTAGTTATTCCCGTTCGTTGTAAAACGTGAGGTTGACGAAGCACGACGAGTTACACAGGAACCGCTGAAAACCAGGGACCCGAACCGGAACCGAAACCGGAACCGGAACCCGAAAAAACCCGTATTTTCTTGGAACCGAAACCGGAACCAGAACCGTTATTATTAATTTCCAAGAACCGGAACCGGAACCGGAACCCTTATTAAATCATGGGTTCTTTTCGGTTCCTTAAAGGTTCCATAAAGGTTCCGAAGTTATATTGAGATTTCAGAAATTCCTATTAAAATTATTTGCTTATTATGTTTACAACTTTTTTGTTTTTAATTTTTCCACACGAAAAAAAAATGTTTCACTGGTTTGTTCTGAAAACATCCATTGACTCTTTTTGTATCCACGATTTTGTTTGGGGAAAACACAAGGCATTTTAAACAACATATACGTCTTACGTATCTATAGCAACATTTTTAGGTACTATAATATTTACATTTACACTACAATTTTTCATTGTCTCTACCTTATACAATAAAAATCTTTACAGTAGAAAAACATTTTTCAAGTAGAAAATTCTTGAGCACAATTTTGAATTTCTTGTCCTTTTTGATTTGAAGATCCGCCGGCAATGCCCTATAAAGCTCACAACCCGCATAGGTGGGCCCCCTTTTATAATTTTGAAAAGCTGGTTTATCCAGTTTATGGTTAATTTTATGTCTAGTGTTAAATAACCCTTTGCCTGTCCCCATCAGAGTGTAACCTTAAATCCATTTCTCGACATTTTTTACTTGAAAGCCTCAAACAAACTAACCCCTTGTCGTGCATGCTTTGTCTTATAGAGATGGACTAGCCTGCCTTTTTTACTCCGTACATAGTAGTACTCTGTAACTCTACTGGTGCAGAGAAATTGAATCAAAAAAATTATTACGACTTCGTTACACCCCTATCTTTTATGCAACTGGCTTGGTGTGCTTTAAGTCCCAATGTGAGGAAAAAGACCTGTCCCTGGCAGATGGAAAAACAAAACTAAGTGTCACTAAAAACCACTAAAACTTGAACCTGTACAACAGCAAAATTTTAAAAATTAACGCTTTATTTATCAAGTGGAACCGGAACCTTTTTTAACTTAATGCCGGAATCAGAACCCTTATTTGAGAAAATTAGGAACCGGAACCGGAACCGGAACCCCTCTTCACAATATGGAACCGGAACCGAAACCGGAACCTTTAAAAACGTAAAACCGGAACCAGAACCAGAACCCTAATTAGAAAAAATTAGGAACCGGAACCGGAACCAGAACCTTTAATCATTTCGGTTCGGGTCCCTGCTGAAAACGTTGTCAACGGCCATACCATGTTGAAAACACCGGTTCTCGTCCGATCACTGAAGTTAAGCAACAACGGGCGTGGTCAGTACTTGGATGGGTGACCGCTTGGGAACACCACGTGCCGTTGGCAACTATTTTTTTTTTTCGTAAACTTCTCCTCAAAACTACAAATCCTAGCCAATCTATCCATCTACATGGGTATTTTGAAATAGTTTTTAAGCGAGTAACTTCAAAAGAAATCTACTTTCGAAATACGCTACCAATTGATGCATTTTTCTCTGGCAAGGCCGAGTCCTGGCAATATTTTTTCGAGTTCTTGCTAGTTCAGGCTAGGTTAGGTTAGGTGATGTTCGGTCAGGTTTGGTAAGGCCTTGTATTCCATGAATTTCACCAAATTTCGTACTTTAGGCTTCGTGCGTGTCGGAACGTGATATTATCGGTTCTTTAAGCCACTTCTAAGAGTAATCCTACGCCGTTACATTGCATCGTGCTCCTTATATGAAAAAAGGTTACGCTTAACATTCAGGCTTTACATTCAGCACTAGGCGTTATCCTGCGACAAAGCGCGGAACTATTGAGAGAGCCAGGGAGATTGAAATGTCAATGTAAGTTTAGGTTGGGTTTGATAAGATTAGGTTAGGTTTGGTTTTGTTAGGTTAGGTTATGTTAGGTTAGGTAAGGTCAGTTTAGGTAAGGTTCCGTTGGGTTAGGTGAGGTTAGGTTAGGTTAGGTTAAGTTTGGCCTAGTATTTGACGAATTTCAAAAGTTAGGTTAGATTAGGTTTGAAATAGTCTATATTCATTGATATCTAAGCTTTTCTCAATGCCCTGCCTTAGAAGTGCCTAGAAGTTACCTTTGCAAGATCTGACTTACCAGAAATGTTCACGTTTTACTCGTTATTCCCGTTCGTTGTAAAACGTGAGGTTGACCAAGCACGACGAGTTACACAGGAACCGCTGAAAACGTTGTCAACGGCCATACCATGTTGAAAACACCGTTTCTCGTCCGATCACCGTGGTTAAGCAACATCGGGCGTGGTCAGTACTTGGATGGGTGACCGCTTGGGAACACCACGTGCCGTTGGCAACTATTTTTCTTTTTTTCGTATACTTCTCCTCCAAACTACAAATCCAAGCCAATCTATCCATCTACATGGGTATTTTGAAATAGTTTTTAAGCGAGTAACTTCAAAAGAAATCTACTTTCGAAATACGCTACCAATTGATGCATTTTTCTCTGGCAAGGCCGAGTCCTGGCAATATTTTTTCGAGTTCTTGCTAGTTCAGGCTAGGTTAGGTTAGGTGATGTTCGGTCAGGTTTGGTAAGGCCTTGTATTCCATGAATTTCACCAAATTTCGTACTTTAGGCTTCGTGCGTGTCGGAACGTGATATTATCGGTTCTTTAAGCCACTTCTAAGAGTAATCCTACGCCGTTACATTGCATCGTGCTCCTTATATGAAAAAAGGTTACGCTTAACATTCAGGCTTTACATTCAGCACTAGGCGTTATCCTGCGACAAAGCGCGGAACTATTGAGAGAGCCAGGGAGATTGAAATGTCAATGTAAGTTTAGGTTGGGTTTGATAAGATTAGGTTAGGTTTGGTTTTGTTAGGTTAGGTTATGTTAGGTTAGGTAAGGTCAGTTTAGGTAAGGTTCCGTTGGGTTAGGTGAGGTTAGGTTAGGTTAGGTTAGGTTTGGCCTACTATTTGACGAATTTTAAAAGTTTGGTTAGATTAGGTTTGAAATAGTCTATATTCATTGATATCTAAGCTTTTCTCAATGCCCTGCCTTAGAAGTGCCTAGAAGTTACCTTTGCAAGATCTGACTTACCAGAGATGTTCACGTTTTACTCGTTATTCCCGTTCGTTGTAAAACGTGAGGTTGACCAAGCACGACGAGTTACACAGGAACCGCTGAAAACGTTGTCAACGGCCATACCATGTTGAAAACACCGGTTCTCGTCCGATCACCGAAGTTAAGCAACAACGGGCGTGGTCAGTACTTGGATGGGTGACCGCTTGGGAACACCACGTGCCGTTGGCAACTATTTTTTTTTTTTCGTAAACTTCTCCTCCAAACTACAAATCCTAGCCAATCTATCCATCTAAATGGGTATTTTGAAATAGTTTTTAAGCGAGTAACTTTAAAAGAAATCTTCTTTCGAAATACGCTTCCAATTGATGCATTTTTCTCTTGTTAGGCCGAGTCCTGGCAATTTTTTTTCGAGTTCTTGCTAGTTCAGGCTAGGTTAGGTTAGGTGATGTTCGGTCAGATTTGGTAAGACTTTGTATACCATGAATTTCACCAAATTTCGTACTTTGAGCTTCGTGCGTGTCGGAACGTGATATTATCGGTTCTTTAAGCCACTTCTAAGAGTTATCCTACGCCGTTACATGGCATCGTGCTCGTTATATGAAAAAAGGTTACGCTTAACATTCAGGCTTTACATTCAGCACTAAGCGTTATCCTGCGACAAAGCGCGGAACTATTGAGAGAGCCAGGGAGATTGAAATGTCAATGTAAGTTTAGGTTGGGTTTGATGAGATTAGGTTAGGTTTGGTTATGTTAGGTTAGGTTATGTTAGGTTAGGTAAGGTCAGTTTAGGTTAGGTTCCTTTGGGTTAGGTGAGGTTAGGTTAGGTTAGATTAAGTTTGGCCTAGTATTTGACGAATTTCAAAAGTTAGGTTAGATTAGGTTTGAAATGGTCTATATTTATTGATATCTAAGCTTTTCTCATTGCCCTGCCTTAGAAGTGCCTAGAAGTTACCTTTGCAAGATCTGACTTACCAGAAATGTTCACGTTTTACTCGTTATTCCCGTTCGTTGTAAAACGTGAGGTTGACCAAGCACGACGAGTTACACAGGAACCGCTGAAAACGTTGTCAACGGCCATACCATGTTGAAAACACCGGTTCTCGTCCGATCACTGAAGTTAAGCAACATCGGGCGTGGTCAGTACTTGGATGGGTGACCGCTTGGGAACACCACGTGCCGTTGGCCCTTTTTTTTTTTTTTTTTTGTAAACTTCTCCTCCAAACTACAAATCCTAGCTAATCTATCCATCTACATGGGTATTTTGAAATAGTTTTTAAGCGAGTAACTTCAAAAGAAATCTACTTTCGAATTACGCTACCAATTGATGCATTTTTCTCTTGTTAGGCCGAGTCCTGGCAATGTTTTTTCAAGTTCTTGCTAGTTCAGGCTAGGTAAGGTTAGGTGATGTTCGGTCAGGTTTGGTTAGGCCTTGTATTTAATGAATTTCACCAAATTTCGTACTTTGAGCTTCGTGCGTGTCGGAACGTGATATTATCGGTTCTTTAAGCCACTTCTAAGAGTTATCCTACGCCGTTACATGGCATCGTGCTCGTTATATGAAGAAAGGTTACGCTTAACATTCAGGCTTTACATTCAGCACTAGGCGTTATCCTGTGACAAAGCGCGGAACTATTGAGAGAGCCAGGGAGATTGAAATGTCAATGTAAGTTTAGGTTGGGTTTGATGAGATTAGGTTAGGTTTGGTTTTGTTAGGTTAGGTTATGTTAGGTCAGGTAAGGTAAGTTTAGGTTAGGTTCCGTTGGGTTAGGTGAGGTTAGGTTAGGTTAGGGTAGGTTTGGCGTAGTATTTGACGAATTTCAAAAGTTAGGTTAGATTAGGTTTGAAATGGTCTATATTCATTGATATCTAAGCTTTTCTCAATGCCCTGCCTTAGAAGTGCCTAGAAGTTACCTTTGCAAGATCTGACTTACCAGAAATGATCACGTTTTACTCGTTATTCCCGTTCGTTGTAAAACGTGAGGTTGACCAAGCTCGACGAGTTACACAGGAACCGCTGAAAATGTTGTCAACGGCCATACCATGTTGAAAACACCGGTTCTCGTCCGATCACTGAAGTTAAGCAACATCGGGCATGGTCAGTACTTGGATGGGTGACCGCTTGGGAACACCACGTGCCGTAGGCAACTGTTTTTTTTTTTCGTAACCTTCTCCTCCAAACTACAAATGCTAGCCAATCTATCCATCTACATGGGTATTTCAAAATAGTTGTTAGCGAGTAAATTCAAAAGAAATCTACTTTCGAAATACGCTACCAATTGATGCATATTTTTCTGGCTAGGCCGAGTCCTGGCAATGTTTTTTCGAGTTCTTGCTAGTTCAGGCTAGGTTAGGTTAGGTGACGTAAGGTCAGGTTTGGTAAGGCCTTGTATTCCATGAATTTCACCAAATTTCGTACTTTAGGCTTCGTGCGTGTCGGAACGTGATAATATCGGTTCTTTAAGCCACTTCAAAGAGTAATCCTACGCCGTTTTATGGCATCGTGCTCGTTATATGAAAAAAGGTTACGCTTAATATTCAGGCTTTACATTCAGCACTAGGCGTTATCTTGAGACAAAGCGCGGAGCTAGTGTGTGAGCCAGGGAGATGCAAATGTCGATGTAAGTTTAGGTTAGGTTTAATAAGATTAGGTTAGGTTTGGTTTTGTTATGTTAGGTTATTTAGGTTAGTTTCCGTTGTGTTAGGTGAGGTTAGGTTAGGTTAGGTTAGGTTAGGCCTAGTATTTGACAAATTTTAAAAGTTAGGTTAGATTAGGTTTAAAAGCGGTCTATATTCAGTGATATCTAAGCTTTTCTCAATGCTCTGCCTTAGAAGTGCCTAGAAGTCACCTTTGCAAGATCTGACTTACCAGAAAAATGTTAACGTTATACTCGTTATTCCCGTTCGTCGTAAAACGTGAGTTTGACCAAGCACGACGAGTTACACAGAAATCGCTGACGTTGTTAACGGCCATACCATGTTGAAAACACCGGTTCTCATCCGACCACCGAAGTTAAGCAACATCGGGCGTGGTCAGTACTTGGATGGGTGACCGCTTGGGAACACCACGTGCCGTTGGCAACTTTTTTTTTTTTTTTTTGTATACTTCTTCTCCAAACTACAAATCTTAGCCAATCTATCCATCTACATGGGGATTTTGAAATAGTTTTTAAGCGAGTAACTTCAAAAGAAATCTACTTTCGAAATACGCTACCAATTGATGCATATTTCTCTGGCTAGGCCGAGTCCTGGCAATGTTTTTTCGAGTTCTTGCTAGTTCAGGCTAGGTTAGGTTAAGTGATGTTCGGACAGGTTTGGTAAGGTTTTGTATATCATTAATTTCACCAAATTTCGTACTTTGAGCTTCGTGCGTGTCGGAACGTGATATTATCGGTTCTTTAAGCCACTTCTAAGAGTTATCCTACGCCGTTACATGGCATCGTGCTCGTTATATGAAAAAAGGTTACGCTTAACATTCATACTTTACATTCAGCACTAGGCGTTATACTGCGACAAAGTGCGGAACTATTGAGTGAGCCAGGAAGATTCAAATGTCGAGGTTAGTTTAAGTTAGGTTTGATTAGATTAGGTTAGGTTTGGTTCTGTTTGGTTAGGTCATGTTAGGTGAGGTTAGGTTAGGTTAGGTTAGGTTGGGCCAAGTTTTTGACAAATTTCAAAAGTTAGGTTAGATTAGGTTTGAAATGGTCTATATACAGTGATATCTAAGCTTTTCACAATGCCCTGCCTTATAAGTGCCTAGAAGTTACCTTTGCAAGATCTGACTTACCAGAAATGTTCACGTTTTACTCGTTATTCCCGTTCGTCGTAAAACCTGAGGTTGACCAAGCACGATTAATAACACAGGAACCGCTGAAAACGTTGTCAACGGCCATACCATGTTGCAAACACCGGTTCTCGTCCGATCACCGAAGTTAAGCAACTTCGGGCGTGGTCAGTACTTGGTTGGGTGACCGCTTGGGAACACCACGTGCCGTTTGCAACTTTTTTTTTTTTTTCGTAAACTTCTCCTCCAAACTACAAATGCAAGCCAATCTATCCATCTACATGGGTATTTTAAATAGTTTTAAGCAAGTGACTTCAAAAGAAACTTCTTTCGAAATTCGCAACCAATTGATGCATATTTCTCTGGCTAGGCCGGGTCCTGGCAAAATTTGTTCGAGTTCTTGCTAGTTCAGGCTAGGTAAGGTTAGGTGATGTTCGGTCAGGTTTGGTAAGACTTTGTATTCTATGAATTTCACCAAATTTCGTACTTTGAGCTTCGTGCGTGTCGGAACGTGATATTATCGGTTCTTTAAGCCACTTCTAAGAGTAATCCTACGCCGTTACATGGCATCGTGCTCGTTATATGCAAAAAAATTACGCTTAACATTCAGGCTTGACATTCAGCACTAGGCGTTATCCTGTGACAAAGCGCTGAACTATTGAGTGAGCCAGGGAGATTGAAATGTCGATGTAAGTTAAGAATGGGCTTAATGAGATTAGGTTAGGATTGGTTTTGTTAGGTTAGGTTATGTTAGGTTAGGTAAGGTCAGTTTAGGTTAGGTTCCGTTGAGTTCGGTGAGGTTAGGTTAGGTTAGGTTAGGTTTGGCCTAGTATTTGACGAATTTCAAAAGTTAGGTTAGATGAGGTTTGAAATGGTCTATATTCATTGATATCTAAGCTTTTCTCAATGCCCTGCCTAAGATGTGCCTAGAAGTTACCTTTGCAAGATCTGACTTACCAGAAATGTTCACGTTTTACTCGTTATTCCCGTTCGTTGTAAAACGTGAGGTTGACCAAGCACGACGAGTTACACAGGAACCGCTAAAAACGTTGTCAACGACCATACCATGTTGCAAACACCGGTTCTCATCCGACCCCCGAAGTTAAGCAACATCGGGCGTGGTCAGTACTTGGATGGGTGATCGCTTGGGAACACCACGTGCCGTTGGCAACTTTTTTTTTTTTTTTCGTAAACTTCTCCTCCAAACTACAAATCCTAGCAAATCTATCCATCCACATGGGTATTTTGAAATAGTTTTTAAGCGAGTAACTTCAAAAGAAATCTACTTTCGAAATACGCTACCAATTGATGCATTTTTCTCTTGTTAGGCCGAGTTCTGGCAATGTTTTTTCGAGGTCTTGCTAGTTCAGGCTAGGTTAGGTTAGGTGATGTTCGGTCAGGTTTGGTAAGGCCTAGTATTCCATGAATTTTACCAAATTTCGTACTTGGAGCTTCGTGCGTGTCGGAACGTGATTTTATCGGTTCTTTAAGCCACTTCAAAGAGTAATCCTACGCCGTTACATGGCATCGTGCTCGTTATATAAAAAAAAAAGGTTACGCTTAACATTCAGGCTTTACATTCAGCACTAGGCGTTATCCTGCGACAAAGCGCGGAACTATTGAGAGAGCCAGGGATATTGAAATGTCAATGAAAGTTTAGGTTGGGTTTGATGAGATTAGTTTAGGTTTGGTTTTGTTAGGTGAGGTTATGTTAGGTTAGGTAAGGTCAGTTTAGGTTAAGTTCGGTTGGGTTAGGTGAGGTTAGGTTTGGTAAGTTAGGTTTGGCCTAGTATTTGACGAATTTAAAAAGTTAGGTTAGATTAGGTTTGAAATGGTCTATATTCATTGATATCTAAGCTTTTCTCAATGCCCTGCCTTAGAAGTGCCTAGAAGTTACCTTTGCAAGATCTGACTTACCAGAAATGTTCACGTTTTACTCGTTATTCCCGTTCGTTGTAAAACGTGAGGTTGACCAAGCACGACGAGTTACACAGGAACCGCTAAAAACGTTGTCAACGACCATACCATGTTGAAAACACCGGTTCTCATCCGATCACCGAAGTTAAGCAACATCGGGCGTGGTCAGTTCTTGGATGGGTGACCGCTTGGGAACACCACGTGCCGTTGGCAAATTTTTTTTTTTTTGTTAACTTCTCTTCCAAACTACAAATCCTAGCCAATCTATCCATCTACATGGGTATTTTGAAATATTTTTCAAGCGAGTAACTTCAAAAGAAATCTACTTTCGAAATACGCTACCAATTGATGCATTTTTCTCTTGTTAAGCCGAGTCCTGTCAATGTTTTTTCGAGTTCTTGCTAGTTCAGGCTAGGTTAGGTTAGGTGATGTTCGGTCAGGTTTGGTTAGGCCTTGTATTCCATGAATTTCACCAAATTTCGTACTTTAAGCTTCGTGCGTGTCGGAACGTGATATTATCGGTTCTTTAAGTCACTTCTAAGAGTAATCCTACGCCGTTACATGGCATCGTGCTCGTTATATGAAAAAAGGTTACGCTTAACATTCAGGCTTTACATTCAGCACTAGGCGTTATCCTGTGACAAAGCGCTGAACTATTGAGTGAGCCAGGGAGATTGAAATGTCGATGTAAGTTTAGGTTGGGCTTGATGAGATTAGGTTAGGATTGGTTTTGTTAGGTTAGGTTATGTTAGGTTAGGTAAGGTCAGTTTAGGTTAGGTTCAGTTGGGTAAGGTGAGGTTAGGTTAGGTTAGGTAAGGTTTGGCCTGGTATTTGACGAATTGCAAAAGTTAGGTTAGATTAGGTTTGAAATGGTCTATATTCATTGATATCTAAGCTTTACTCAATGCCCTGCCTTAGAAGTGCCTAGAAGTTACCTTTGCAAGATCTGACTTACCAGAAATGTTCACGTTTTACTCGTTATTCCCGTTCGTCGTAAAACGTGAGGTTGACCAAGCACGACGAATTACACAGGAACCGCTGAAAACGTTGTCAACGGCCATACTATGTTGAAAACACCGGTTCTCGTCCGATCACCGAAGTTAAGCAACATCGGGCGTGGTCAGTACTTGGTTGGGTGACCGCTTGGGAACATCACGTGCCGTTGGTAACTATTTTTTTTTTTCGTAACCTTCTCTTCCAAACTACAAATGCTAGCCAATCTATCCATCAACATGGGTATTTTAAAAACTTTTTAAGCGAGTAACTTCAAAAGAAATCTACTTTCGAAATACGCTACCAATTGATGCATTTTTCTCTGGCTAGGCCGAGTCCTGGCAAAGTTTTTTCGGGTTCTTGCTAGTTCAGGCTAGGTTAGGTTAGGTGATGTTCGGTCGGGTTTGGTTAGGCCTAGTATTCCATGAATTTCACCAAATTTCGTACTTTGAGCTTCTTGCGTGTCGGAACGTGATAATATCGGTTCTTTAAGCCACTTCAAAGAGTAATCCTACGCCGTTACATGGCATCGTGCTCGTTATATGAAAAAAGGTTACGCTTAACATTCAGGCTTTATATTCAGCACTAATATAATATAATATTATATAATTCATTTATACATTTGTTTTGAGTGACATGTTATACTCGGTTACAAACATCTTAATATCATCTCTAAGTACAATTACAAAATTTTAGAATTTTAGAATTTTAATTTGGGTTTTAAATTTGTTGACATTATCTGCTATGGGATCCACTAATTCCCTTGGGAGACGATTCCATGCACGTACACTGACTGCTAGAAAGGAGTATTTTCCTATATCTGTGTTGTAGCCCCTTTCCAGCATCTTCTTAGGGTGGTCCGATCTTCCGCGGTCTTGTGCTGTCTCCATTCTCCTAGCAATATCTCCCCAGGACTTATACCCCACAACTGATTTGTACAAGCCGTTCAGTTTCGCCTCAATTCGTCTCTGTTTAAGCGATTCCCATCCCAAGTCTGCAATCATTTCTGTTGGACTTTGCCTCGGACCGTATTTCCGAAGTACGTGCCTTGCCGCTTGTCTTTGAACCCTTTCAATTGCTTTTGAGAGCTGCTGTGTGTAAGGATCCCATATGATAGCAGCATATTCTAGCGTAGGTCTGACTATACTTGTGTAGGCTTTCTCTCGCACTTCCCAACTAGTTTTCTTAAGGTGTCTCATTACAAAGCTCAATTTACTGTTTCCTTTTTTAATTGTAGTGGTTATGTGTTCTTTCCAGTGTAGATTGTTTGTGATGTGTACTCCCAAGTATTTACATTTGTCTACATATTGTAGTACTGCTTCATTAAGCGTATATTGATAAAAATTGGCTTTCTTTTTGTTCGTAAATTTTATCAATTGACTCTTGGTGGAGTTAAGTTTCATTTTGTTCTTTCCAACCCACTTTTCGATCTCATGTATATTCCATTGGAATTTATGGGAGTCATCACTGTCCTTGATTTCACTGTATAGTATGCAATCGTCAGCAAATAATCTGATTTTACAGTTTATATTGTCACCTATATCATTGATAAAATAATAAACAGTAGCGGGCCTAATACGCTCCCTTGTGAAACTCCTGACGTAACCTGAAGCTCGTCAGAGTAATTTTCTCCTACTTTGACTCTCTGTGTTCTACCAGTTAGCCATTCATCGATCCAGGTGACAATTTTTTCATCAATTCCCAGTCTGTTAATTTTTTCTACGAGTCTCTTATGGGGAACCACATCAAAGGCTTTGGAAAAGTCAATCAAAACTGCATCTGTTTCCCCTCGTCCATCAACTATGTCTGTCAAGTCTTGGATCAAGCCCGCTAATTGAGTATCACAAGAGTAGGATTTTCTGAATCCATGCTGGGCTGATACTAGTGTGCCTTTGGTATCGAGCTCGTGTCGAATATATTTAGAGATTAGGGTCTCTACAACTTTACACACACTACTTGTCAGACTGATAGGCCTATAGTTCTCTGGTTTGTCTTTGCTCCCTGCTTTGTGTATGGGAATAATACACGCTTGTTTCCAATCTAATGGTATTTGGTGGTGGCTTATGGAGATTTGGAATAGTATCAGTAGATAAGGTGCAATCTCTTTACTTGCTAGTTTAAGGAAGTCATTACTTATTTTGTCCAAACCGGGGGATCTGTTTTTCTTAAGCCCCTGAACTGCTCTCGATATACTGTCCCAACTCATTGAAAAACTTTCACCTTCTCCATTCTTTACCTGACTACTGTCAAATTTCTCTCTCTCTCTCCGAACACGCTTGCATACTGTGAGTTTAACATTGCCGCTATTTCTAGATCTGAGATTGCCTGTACATTGTTTTTCACTAGCATGGGTATCTTGTTAACGCTTCCCTTCTTTTGGTTTATGTATTTATAAAATTTATTCCAGACTTGTCCTTCTCCTTCTTTCTCTAGTAAATTCTTCATATAGCTGTTTAGTGCTACCTTCTTAAGTCTAAATAGTTCTTGGGATTTTTCCTTGAATACAATGCTATTAAATTTCCTATTTCTGTAAAGCCTAGCACATTTTCTCTTCAGCAACTTTATTTTTGTAGTATAAAAGATAGGGTCAGGATTGCGTTGCAACCTTTTAGTTGGGATGAACTCCTTTTCTGCCATTTTTACAATGATTTTAAATTCCCGCCAATAATCCTCTACATCATCCGTCTCTAAGGACATCCAGTCATTAAATGAATGTGCAAGATAGTTTCTAATTCCCTGGACATCTGCATTTTTGTATTGTTTAATTATTTTTGGGGCTCTAGTCTTCGTGACCCCCCCTTCCCCACCAACCCGGATTTCTAGTACGACGGCTTTGTGATCGGAAATACCGTCAACAGTGTCACAATACTTGATCGCTTCCTGTGGGTGCACTAGGAATATGTCCAGTAAGTTACATTTATCTGCTGTGCATTGCCTGGTCCCTTCCTGAACGGCCTGCACCAAATCATTGTTGTGTAAAAATTCTGTCAACAAGTCTTGTTCTCCCTTACTCCCTAATATGGTTCCATCCCATTTTAACTTTGGCATATTTAAATCTCCGCCTATCACAGTAGTACAATTTCCGTTATAGCTACGGTCCCTCAGGTACATATCAAGTTTATCTATAATCCTTAAGTCCTCTCTAGGAGGTCTATATATACCAATTATTTGTATGTTTGCTTTATCCCAAGTTACTTTCACTGAGATCATTTCGTATGTCTCGTCGACCCACAGTCCATAGTTTGGTAGTGTTGACTTCACTGCTATGAAGACGCCTCCTCCTCTGCTTCCTCTGTCTCTTCTGTGGACGATGTAGTCTCTTCCAAATACTTCGTTGTCTGAGATTTCTTCGTTCAGCCACGATTCAGTACCAATTACCACATCTGGGTTATGGATGTCGATCAGATGTTGGTATTTAACCCCCTTATTAATAATACTCCTACAGTTAACTTGGAGTATTGTAATGCTGAAATTGGGGGGGATAATTCCTCTGCTTCCTATTAGTTTCCCTGGTTCTTGAGAGATTTAGCTACTTTGGTCATTAGCGTTCCCAGCTTCCTTGATCCTGCTCGATTCAAGTGGAGTCCGTCCACTGTCAGGTCATCGTTATTGACCCAGCAGTTTGGATCAACGTACCTCCATCCCTGTTCCTGGCATGCTGATTCTATGCATTGATTGATTGCTTGGATAAACCTGTCTTGAACATCTCTCCTATACAGAACCCCGCTGACGGCCCAGTTGGCTGAGGGGAACAGTGTTTTTCCCTCCTCTATCACGGTCTTCAGGTCATTGGCTATGTCGCATGGGGATCTAGCTCTTAAAACGTTGTTAGTCCCTGCATGGATTACTATCGAGCTGAATCTCTCACCTTGCATTTTTAGGTAATGGAGTCTTTTCGATATCTCACCCATTCTTATTCCTGGGAAGACTGCTGTACCAACTCCTCCTATACGGATCTCTGTAGCTGCATGGCGGAGTAGCGAGTCACCAATTACTAGGCTCGATCGCTTGATATTGGGTGGCGGTAGATGGAAGGCTATGATTTCCACCTGGCTATGTTCGTAGGTTTTCTCAACAGCTGCTTTGACTGCCCTCCATTCCAAGCGGTCCAGACCGCTACCTAAACGAGGTATTCCTATTTTATTCACATTGTTCTTTAGACCATGATTCTTCATGGCTTCCACAGCTTTAATGAAGTCCTGCATATTCGGTTTTTCACATGCTAGTTTCTTGGTTATCAAGTACTAAACGTATCGACATCCTTCCTTCAGAACCGCCACTTCCCCTACCTTTTTCTTCTGGGCCATGAGCTCATCTAATCTACCAAATCGAGATTTGAACTCTTTCGCTATTCCGCGGGATTAGGCGTTATCCTGCGACAAAGCGCGGAACTATTGAGAGAGCAAGGGAGATTGAAATGTCAATGTAAGTTTAGGTTGGGTTTGATGAGATTAGGTTAGGTTTGGTTTTGTTAGGTTAGGTTATGTTAGGTAAGGTAAGGTCAGTTTAGGTTAGGTTCCGTTGGGTTAGGTGAGGTTAGGTTAGGTTAGGTTAGGTTTGGCCTAGTATTTGACGAATTTCAAAAGTAAGGTTAGATAAGGTTTGAAATGGTCTATATTCATTGATATCTAAGCTTTTCTCAATGCCCTGATTTAAAAGTGCCAAGAAGTTACCTTTGCAAGATCTGACTTACCAGAAATGTTCACGTTTTACTAGTTATTCCCGTTCGTTGTAAAACGTGAGGTTGACGAAGCACGACGAGTTACACAGGAACCGCTGAAAACCAGGGACCCGAACCGGAACCGAAACCGGAACCGGAACCCGAAAAAACCCGTATTTTCTTGGAACCGAAACCGGAACCAGAACCGTTATTATTAATTTCCAAGAACCGGAACCGGAACCGGAACCCTTATTAAATCATGGGTTCTTTTCGGTTCCTTAAAGGTTCCATAAAGGTTCCGAAGTTATATTGAGATTTCAGAAATTCCTATTAAAATTATTTGCTTATTATGTTTACAACTTTTTTGTTTTTAATTTTTCCACACGAAAAAAAAATGTTTCACTGGTTTGTTCTGAAAACATCCATTGACTCTTTTTGTATCCACGATTTTGTTTGGGGAAAACACAAGGCATTTTAAACAACATATACGTCTTACGTATCTATAGCAACATTTTTAGGTACTATAATATTTACATTTACACTACAATTTTTCATTGTCTCTACCTTATACAATAAAAATCTTTACAGTAGAAAAACATTTTTCAAGTAGAAAATTCTTGAGCACAATTTTGAATTTCTTGTCCTTTTTGATTTGAAGATCCGCCGGCAATGCCCTATAAAGCTCACAACCCGCATAGGTGGGCCCCCTTTTATAATTTTGAAAAGCTGGTTTATCCAGTTTATGGTTAATTTTATGTCTAGTGTTAAATAACCCTTTGCCTGTCCCCATCAGAGTGTAACCTTAAATCCATTTCTCGACATTTTTTACTTGAAAGCCTCAAACAAACTAACCCCTTGTCGTGCATGCTTTGTCTTATAGAGATGGACTAGCCTGCCTTTTTTACTCCGTACATAGTAGTACTCTGTAACTCTACTGGTGCAGAGAAATTGAATCAAAAAAATTATTACGACTTCGTTACACCCCTATCTTTTATGCAACTGGCTTGGTGTGCTTTAAGTCCCAATGTGAGGAAAAAGACCTGTCCCTGGCAGATGGAAAAACAAAACTAAGTGTCACTAAAAACCACTAAAACTTGAACCTGTACAACAGCAAAATTTTAAAAATTAACGCTTTATTTATCAAGTGGAACCGGAACCTTTTTTAACTTAATGCCGGAATCAGAACCCTTATTTGAGAAAATTAGGAACCGGAACCGGAACCGGAACCCCTCTTCACAATATGGAACCGGAACCGAAACCGGAACCTTTAAAAACGTAAAACCGGAACCAGAACCAGAACCCTAATTAGAAAAAATTAGGAACCGGAACCGGAACCAGAACCTTTAATCATTTCGGTTCGGGTCCCTGCTGAAAACGTTGTCAACGGCCATACCATGTTGAAAACACCGGTTCTCGTCCGATCACTGAAGTTAAGCAACAACGGGCGTGGTCAGTACTTGGATGGGTGACCGCTTGGGAACACCACGTGCCGTTGGCAACTATTTTTTTTTTTCGTAAACTTCTCCTCAAAACTACAAATCCTAGCCAATCTATCCATCTACATGGGTATTTTGAAATAGTTTTTAAGCGAGTAACTTCAAAAGAAATCTACTTTCGAAATACGCTACCAATTGATGCATTTTTCTCTGGCAAGGCCGAGTCCTGGCAATATTTTTTCGAGTTCTTGCTAGTTCAGGCTAGGTTAGGTTAGGTGATGTTCGGTCAGGTTTGGTAAGGCCTTGTATTCCATGAATTTCACCAAATTTCGTACTTTAGGCTTCGTGCGTGTCGGAACGTGATATTATCGGTTCTTTAAGCCACTTCTAAGAGTAATCCTACGCCGTTACATTGCATCGTGCTCCTTATATGAAAAAAGGTTACGCTTAACATTCAGGCTTTACATTCAGCACTAGGCGTTATCCTGCGACAAAGCGCGGAACTATTGAGAGAGCCAGGGAGATTGAAATGTCAATGTAAGTTTAGGTTGGGTTTGATAAGATTAGGTTAGGTTTGGTTTTGTTAGGTTAGGTTATGTTAGGTTAGGTAAGGTCAGTTTAGGTAAGGTTCCGTTGGGTTAGGTGAGGTTAGGTTAGGTTAGGTTAAGTTTGGCCTAGTATTTGACGAATTTCAAAAGTTAGGTTAGATTAGGTTTGAAATAGTCTATATTCATTGATATCTAAGCTTTTCTCAATGCCCTGCCTTAGAAGTGCCTAGAAGTTACCTTTGCAAGATCTGACTTACCAGAAATGTTCACGTTTTACTCGTTATTCCCGTTCGTTGTAAAACGTGAGGTTGACCAAGCACGACGAGTTACACAGGAACCGCTGAAAACGTTGTCAACGGCCATACCATGTTGAAAACACCGTTTCTCGTCCGATCACCGTGGTTAAGCAACATCGGGCGTGGTCAGTACTTGGATGGGTGACCGCTTGGGAACACCACGTGCCGTTGGCAACTATTTTTCTTTTTTTCGTATACTTCTCCTCCAAACTACAAATCCAAGCCAATCTATCCATCTACATGGGTATTTTGAAATAGTTTTTAAGCGAGTAACTTCAAAAGAAATCTACTTTCGAAATACGCTACCAATTGATGCATTTTTCTCTGGCAAGGCCGAGTCCTGGCAATATTTTTTCGAGTTCTTGCTAGTTCAGGCTAGGTTAGGTTAGGTGATGTTCGGTCAGGTTTGGTAAGGCCTTGTATTCCATGAATTTCACCAAATTTCGTACTTTAGGCTTCGTGCGTGTCGGAACGTGATATTATCGGTTCTTTAAGCCACTTCTAAGAGTAATCCTACGCCGTTACATTGCATCGTGCTCCTTATATGAAAAAAGGTTACGCTTAACATTCAGGCTTTACATTCAGCACTAGGCGTTATCCTGCGACAAAGCGCGGAACTATTGAGAGAGCCAGGGAGATTGAAATGTCAATGTAAGTTTAGGTTGGGTTTGATAAGATTAGGTTAGGTTTGGTTTTGTTAGGTTAGGTTATGTTAGGTTAGGTAAGGTCAGTTTAGGTAAGGTTCCGTTGGGTTAGGTGAGGTTAGGTTAGGTTAGGGTAGGTTTGGCGTAGTATTTGACGAATTTCAAAAGTTAGGTTAGATTAGGTTTGAAATGGTCTATATTCATTGATATCTAAGCTTTTCTCAATGCCCTGCCTTAGAAGTGCCTAGAAGTTACCTTTGCAAGATCTGACTTACCAGAAATGATCACGTTTTACTCGTTATTCCCGTTCGTTGTAAAACGTGAGGTTGACCAAGCTCGACGAGTTACACAGGAACCGCTCAAAACGTTGTCCTCGGCCATACCATGTTGAAAACACCGGTTCTCGTCCGATCACCGAAGTTAAGCAACATCGGGCGTGGTCAGTACGTAGATGGGGGACCGCTTGGGATCACCACGTGCCGTTGGCAACTTTTTTTTTTTTTTTCGTAAACTTCTCCTCCAAACTACAAATCCTAGCCAATCTAACCATCTACATGGGTATTTTGAAATAGTTTTTAAGCGAGTAACTTCAAAAGAAATCTTCTTTCGAAATACGCAACCAATTGATGCATTTTTCTCTGGCAAGGCCGAGTCCTGGCAATGTTTTTTCGAGTTCTTGCTAGTTCAGGCTAGGTTAGGTTAGGTGACGTTCGGTCAGGTTTGGTTAGGCCTTGTATTCCATGAATTTCACCAAATTTCGTACTTTGAGCTTCGTGCGTGTCGAAACGTGATATTATCGGTTCTTTAAGCCACTTCTAAGAGTAATCCTACGCCGTTACATGGCATCGTGCTCGTTATATGAAAAAAGGTTACGCTTAACATTCAGGCTTTACATTCAGCACTAGGCGTTATCCTGTGACAAAGCGCGGAACTATTGAGAGAGCCAGGGAGATTGAAATGTCAATGTAAGTTAAGGTTGGGTTTGATGAGATTTGGTTAGGTTTGGTTTTGTTAGGTTAGGTTATGTTAGGTCAGGTAAGGTGAGTTAAGGTTAGGTTCCGTTGGGTTAGGTGAGGTTAGGTTAGGTTAGGGTAGGTTTGGCGTAGTATTTGACGAATTTCAAAAGTTAGGTTAGATTAGGTTTAAAATGGTCTATATTCATTGATATCTAAGCTTTTCTCAATGCCCTGCCTTAGAAGTGCCTAGAAGTTACCTTTGCAAGATCTGACTTACCAGAAATGATCACGTTTTACTCGTTATTCCCGTTCGTTGTAAAACGTGAGGTTGACCAAGCACGACGAGTTACACAGGAACCGCTGAAAACGTTGTCCTCGGCCATGCCATGTTGAAAACACCGGTTCTCGTCCGATCACCGAAGTTAAGCAACATCGGGCGTGGTCAGTACTTGGATGGGTGACCGCTTGGGAACACCACGTGCCGTTGGCCCTTTTTTTTTTTTTTTTTTGTAAACTTCTCCTCCAAACTACAAATCCTAGCTAATCTATCCATCTACATGGGTATTTTGAAATAGTTTTTAAGCGAGTAACTTCAAAAGAAATCTACTTTCGAAATACGCTACCAATTGATGCATTTTTCTCTTGTTAGGCCGAGTCCTGGCAATGTTTTTTCAAGTTCTTGCTAGTTCAGGCTAGGTTAGGTTAGGTGATGTTCGGTCAGGTTTGGTTAGGCCTTGTATTCCATGAATTTCACCAAATTTCGTACTTTAGGCTTCGTGCGTGTCGAAATGTGATATTATCGGTTCTTTAAGCCACTTCTAAGAGTAATCCTACGCCGTTACATAGCATCGTGCTCGTTATATGAAAAAAGGTTACGCTTAACATTCAGGCTTTACATTCAGCACTAGGCGTTATCCTGTGACAAAGCGCGGAACTATTGAGAGAGCCAGGGAGATTGAAATGTCAATGTAAGTTTAGGTTGGGTTTGATGAGATTAGGTTAGGTTTGGTTTTGTTAGGTTAGGTTATGTTAGGTCAGGTAAGGTGAGTTTATGTTAGGTTCCGTTGGGTTAGGTGAGGTTATGTTAGGTTAGGGTAGGTTTGGCGTAGTATTTGACGAATTTCAAAAGTTAGGTTAGATTAGGTTTGAAATGGTCTATATTCATTGATATCTAAACTTTTCTCAATGCCCTGCCTTAGAAGTGCCTAGAAGTTACCTTTGCAAGATCTGACTTACCAGAAATGATCACGTTTTACTCGTTATTCCCGTTCGTTGTAAAACGTGAGGTTGACCAAGCACGACGAGTTACACAGGAACCGCTGAAAACGTTGTCCTCGGCCATACCATGTTGAAAACACCGGTTCTCGTCCGATCACCGAAGTTAAGCAACATCGGGCGTGGTCAGTACTTGGATGGGTGACCGCTTGGGAACACCACGTGCCGTTGGCCCTTTTTTTTTTTTTTTTTTGTAAACTTCTCCTCCAAACTTCAAATCCTAGCTAATCTATCCATCTACATGGGTATTTTGAAATAGTTTTTAAGCGAGTAACTTCAAAAGAAATCTACTTTCGAAATACGCTACCAATTGATGCATTTTTCTCTTGTTAGGCCGAGTCCTGGCAATGTTTTTTCAAGTTCTTGCTAGTTCAGGCTAGGTTAGGTTAGGTGATGTTCGGTCAGGTTTGGTTAGGCCTAGTATTCAATGAATTTCACCAAATTTCGTACTTTGAGCTTCGTGCGTGTCGGAACGTGATATTATCGGTTCTTTAAGCCACTTCTCAGAGTAATCCTACGCCGTTACATGGCATCGTGCTCGTTATATGAAGAAAGGTTACGCTTAACATTCAGGCATTACATTCAGCACTAGGCGTTATCCTGCGACAAAGCGCGGAACTATTGAGAGAGCCAGGGAGGTTGAAATGTCAATGTAAGTTTAGGTTGGGTTTGATGAGATTAGGTTAGGTTTGGTTATGTTAGGTTAGGTTATGTTAGGTTAGGTAAGGTCAGTTTAGGTTAGGTTCCGTTGGGTTAGGTGAGGTTAGGTTAGGTTAGATTAAGTTTGGCCTAGTATTTGACGAATTTCAAAAGATAGGTTAGATTAGGTTTGAAATGGTCTATATTTATTGATATCTAAGCTTTTCTCATTGCCCTGCCTTAGAAGTGCCTAGAAGTTACCTTTGCAAGATCTGACTTACCAGAAATGTTCACGTTTTACTTGTTATTCCCGTTCGTTGTAAAACGTGAGGTTGACCAAGCACGACGAGTTACACAGGAACCGCTGAAAACGTTGTCAACGGCCATACCATGTTGAAAACACCGGTTCTCGTCCGATCACTGAAGTTAAGCAACATCGGGCGTGGTCAGTACTTGGATGGGTGACCGCTTGGGAACACCACGTGCCGTTGGCCCTTTTTTTTTTTTTTTTTTGTAAACTTCTCCTCCAAACTACAAATCCTAGCTAATCTATCCATCTACATGGGTATTTTGAAATAGTTTTTAAGCGAGTAACTTCAAAAGAAATCTACTTTCGAATTACGCTACCAATTGATGCATTTTTCTCTTGTTAGGCCGAGTCCTGGCAATGTTTTTTTAAGTTCTTGCTAGTTCAGGCTAGGTTACGTTAGGTGATGTTCGGTCAGGTTTGGTAAGGCCTAGTATTCCATGAATTTCACCAAATTTCGTACTTTGAGCTTCTTGCGTGTCGGAACGTGATATTATCGATTCTTTAAGCCACTTCTAAGAGTAATCCTACGCCGTTACATGGCATCGTGCTCGTTATATGCAAAAAGGTTACGCTTAATATTCAGGCTTTACATTCAGCACTAGGCGTTATCCTGCGACAAAGCGCGGAACTATTGAGAGAGCCAGGGAGATTGAAATGACAATGTAAGTTTAGGTTGGGTTTGATGAGATTAGGTTAGGTTTGGTTATGTTAGGTTAGGTTATGTTAGGTTAGGTAAGGTCAGTTTAGGTTAGGTTCCGTTGGGTTAGGTGAGGTTAGGTTAGGTTAGATTAAGTTTGGCCTAGTATTTGACGAATTTCAAAAGTTAGGTTAGATTAGGTTTGAAATGGTCTATATTTATTGATATCTAAGCTTTTCTCATTGCCCTGCCTTAGAAGTGCCTAGAAGTTACCTTTGCAAGATCTGACTTACCAGAAATGTTCACGTTTTACTCGTTATTCCCGTTCGTTGTAAAACGTGAGGTTGACCAAGCTCGACGAGTTACACAGGAACCGCTCAAAACGTTGTCCTCGGCCATACCATGTTGAAAACACCGGTTCTCGTCCGATCACCGAAGTTAAGCAACATCGGGCGTGGTCAGTACGTAGATGGGGGACCGCTTGGGATCACCACGTGCCGTTGGCAACTTTTTTTTTTTTTTTCGTAAACTTCTCCTCCAAACTACAAATCCTAGCCAATCTAACCATCTACATGGGTATTTTGAAATAGTTTTTAAGCGAGTAACTTCAAAAGAAATCTTCTTTCGAAATACGCAACCAATTGATGCATTTTTCTCTGGCAAGGCCGAGTCCTGGCAATGTTTTTTCGAGTTCTTGCTAGTTCAGGCTAGGTTAGGTTAGGTGACGTTCGGTCAGGTTTGGTTAGGCCTTGTATTCCATGAATTTCACCAAATTTCGTACTTTGAGCTTCGTGCGTGTCGAAACGTGATATTATCGGTTCTTTAAGCCACTTCTAAGAGTAATCCTACGCCGTTACATGGCATCGTGCTCGTTATATGAAAAAAGGTTACGCTTAACATTCAGGCTTTACATTCAGCACTAGGCGTTATCCTGTGACAAAGCGCGGAACTATTGAGAGAGCCAGGGAGATTGAAATGTCAATGTAAGTTAAGGTTGGGTTTGATGAGATTTGGTTAGGTTTGGTTTTGTTAGGTTAGGTTATGTTAGGTCAGGTAAGGTGAGTTAAGGTTAGGTTCCGTTGGGTTAGGTGAGGTTAGGTTAGGTTAGGGTAGGTTTGGCGTAGTATTTGACGAATTTCAAAAGTTAGGTTAGATTAGGTTTAAAATGGTCTATATTCATTGATATCTAAGCTTTTCTCAATGCCCTGCCTTAGAAGTGCCTAGAAGTTACCTTTGCAAGATCTGACTTACCAGAAATGATCACGTTTTACTCGTTATTCCCGTTCGTTGTAAAACGTGAGGTTGACCAAGCACGACGAGTTACACAGGAACCGCTGAAAACGTTGTCCTCGGCCATGCCATGTTGAAAACACCGGTTCTCGTCCGATCACCGAAGTTAAGCAACATCGGGCGTGGTCAGTACTTGGATGGGTGACCGCTTGGGAACACCACGTGCCGTTGGCCCTTTTTTTTTTTTTTTTTTGTAAACTTCTCCTCCAAACTACAAATCCTAGCTAATCTATCCATCTACATGGGTATTTTGAAATAGTTTTTAAGCGAGTAACTTCAAAAGAAATCTACTTTCGAAATACGCTACCAATTGATGCATTTTTCTCTTGTTAGGCCGAGTCCTGGCAATGTTTTTTCAAGTTCTTGCTAGTTCAGGCTAGGTTAGGTTAGGTGATGTTCGGTCAGGTTTGGTTAGGCCTTGTATTCCATGAATTTCACCAAATTTCGTACTTTAGGCTTCGTGCGTGTCGAAATGTGATATTATCGGTTCTTTAAGCCACTTCTAAGAGTAATCCTACGCCGTTACATAGCATCGTGCTCGTTATATGAAAAAAGGTTACGCTTAACATTCAGGCTTTACATTCAGCACTAGGCGTTATCCTGTGACAAAGCGCGGAACTATTGAGAGAGCCAGGGAGATTGAAATGTCAATGTAAGTTTAGGTTGGGTTTGATGAGATTAGGTTAGGTTTGGTTTTGTTAGGTTAGGTTATGTTAGGTCAGGTAAGGTGAGTTTATGTTAGGTTCCGTTGGGTTAGGTGAGGTTATGTTAGGTTAGGGTAGGTTTGGCGTAGTATTTGACGAATTTCAAAAGTTAGGTTAGATTAGGTTTGAAATGGTCTATATTCATTGATATCTAAACTTTTCTCAATGCCCTGCCTTAGAAGTGCCTAGAAGTTACCTTTGCAAGATCTGACTTACCAGAAATGATCACGTTTTACTCGTTATTCCCGTTCGTTGTAAAACGTGAGGTTGACCAAGCACGACGAGTTACACAGGAACCGCTGAAAACGTTGTCCTCGGCCATACCATGTTGAAAACACCGGTTCTCGTCCGATCACCGAAGTTAAGCAACATCGGGCGTGGTCAGTACTTGGATGGGTGACCGCTTGGGAACACCACGTGCCGTTGGCCCTTTTTTTTTTTTTTTTTTGTAAACTTCTCCTCCAAACTTCAAATCCTAGCTAATCTATCCATCTACATGGGTATTTTGAAATAGTTTTTAAGCGAGTAACTTCAAAAGAAATCTACTTTCGAATTACGCTACCAATTGATGCATTTTTCTCTTGTTAGGCCGAGTCCTGGCAATGTTTTTTTAAGTTCTTGCTAGTTCAGGCTAGGTTAGGTTAGGTGATGTTCGGTCAGGTTTGGTTAGGCCTAGTATTCAATGAATTTGACCAAATTTCGTACTTTGAGCTTCGTGCGTGTCGGAACGTGATATTATCGGTTCTTTAAGCCACTTCTAAGAGTTATCCTACGCCGTTACATGGCATCGTGCTCGTTATATGAAGAAAGGTTACGCTTAACATTCAGGCTTTACATTCAGCACTAGGCGTTATCCTGCGACAAAGCGCGGAACTATTGAGAGAGCCAGGGAGATTGAAATGACAATGTAAGTTTAGGTTGGGTTTGATGAGATTAGGTTAGGTTTGGTTATGTTAGGTTAGGTTATGTTAGGTTAGGTAAGGTCAGTTTAGGTTAGGTTCCGTTGGGTTAGGTGAGGTTAGGTTAGGTTAGATTAAGTTTGGCCTAGTATTTGACGAATTTCAAAAGTTAGGTTAGATTAGGTTTGAAATGGTCTATATTTATTGATATCTAAGCTTTTCTCATTGCCCTGCCTTAGAAGTGCCTAGAAGTTACCTTTGCAAGATCTGACTTACCAGAAATGTTCACGTTTTACTCGTTATTCCCGTTCGTTGTAAAACGTGAGGTTGACCAAGCACGACGAGTTACACAGGAACCGCTGAAAACGTTGTCAACGGCCATACCATGATGAAAACACCGGTTCTCGTCCGATCACCGAAGTTAAGCAACATCGGGCGTGGTCAGTACGTGGATGGGGGACCGCTTGGGATCACCACGTGCCGTTGGCAACTTTTTTTTTTTTTTTCGTAAACTTCTCCTCCAAACTACAAATCCTAGCCAATCTATCCATCTACATGGGTATTTTGAAATAGTTTTTAAGCGAGTAACTTCAAAAGAAATCTTCTTTCGAAATACGCTACCAATTGATGCATTTTTCTCTTGTTAGGCCGAGTCCTGGCAATGTTTTTTCGAGTTCTTGCTAGTTCAGGCTAGGTTACGTTAGGTGATGTTCGGTCAGGTTTGGTAAGGCCTAGTATTCCATGAATTTCACCAAATTTCGTACTTTGAGCTTCTTGCGTGTCGGAACGTGATATTATCGATTCTTTAAGCCACTTCTAAGAGTAATCCTACGCCGTTACATGGCATCGTGCTCGTTATATGAAAAAAGGTTACGCTTAACATTCAGGCTTTACATTCAGCACTAGGCGTTATCCTGCGACAAAACGCTGAACTATTGAGTGAGCCAGGGAGATTGAAATGTCAATGTAAGTTTAGGTTGGGTTTAAAGAGATTAGGTTTGGTTTGGTTTTGTTAGGTTAGGTTATGTTAGGTTAGGTAAGGTCAGTTTAGGTTAGGTTCCGTTGGGTTAGGTGAGGTTAGGTTAGGTTAGGTTAAGTTTGGCCTAGTATTTGACGAATTTCAAAAGTTAGGTTAGATTAGGTTTGAAATGGTCTATATTCATTGATATCTAAGCTTTTCTCAATGCCCTGCCTTAGAAGTGCCTAGAAGTTACCTTTGCAAGATCTGACTTACCAGAAATGTTCACGTTTTACTCGTTATTCCCGTTCGTTGTAAAACGTAAGGTTGACCAAGCACGACGAGTTACACAGAAACCGCTGAAAACGTTGTCAATGGCCATACCATGTTGAAAACACCGGTTCTCGTCCGATCACCGAAGTTAAACAACATCGGGCGTGGTCAGTACTTGGATGGGTGACCGCTTGGGAACACCACGTGCCGTTGGCAACTATTTTTTTTTTGTAAACTTCTCCTCCAAACTACAAATCCTAGCGAATCTATCCATCTACATGGGTATTTTGAAATAGTTTTTAAGCGAGTAACTTCAAAAGAAATCTTCTTTCGAAATACGCTACCAATTGATGCATTTTTCTCTTGTTAGGCCGAGTCCTGGCAATGTTTTTTCGAGTTCTTGCTAGTTCAGGCTAGGTTACGTTAGGTGATGTTCGGTCAGGTTTGGTAAGGCCTAGTATTCCATGAATTTCACCAAATTTCGTACTTTGAGCTTCGTGCGTGTCGGAACGTGATATTATCGATTCTTTAAGCCACTTCTAAGAGTAATCCTACGCCGTTACATGGCATCGTGCTCGTTATATGAAAAAAGGTTACGCTTAACATTCAGGCTTTACATTCAGCACTAGGCGTTATCCTGCGACAAAACGCTGAACTATTGAGTGAGCCAGGGAGATTGAAATGTCAATGTAAGTTTAGGTTGGGTTTAAAGAGATTAGGTTTGGTTTGGTTTTGTTAGGTTAGGTTATGTTAGGTTAGGTAAGGTCAGTTTAGGTTAGGTTCCGTTGGGTTAGGTGAGGTTAGGTTAGGTTAGGTTAAGTTTGGCCTAGTATTTGACGAATTTCAAAAGTTAGGTTAGATTAGGTTTGAAATGGTCTATATTCATTGATATCTAAGCTTTTCTCAATGCCCTGCCTTAGAAGTGCCTAGAAGTTACCTTTGCAAGATCTGACTTACCAGAAATGTTCACGTTTTACTCGTTATTCCCGTTCGTTGTAAAACGTAAGGTTGACCAAGCACGACGAGTTACACAGGAACCGCTGAAAACGTTGTCAATGGCCATACCATGTTGAAAACACCGGTTCTCGTCCGATCACCGAAGTTAAACAACATCGGGCGTGGTCAGTACTTGGATGGGTTACCGCTTGGGAACACCACGTGCCGTTGGCCCTTTTTTTTTTTTTTTTTGTAAACTTATCCTCCTAACTACAAATCCTAGCTAATCTATCCATCTACATGGGTATTTTGAAATAGTTTTTAAGCGAGTAACTTCAAAAGAAATCTACTTTCGAAATACGCTACCAATTGATGCATTTTTCTCTTGTTAGGCCGAGTCCTGGCAATGTTTTTTCAAGTTCTTGCTAGTTCAGGCTAGGTTAGGTTAGTTGATGTTCGGTCAGGATTGGTTAGGCCTAGTATTCAATGAATTTTACCAAATTTCGTACTTTGAGCTTCGTGCGTGTCGGAACGTGATATTATCGGTTCTTTAAGCCACTTCTAAGAGTAATCCTACGCCGTTACATGGCATCGTGCTCGTTATATGAAGAAAGGTTACGCTTAACATTCAGGCTTTACATTCAGCACTAGGCGTTATCCTGCGACAAAGCGCGGAACTATTGAGAGAGCCAGGGAGATTGAAATGTCAATGTAAGTTTAAGTTGGGTTTGATGAGATTAGGTTAGGTTTGGTTATGTAAGGTTAGGTTATGTTAGGTTAGGTAAGGTCAGTTTAGGTTAGGTTCCGTTGGGTTAGGTGAGGTTAGGTTAGGTTAGATTAAGTTTGGCCTAGTATTTGACGAATTTCAAAAGTTAGGTTAGATTAGGTTTTAAATGGTCTATATTTATTGATATCTAAGCTTTTCTCCTTGCCCTGCCTTAGAAGTGCCTAGAAGTTACCTTTGCAAGATCTGACTTACCAGAAATGTTCACGTTTTACTCGTTATTCCCGTTCGTTGTAAAACGTGAGGTTGACCAAGCACGACGAGTTACACAGGAACCGCTGAAAACGTTGTCAACGGCCATACCATGTTGAAAACACCGGTTCTCGTCCGATCACCGAAGTTAAGCAACATCGGGCGTGGTCAGTACTTGGATGGGTGACCGCTTGGGAACACCACGTGCCGTTGGCAACTATTTTTTTTTTGTAAACTTCTCCTCCAAACTACAAATCCTAGCGAATCTATCCATCTACATGGGTATTTTGAAATAGTTTTTAAGCGAGTAACTTCAAAAGAAATCTTCTTTCGAAATACGCTACCAATTGATGCATTTTTCTCTTGTTAGGCCGAGTCCTGGCAATGTTTTTTCGAGTTCTTGCTAGTTCAGGCTAGGTTACGTTAGGTGATGTTCGGTCAGGTTTGGTAAGGCCTAGTATTCCATGAATTTCACCAAATTTCGTACTTTGAGCTTCGTGCGTGTCGGAACGTGATATTATCGATTCTTTAAGCCACTTCTAAGAGTAATCCTACGCCGTTACATGGCATCGTGCTCGTTATATGAAAAAAGGTTACGCTTAACATTCAGGCTTTACATTCAGCACTAGGCGTTATCCTGCGACAAAACGCTGAACTATTGAGTGAGCCAGGGAGATTGAAATGTCAATGTAAGTTTAGGTTGGGTTTAAAGAGATTAGGTTTGGTTTGGTTTTGTTAGGTTAGGTTATGTTAGGTTAGGTAAGGTCAGTTTAGGTTAGGTTCCGTTGGGTTAGGTGAGGTTAGGTTAGGTTAGGTTAAGTTTGGCCTAGTATTTGACGAATTTCAAAAGTTAGGTTAGATTAGGTTTGAAATGGTCTATATTCATTGATATCTAAGCTTTTCTCAATGCCCTGCCTTAGAAGTGCCTAGAAGTTACCTTTGCAAGATCTGACTTACCAGAAATGTTCACGTTTTACTCGTTATTCCCGTTCGTTGTAAAACGTAAGGTTGACCAAGCACGACGAGTTACACAGGAACCGCTGAAAACGTTGTCAATGGCCATACCATGTTGAAAACACCGGTTCTCGTCCGATCACCGAAGTTAAACAACATCGGGCGTGGTCAGTACTTGGATGGGTTACCGCTTGGGAACACCACGTGCCGTTGGCCCTTTTTTTTTTTTTTTTTGTAAACTTATCCTCCTAACTACAAATCCTAGCTAATCTATCCATCTACATGGGTATTTTGAAATAGTTTTTAAGCGAGTAACTTCAAAAGAAATCTACTTTCGAAATACGCTACCAATTGATGCATTTTTCTCTTGTTAGGCCGAGTCCTGGCAATGTTTTTTCAAGTTCTTGCTAGTTCAGGCTAGGTTAGGTTAGTTGATGTTCGGTCAGGATTGGTTAGGCCTAGTATTCAATGAATTTTACCAAATTTCGTACTTTGAGCTTCGTGCGTGTCGGAACGTGATATTATCGGTTCTTTAAGCCACTTCTAAGAGTAATCCTACGCCGTTACATGGCATCGTGCTCGTTATATGAAGAAAGGTTACGCTTAACATTCAGGCTTTATATTCAGCACTAGGCGTTATCCTGCGACAAAGCGCGGAACTATTGAGAGAGCCAGGGAGATTGAAATGTCAATGTAAGTTTAGGTTGGGTTTGATGAGATTAGGTTAGGTTTGGTTATGTAAGGTTAGGTTATGTTAGGTTAGGTAAGGTCAGTTTAGGTTAGGTTCCGTTGGGTTAGGTGAGGTTAGGTTAGGTTAGGTTAAGTTTGGCCTAGTATTTGACGAATTTCAAAAGTTAGGTTAGATTAGGTTTGAAATGGTCTATATTTATTGATATCTAAGCTTTTCTCATTGCCCTGCCTTAGAAGTGCCTAGAAGTTACCTTTGCAAGATCTGACTTACCAGAAATGTTCACGTTTTACTCGTTATTCCCGTTCGTTGTAATACGTGAGGTTGACCAAGCACGACGAGTTACACAGGAACCGCTGAAAACGTTGTCAACGGCCATACCATGTTGAAAACACCGGTTCTCCTCCGATCACCGAAGTTAAGCAACATCGGGCGTGGTCAGTACTTGGATGGGGGACCGCTTGGGATCACCACGTGCCGTTGGCAACTTTTTTTTTTTTTCGTATACTTCTCCTCCAAACTACAAATCCTAGCCAATCCATCCATCTACATGGGTATTTTAAAATAGTTTTTAAGCGAGTAACTTCAAAAGAAATCTACTTTCGAAATACGCTACCAATTGATGCATTTTTCTCTGGCAAGGCCGAGTCCTGGCAATGTTTTTTCGAGTTCTTGCTAGTTCAGGCTAGGCTTGGTTAAGTGTTGTTCGGTCAGGTTTGGTTAGGCCTTGTATTCCATGAATTTCACCAAATTTCGTACTTTGAGCTTCGTGCGTGTCGAAACGTGATATTATCGGTTCTTTAAGCCACTTCTAAGAGTAATCCTACGCCGTTACATGGCATCGTGCTCGTTATATGAAAAAAGGTTACGCTTAACATTCAGGCTTTACATTCAGCACTAGGCGTTATCCTGTGACAAAGCGCGGAACTATTGAGAGAGCCAGGGAGATTGAAATGTCAATGTTAGTTTAGGTTGGGTTTGATGAGATTAGGTTAGGTTTGGTTTTGTTAGGTTAGGTTATGTTAGGTCAGGTAAGGTGAGTTTAGGTTAGGTTCCGTTGGGTTAGGTGAGGTTAGGTTAGGTTAGGGTAGGTTTGGCCTAGTATTTGACGAATTTCAAAAGTTAGGTTAGATTAGGTTTGAAAGGGTCTATATTCATTGATATCTAAGCTTTTCCAAAGCCCTGCCTTAGAAGTGCCTAGAAGTTACCTTTGCAAGATCTGACTTACCAGAAATGTTCACGTTTTACTCGTTATTCCCGTTCGTTGTAAAACGTGACGTTGACCAAGCACGACGAGTTACACAGGAACCGCTAAAAACATTCTCAACGACCAAACCATGTTGAAAACACCGGTTCTCGTCCGATCACCGAAGTTAAGCAACATCGGGCGTGGTCAGTACTTGGATGGGTGACCGCTTGGGAACACCACGTGCCGTTGGCCCTTTTTTTTTTTTTTTTTTGTAAACTTCTCCTCCAAACTACAAATCCTAGCTAATCTATCCATCTACATGGGTATTTTGAAATAGTTTTTAAGCGAGTAACTTCAAAAGAAATCTTCTTTCGAAATACGCTACCAATTGATGCATTTTTCTCTTGTTAGGCCGAGTCCTGGCAATGTTTTTTCGAGTTCTTGCTAGTTCAGGCTAGGTTAGGTTAGGTGATGTTCGGTCAGGTTTGGTAAGGCCTAGTATTCCATGAATTTCACCAAATTTCGTACTTTGAGCTTCGTGCGTGTCGAAACGTGATATAATCGGTTCCTTTAGCCACTTCTAAGAGTTATCCTACGCCGTTACATGGCATCGTGCTCGTTATATGAAAAAAGGTTACGCTTAACATTCAGGCTTTACATTCAGCACTAGGCGTTATCCTGCGTCAAAGCGCGGAACTATTGAGAGAGCCAGGAAGATTGAAATGTCAATGTAAGTTTGGGTTGGGTTTGATGAGATTAGGTTAGGTTTGGTTTTGTTAGGTTAGGTTATGTTAGGTTAGGTTAGGTCAGTTTAGGTTAGGTTCCGTTGGGTTAGGTGAGGTTAGGTTAGGTTAGGTTAAGTTTGGCCTAGTATTTGACGAATTTCAAAAGTTAGGTTAGATTAGGTTTGAAATGGTCTATATTCATTGATATCTAAGCTTTTCCAAAGCCCTGCCTTAGAAGTGCCTAGAAATTACCTTTGCAAGATCTGACTTACCAGAAATGTTCACGTTTTACTCGTTATTCCAGTTCGTTGTAAAACGTGACGTTGACCAAGCATGACGAGTTACACAGGAACCGCTAAAAACGTTCTCAACGACCATACTATGTTGAAAACACCGGTTCTCGTCCGATCACCGAAGTTAAGCAACATCGGGCGTGGTCAGTACTTGGATGGGTGACCGCTTGGGAACACCACGTGCCGTTGGCCCTTTTTTTTTTTTTTTTTGTAAACTTCTCCTCCAAACAACAAATTCTAGCAAATCTTTCCATCTACATGGGTATTTTGAAATAGTTATTAAGCGAGTAACTTCAAAAGAAATCTTCTTTCGAAATACGCTACCAATTGATGCATTTTTCTCTTGTTAGGCCGAGTCCTGGCAATGTTTTTTCGAGTTCTTGCTAGTTCAGGCTAGGTTAGGTTAGGTGATGTTCGGTCAGGTTTGGTAAGGCCTAGTATTCCATGAATTTCACCAAATTTCGTACTTTGAGCTTCGTGCGTGTCAAAACGTGATATTATCGGTTCTTTCAACCACTTCTAAGAGTTATCCTACGCCGTTACATGGCATCGTGCTCGTTATATGAAAAAAGGTTACGCTTAACATTCAGGCTTTACATTCAGCATTAGGAGTTATCCTGCGACAAAACGCTGAACTATTGAGTGAGCCAGGGAGATTGAAATGTCGATGTAAGTTTAGGTTGGGTTTGATGAGATAAGGTTAGGTTTGGTTTTGTTAGGTTAGTTTATGTTAGGTAAGGTAAGGTCAATTGAGGTTATGTTCCGTTGGGTTAGGTGAGGTTAGGTTAGGTTAGGTTAAGTTTGGCCTAGTATTTGACGAATTGCAAAAGTTAGGTTAGATTAGGTTTGAAATGGTCTAAATTCATTGATATCTAAGATTTTCTCAATGCCCTGCCTTAGAAGTGCCTAGAAGTTACCTTTGCAAGATCTGACTTACCAGAGATGTTCACGTATTACTCGTTATTCCCGTTCGTTGTAAAACGTGAGGTTGACCAAGCACGACGAGTTACACAGGAACCGCTAAAACCGTTCTCAACGACCATACCATGTTAAAAACACCGGTTCTCGTCCGATCACCGAAGTTAAGCAACATCGGGCGTGGTCAGTACTTGGATGGGTGACCGCTTGGGAACACCACTTGCCGTTGGCAACTATTTTTTTTTTTCTTAAACTTCTCCTCCAAACTACAAATTCTAGCGAATCTTTCCATCTACATGGGTATTTTGAAATAGTTATTAAGCGAGTAACTTCAAAAGAAATCTTCTTTCGAAATACGCTACCAATTGATGCATTTTTCTCTTGTTAGGCCGAGTCCTGGCAATGTTTTTTCGAGTTCTTGCTAGTTCAGGCTAGGTTACGTTAGGTGATGTTCGGTCAGGTTTGGTAAGGCCTAGTTTTCCATGAATTTCACCAAATTTCGTACTTTGAGCTTCGTGCGTGTCGAAACGTGATATTATCGGTTCTTTAAGCCACTTCTAAGAGTAATCCTACGCCGTTACATGGCATCGTGCTCGTTATATGAAAAAAGGTTACGCTTAACATTCAGGCTTTACATTCAGCACTAGGCGTTATCCTGCGTCAAAGCGCGGAACTATTAAGAGAGCCAAGGAGATTGAAATGTCAATGTAAGTTTAGGTTGGGTTTGATGAGATTAGGTTAGGTTAGGTTAGGTTAGGTTAGGTTAGGTTAGGTTAGGTTAGGTTAGGTTAGGTTAGGTTAGGTTAGGTTAGGTTAGGTTAGGTTAGGTTAGGTTAGGTTAGGTTAGGTTAGGTTAGGTTAGGTTAGGTTAGGTTAGGTTAGGTTAGGTTAGGTTAGGTTAGGTTAGGTTAGGTTAGGTTAGGTTAGGTTAGGTTAGGTTAGGTTAGGTTAGGTTAGGTTAGGTTAGGTTAGGTTAGGTTAGGTTAGGTTAGGTTAGGTTAGGTTAGGTTAGGTTAGGTTAGGTTAGGTTAGGTTAGGTTAGGTTAGGTTAGGTTAGGTTAGGTTAGGTTAGGTTAGGTTAGGTTAGGTTAGGTTAGGTTAGGTTAGGTTAGGTTAGGTTAGGTTAGGTTAGGTTAGGTTAGGTTAGGTTAGGTTAGGTTAGGTTAGGTTAGGTTAGGTTAGGTTAGGTTAGGTTAGGTTAGGTTAGGTTAGGTTAGGTTAGGTTAGGTTAGGTTAGGTTAGGTTAGGTTAGGTTAGGTTAGGTAGGTTAGGTTAGGTTAGGTTAGGTTAGGTTAGGTTAGGTTAGGTTAGGTTAGGTTAGGTTAGGTTAGGTTAGGTTAGGTTAGGTTAGGTTAGGTTAGGTTAGGTTAGGTTAGGTTAGGTTAGGTTAGGTTAGGTTAGGTTAGGTTAGGTTAGGTTAGGTTAGGTTAGGTTAGGTTAGGTTAGGTTAGGTTAGGTTAGGTTAGGTTAGGTTAGGTTAGGTTAGGTTAGGTTAGGTTAGGTTAGGTTAGGTTAGGTTAGGTTAGGTTAGGTTAGGTTAGGTTAGGTTAGGTTAGGTTAGGTTAGGTTAGGTTAGGTTAGGTTAGGTTAGGTTAGGTTAGGTTAGGTTAGGTTAGGTTAGGTTAGGTTAGGTTAGGTTAGGTTAGGTTAGGTTAGGTTAGGTTAGGTTAGGTTAGGTTAGGTTAGGTTAGGTTAGGTTAGGTTAGGTTAGGTTAGGTTAGGTTAGGTTAGGTTAGGTTAGGTTAGGTTAGGTTAGGTTAGGTAGGTTAGGTTAGGTTAGGTTAGGTTAGGTTAGGTTAGGTTAGGTTAGGTTAGTTAGGTTAGGTTAGGTTAGGTTAGGTTAGGTTAGGTTAGGTTAGGTTAGGTTAGGTTAGGTTAGGTTAGGTTAGGTTAGGTTAGGTTAGGTTAGGTTAGGTTAGGTTAGGTTAGGTTAGGTTAGGTTAGGTTAGGTTAGGTTAGGTTAGGTTAGGTTAGGTTAGGTTAGGTTAGGTTAGGTTAGGTTAGGTTAGGTTAGGTTAGGTTAGGTTAGGTTAGGTTAGGTTAGGTTAGGTTAGTTTAGGTTAGGTTAGGTTAGGTTAGGTTAGGTTAGGTTAGGTTAGTTTAGGTTAGGTTAGGTTAGGTTAGGTTAGGTTAGTTAGGTTAGGTTAGGTTAGGTTAGGTTAGGTTAGGTTAGGTTAGGTTAGGTTAGGTTAGTTAGGTTAGGTTAGGTTAGGTTAGGTTAGGTTAGGTTAGGTTAGGTTAGGTTAGGTTAGGTTAGGTTAGGTTAGGTTAGGTTAGGTTAGGTTAGGTTAGGTTAGGTTAGGTTAGGTTAGGTTAGGTTAGGTTAGGTTAGGTTAGGTTAGGTTAGGTTAGGTTAGGTTAGGTTAGGTTAGGTTAGGTTAGGTTAGG
>CANOQG010000015.1:0-71538 GCA_947568835.1 Protonemura montana
TGTCCTGCCCTATGTCCTGCCCCATGTCCTGCCCCATTTTCTGCTCCATGTCCCGCCCCATGTCCTGCCCCATGTCCCATGTCATGCCCCATGTCCTGCCCCATGTCCTGCCCCATGTCCTGTCCCATGTCCTGCTCCATGTCCTGCCCCATGTCCTGCCCCATGTCCTGCCCCATGTCCTGCCCCATGTCCTGCCCCATGTCCCATGTCCTGCCCCATGTCCTGCCCCATGTCCTGCCCCATGTCCTGCCCTATGTCCTGTCCCATGTCCTGCCCCATGTCCTGCCCCATGTCCTGCCCTATGTCCTGCCCCATGTCCTGCCCCATGTCCTGCCCCATGTCTTGCCCCATGTCCCATGTCCTGCCCCATGTCCTGCCCCATGTCCTGCCCCATGTCCTGCTCCATGTCCTGCCCCATGTCCTGCCCCATGTCCTGCCCTATGTCCTGCCCCATGTCCTGCCCCATGTCCTGCCCCATGTCCTGCCCTATGTCCTGCCCCATGTCCTGCCCCATGTCCTGCCCTATGTCCTGTCCCATGTCCTGTCCCATGTCATGTCCCATGTCCTGCTCCATGTCCTGCCCCATGTCCTGCCCCATGTCCTGCCCTATGTCCTGCCCCATGTCCTGCCCCATGTCCTGCCCCATGTCCTGCTCCATGACCTGCCCCATGTCCCATGTCCTGCCCCATGTCCTGCCCCATGTCCTGCCCCAAGTCCTGCCTCATGTCCTGCCCCATGTCCTGCCCCATGTCCTGCCCCATGTCCTGCCCCATGTCCTGCCCTATGTCCTGCCCCATGTCCTGCCCCATGTCCTGCCCTATGTCCTGTCCCATGTCCTGTCCCATGTCCTGCCCCATGTCCTGCCCCATGTCCTTCCCTATGTCCTGTCCCATGTCCTGCCCCATGTCCTGCCCCATGTCCTGCTCCATGTCCTCCCCCTGTCCTGCCTCATGTCCCATGTCCTGCCCCGTGTCCTGCCCAATGTCCTGCCCCATGTCCTGCCCTATGTCCTGTCCCATGTCCTGCCCCATGTCCTGCCCCATGTCCTGCCCCATGTCCTGCCCCATGTCTTTCCCCATGTCCCATGTCCTGCCCCATGTCCTGCCCCATGTCCTGCCCCATGTCCTGCCCCATGTCCTGTCCCATGTCCTGCCTCATGTCCTGCCCCATTTCCTGCCCCATAGCCTGGCCTATGTCCTGCCCCATGTCCTGTCCCATGTCCTGCCCCATGTTTTGCCCCATGTCCTGCCCCATGTCCTGCCCTATGTCCTGTCCCATGTCCTGCCCCATGTCCTGCCCCATGTCCTGTCCCATGTCCTGCCTCATGTCCTACCCCATGTCCTGCCCTATGTCCTGCCCCATGTCCTGCCCCATGTCCTGCCCCATGTCCTGCCCCATGTCCTGCCCCATGTCCTGTCCCATGTCATGTCCCATGTCCTGCTCCATGTCCTGCCCCATGTCCTGCCCCATGTCCTGCCCTATGTCCTGCCCCATGTCCTGCCCCATGTCCTGCCCCATGTCCTGCCCCATGTCCTGCCCTATGTCCTGCCCCATGTCCTGCCCCATGTCCCATGTCCTGCCCCATGTCCTGCCCCTTGTCCTGTCCCATTTACTGCCCCATGTCCTGCCCCATGTCCTGCCCCATGTCCTGCCCCATGTCCTGCCCCATGTCCTGCCCCATGTCTTGCCCCATGTCCCATGTCCTGCCCCATGTCCTGCCCCATGTCCTGCCCCATGTCCTGCCCTATGTCCTGTCCCATGTCCTGTCCCATGTCATGTCCCATGTCCTGCTCCATGTCCTGCCCCATGTCCTGCCCCATGTCCTGCCCTATGTCCTGCCCCATGTCCTGCCCCATGTCCTGCCCCATGTCCTGCTCCATGACCTGCCCCATGTCCCATGTCCTGCCCCATGTCCTGCCCCATGTCCTGCCCCAAGTCCTGCCTCATGTCCTGCCCCATGTCCTGCCCCATGTCCTGCCCCATGTCCTGCCCCATGTCCTGCCCTATGTCCTGCCCCATGTCCTGCCCCATGTCCTGCCCTATGTCCTGTCCCATGTCCTGTCCCATGTCCTGCCCCATGTCCTGCCCCATGTCCTTCCCTATGTCCTGTCCCATGTCCTGCCCCATGTCCTGCCCCATGTCCTGCTCCATGTCCTCCCCCTGTCCTGCCTCATGTCCCATGTCCTGCCCCGTGTCCTGCCCAATGTCCTGCCCCATGTCCTGCCCTATGTCCTGTCCCATGTCCTGCCCCATGTCCTGCCCCATGTCCTGCCCCATGTCCTGCCCCATGTCTTTCCCCATGTCCCATATCCTGCCCCATGTCCTGCCCCATGTCCTGCCCCATGTCCTGCCCCATGTCCTGTCCCATGTCCTGCCTCATGTCCTGCCCCATGTCCTGCCCCATAGCCTGGCCTATGTCCTGCCCCATGTCCTGTCCCATGTCCTGCCCCATGTCCTGCCCCATGTCCTGCCCCATGTCCTGCCCCATGTCCTGCCCCATGTCCTGTCCCATGTCATGTCCCATGTCCTGCTCCATGTCCTGCCCCATGTCCTGCCCCATGTCCTGCCCTATGTCCTGCCCCATGTCCTGCCCCATGTCCTGCCCCATGTCCTGCCCCATGTCCTGCCCTATGTCCTGCCCCATGTCCTGCCCCATGTCTTGCCCCATGTCCCATGTCCTGCCCCATGTCCTGCCCCATGTCCTACCCCATGTCCTGCCCTATGTCCTGTTTATGTCCTGCCCCATGTCCTGCCCCATGTCCTGCTCCATGTCCTGCCCCATGTCCTGCTCCATGTCCCATGTCCTGCCCCATGTCCTGCCCCATGTCCTGTCCCATGTCCTGCCTCATGTCCTGCCCCATGTCCTGCCCCATGTCCTGCCCCATGTCCTGCCCCATGTCCTGTCCCATGTCCTGCCCCATGTCATGCCCCATGTCCTGCCCCATGTCCTGCCCCATGTCCCATGTCCTGCCCCATGTCCTGCCCTTTGTCCTGTCCCATTTCCTGCCCCATGTCCTGCCCCATGTCCTGCCCCATGTCCTGCCCCATGTCCTGCCCCATGTTCTGCCCCATGTCCTGCCCTATGTCTTGCCCCATGTCCCATGTCCTGCCCCATGTCCTGCCCCATGTCCTGCCCCATGTCCTTCCCTATGTCCTGTCCTATGTCCTGCCCCATGTCCTGCCCCATGTCCTGCTCCATGTCCTCCCCCTGTCCTGCCCCATGTCCCATGTCCTGCCCCATGTCCTGCCCCATGTCCTGCTCCATGTCCTGCCCTATGTCCTGTCCCATGTCCTGCCCCATGTCCTGCCCCATGTCCTGCCCTATGTCCTGCCCCATGTCTTGCCCCATGTCCCATGTCCTGCCCCATGTCCTGCCCCATGTCCTGCCCCATGTCCTGCCCTATGTCCTGCCCCATGTCCTGCCCCATTTTCTGCTCCATGTTCCACCCCATGTCCTGCCCCATGTCCCATGTCCTGCCCCATGTCCTGCCCCATGTCCTGCCCCATGTCCTGCCCCATGTCCTGTCCCATGTCCTGCCTCATGTCCTGCCCCATTTCCTGCCCCATAGCCTGGCCTATGTCCTGCCCCATGTCCTGTCCCATGTCCTGCCCCATGTTTTGCCCCATGTCCTGCCCCATGTCCTGCCCTATGTCCTGTCCCATGTCCTGCCCCATGTCCTGCCCCATGTCCTGTCCCATGTCCTGCCTCATGTCCTACCCCATGTCCTGCCCTATGTCCTGCCCCATGTCCTGCCCCATGTCCTGCCCCATGTCCTGCCCCATGTCCTGCCCCATGTCCTGTCCCATGTCATGTCCCATGTCCTGCTCCATGTCCTGCCCCATGTCCTGCCCCATGTCCTGCCCTATGTCCTGCCCCATGTCCTGCCCCATGTCCTGCCCCATGTCCTGCCCCATGTCCTGCCCTATGTCCTGCCCCATGTCCTGCCCCATGTCCCATGTCCTGCCCCATGTCCTGCCCCTTGTCCTGTCCCATTTACTGCCCCATGTCCTGCCCCATGTCCTGCCCCATGTCCTGCCCCATGTCCTGCCCCATGTCCTGCCCCATGTCTTGCCCCATGTCCCATGTCCTGCCCCATGTCCTGCCCCATGTCCTGCCCCATGTCCTGCCCTATGTCCTGTCCCATGTCCTGTCCCATGTCATGTCCCATGTCCTGCTCCATGTCCTGCCCCATGTCCTGCCCCATGTCCTGCCCTATGTCCTGCCCCATGTCCTGCCCCATGTCCTGCCCCATGTCCTGCTCCATGACCTGCCCCATGTCCCATGTCCTGCCCCATGTCCTGCCCCATGTCCTGCCCCAAGTCCTGCCTCATGTCCTGCCCCATGTCCTGCCCCATGTCCTGCCCCATGTCCTGCCCCATGTCCTGCCCTATGTCCTGCCCCATGTCCTGCCCCATGTCCTGCCCTATGTCCTGTCCCATGTCCTGTCCCATGTCCTGCCCCATGTCCTGCCCCATGTCCTTCCCTATGTCCTGTCCCATGTCCTGCCCCATGTCCTGCCCCATGTCCTGCTCCATGTCCTCCCCCTGTCCTGCCTCATGTCCCATGTCCTGCCCCGTGTCCTGCCCAATGTCCTGCCCCATGTCCTGCCCTATGTCCTGTCCCATGTCCTGCCCCATGTCCTGCCCCATGTCCTGCCCCATGTCCTGCCCCATGTCTTTCCCCATGTCCCATATCCTTCCCCATGTCCTGCCCCATGTCCTGCCCCATGTCCTGCCCCATGTCCTGTCCCATGTCCTGCCTCATGTCCTGCCCCATGTCCTGCCCCATAGCCTGGCCTATGTCCTGCCCCATGTCCTGTCCCATGTCCTGCCCCATGTCCTGCCCCATGTCCTGCCCCATGTCCTGCCCCATGTCCTGCCCCATGTCCTGTCCCATGTCATGTCCCATGTCCTGCTCCATGTCCTGCCCCATGTCCTGCCCCATGTCCTGCCCTATGTCCTGCCCCATGTCCTGCCCCATGTCCTGCCCCATGTCCTGCCCCATGTCCTGCCCTATGTCCTGCCCCATGTCCTGCCCCATGTCTTGCCCCATGTCCCATGTCCTGCCCCATGTCCTGCCCCATGTCCTACCCCATGTCCTGCCCTATGTCCTGTTTATGTCCTGCCCCATGTCCTGCCCCATGTCCTGCTCCATGTCCTGCCCCATGTCCTGCTCCATGTCCCATGTCCTGCCCCATGTCCTGCCCCATGTCCTGTCCCATGTCCTGCCTCATGTCCTGCCCCATGTCCTGCCCCATGTCCTGCCCCATGTCCTGCCCCATGTCCTGTCCCATGTCCTGCCCCATGTCATGCCCCATGTCCTGCCCCATGTCCTGCCCCATAACCCATGTCCTGCCCCATGTCCTGCCCTTTGTCCTGTCCCATTTCCTGCCCCATGTCCTGCCCCATGTCCTGCCCCATGTCCTGCCCCATGTCCTGCCCCATGTTCTGCCCCATGTCCTGCCCTATGTCTTGCCCCATGTCCCATGTCCTGCCCTATGTCCTGCCCCATGTCCTGCCCCATGTCCTTCCCTATGTCCTGTCCTATGTCCTGCCCCATGTCCTGCCCCATGTCCTGCTCCATGTCCTCCCCCTGTCCTGCCCCATGTCCCATGTCCTGCCCCATGTCCTGCCCCATGTCCTGCTCCATGTCCTGCCCTATGTCCTGTCCCATGTCCTGCCCCATGTCCTGCCCCATGTCCTGCCCTATGTCCTGCCCCATGTCTTGCCCCATGTCCCATGTCCTGCCCCATGTCCTGCCCCATGTCCTGCCCCATGTCCTGCCCTATGTCCTGCCCCATGTCCTGCCCCATTTTCTGCTCCATGTTCCACCCCATGTCCTGCCCCATGTCCCATGTCATGCCCCATGTCCTGCCCCATGTCCTGCCCCATGTCCTGTCCCATGTCCTGCTCCATGTCCTGCCCCATGTCTTACCTCATGTCCCATGTCCTGCCTCATGTCCTGCCCCATGTCCTGCCCCATATCCTGCCCCATGTCCTGCCCCATGTCCTGCCCCATGTCCTGTCCCATGTCCTGCCCAATGTCCTGCCCCATGTCCTGCTCCATGTCCTGCCCCATGTCCTGCCCCATGTCCTGCCCTATGTCCTGCCCCATGTCCTGCCCCATGTCCTGCCCCATGTCCTGCCCTATGTCCTGCCCCATGTCCTGCCCCATGTCCTGCCCCATGTCCTGTCCCATGTCATGTCCCATGTCCTGCTCCATGTCCTGCCCCATGTCCTGCCCCATGTCCTGCCCTATGTCCTGCCCCATATCCTGCCCCATGTCCTGCCCCATGTCCTGCCCCATGTCCTGCCCCATGTCCTGCCCCATGTCCTGCCCCATGTCCCATGTCCTGCCCCATGTCCTGCCCCTTGTCCTGTCCCATTTCCTGCCCCATGTCCTACCCCATGTCCTGCCCCATGTCCTGCCCCATGTCCTGCCCCATGTCCTGCCTCATGTCCTGCCCCATGTCTTGCCCCATGTCCCATGTCCTGCCCCATGTCCTGCCCCATGTCCTGCCCCATGTCCTGCCCTATGTCCTGTCTTATGTCCTGCCCCATGTAATGCCCCATGTCCTGCTCCATGTCCTCCCCCTGTCCTGCCCTATGTCTTATGTCCTGCCCCATGTCCTGCCTCATTTCCTGCCCCATGTCCTTCCCTATGTCCTGTCCCATATCCTGCCCCATTTCCTGCCCCATGTCCTGCTCCATGTCCTGCCCCATGTCCTGCCCCATGTCCCGCTCCATGTCCTCCCCCTGTCCTGCCTCATGTCCCATGTCCTGCCCCATGTCCTGCCCCATGTCCTGCCCCATGTCCTGCCCCATGTCCTGTCCCATGTCCTGCCCCATGTTTTGCCCCATGTCCTGTCCAATGTCCTGCCTTATGTCCTGCCCCATGTCCTGCCCCATGTCCTGCCCCATGTCCTGCCCCATGTCCTGCCCTATGTCCTGCCCCATGTCCTGCCCCATGTCCTGCCCTATGTCCTGTCCCTGTCCTGTCCCATGTCCTGCCCCATGTCCTGCCCCATGTCCTTCCCTATGTCCTGTCCCATGTCCTGCCCCATGTCCTGCCCCATGTCCTGCTCCATGTCCTGTCCCATGTCCTGCCCCATGTCCTGCCCCATGTCCTGCCCCATGTCCTGCCCTATGTCCTGTCCCATGTCCTGCCCCATGTCCTGCCCCATGTCCTGCCCCATGTCCTGCCCCATGTCTTTCCCCATGTCCCATGTCCTGCCCCATGTCCTGCCCCATGTCCTGTCCCATGTCCTGCCTCATGTCCTGCCCCATTTCCTGCCCCATAGCCTGGCCTATGTCCTGCCCCATGTCCTGTCCCATGTCCTGCCCCATGTTTTGCCCCATGTCCTGCCCCATGTCCTGCCCTATGTCCTGTCCCATGTCCTGCCCCATGTCCTGCCCCATGTCCTGTCCCATGTCCTGCCTCAAGTCCTACCCCATGTCCTGCCCTATGTCCTGCCCCATGTCCTGCCCCATGTCCTGCCCCATGTCCTGCCCCATGTCCTGCCCCATGTCCTGTCCCATGTCATGTCCCATGTCCTGCTCCATGTCCTGCCCCATGTCCTGCCCCATGTCCTGCCCTATGTCCTGCCCCATGTCCTGCCCCATGTCCTGCCCCATGTCCTGCCCCATGTCCTGCCCTATGTCCTGCCCCATGTCCTGCCCCATGTCCCATGTCCTGCCCCATGTCCTGCCCCTTGTCCTGTCCCATTTACTGCCCCATGTCCTGCCCCATGTCCTGCCCCATGTCCTGCCCCATGTCCTGCCCCATGTCCTGCCCCATGTCTTGCCCCATGTCCCATGTCCTGCCCCATGTCCTGCCCCATGTCCTGCCCCATGTCCTGCCCTATGTCCTGTCCCATGTCCTGTCCCATGTCATGTCCCATGTCCTGCTCCATGTCCTGCCCCATGTCCTGCCCCATGTCCTGCCCTATGTCCTGCCCCATGTCCTGCCCCATGTCCTGCCCCATGTCCTGCTCCATGACCTGCCCCATGTCCCATGTCCTGCCCCATGTCCTGCCCCATGTCCTGCCCCAAGTCCTGCCTCATGTCCTGCCCCATGTCCTGCCCCATGTCCTGCCCCATGTCCTGCCCCATGTCCTGCCCTATGTCCTGCCCCATGTCCTGCCCCATGTCCTGCCCTATGTCCTGTCCCATGTCCTGTCCCATGTCCTGCCCCATGTCCTGCCCCATGTCCTTCCCTATGTCCTGTCCCATGTCCTGCCCCATGTCCTGCCCCATGTCCTGCTCCATGTCCTCCCCCTGTCCTGCCTCATGTCCCATGTCCTGCCCCGTGTCCTGCCCAATGTCCTGCCCCATGTCCTGCCCTATGTCCTGTCCCATGTCCTGCCCCATGTCCTGCCCCATGTCCTGCCCCATGTCCTGCCCCATGTCTTTCCCCATGTCCCATATCCTGCCCCATGTCCTGCCCCATGTCCTGCCCCATGTCCTGCCCCATGTCCTGTCCCATGTCCTGCCTCATGTCCTGCCCCATGTCCTGCCCCATAGCCTGGCCTATGTCCTGCCCCATGTCCTGTCCCATGTCCTGCCCCATGTCCTGCCCCATGTCCTGCCCCATGTCCTGCCCCATGTCCTGCCCCATGTCCTGTCCCATGTCATGTCCCATGTCCTGCTCCATGTCCTGCCCCATGTCCTGCCCCATGTCCTGCCCTATGTCCTGCCCCATGTCCTGCCCCATGTCCTGCCCCATGTCCTGCCCCATGTCCTGCCCTATGTCCTGCCCCATGTCCTGCCCCATGTCTTGCCCCATGTCCCATGTCCTGCCCCATGTCCTGCCCCATGTCCTACCCCATGTCCTGCCCTATGTCCTGTTTATGTCCTGCCCCATGTCCTAACCCATGTCCTGCTCCATGTCCTGCCCCATGTCCTGCTCCATGTCCCATGTCCTGCCCCATGTCCTGCCCCATGTCCTGTCCCATGTCCTGCCTCATGTCCTGCCCCATGTCCTGCCCCATGTCCTGCCCCATGTCCTGCCCCATGTCCTGTCCCATGTCCTGCCCCATGTCATGCCCCATGTCCTGCCCCATGTCCTGCCCCATGTCCCATGTCCTGCCCCATGTCCTGCCCTTTGTCCTGTCCCATTTCCTGCCCCATGTCCTGCCCCATGTCCTGCCCCATGTCCTGCCCCATGTCCTGCCCCATGTTCTGCCCCATGTCCTGCCCTATGTCTTGCCCCATGTCCCATGTCCTGCCCCATGTCCTGCCCCATGTCCTGCCCCATGTCCTTCCCTATGTCCTGTCCTATGTCCTGCCCCATGTCCTGCCCCATGTCCTGCTCCATGTCCTCCCCCTGTCCTGCCCCATGTCCCATGTCCTGCCCCATGTCCTGCCCCATGTCCTGCTCCATGTCCTGCCCTATGTCCTGTCCCATGTCCTGCCCCATGTCCTGCCCCATGTCCTGCCCTATGTCCTGCCCCATGTCTTGCCCCATGTCCCATGTCCTGCCCCATGTCCTGCCCCATGTCCTGCCCCATGTCCTGCCCTATGTCCTGCCCCATGTCCTGCCCCATTTTCTGCTCCATGTTCCACCCCATGTCCTGCCCCATGTCCCATGTCATGCCCCATGTCCTGCCCCATGTCCTGCCCCATGTCCTGTCCCATGTCCTGCTCCATGTCCTGCCCCATGTCTTACCTCATGTCCCATGTCCTGCCTCATGTCCTGCCCCATGTCCTGCCCCATATCCTGCCCCATGTCCTGCCCCATGTCCTGCCCCATGTCCTGTCCCATGTCCTGCCCAATGTCCTGCCCCATGTCCTGCTCCATGTCCTGCCCCATGTCCTGCCCCATGTCCTGCCCTATGTCCTGCCCCATGTCCTGCCCCATGTCCTGCCCCATGTCCTGCCCTATGTCCTGCCCCATGTCCTGCCCCATGTCCTGCCCCATGTCCTGTCCCATGTCATGTCCCATGTCCTGCTCCATGTCCTGCCCCATGTCCTGCCCCATGTCCTGCCCTATGTCCTGCCCCATATCCTGCCCCATGTCCTGCCCCATGTCCTGCCCCATGTCCTGCCCCATGTCCTGCCCCATGTCCTGCCCCATGTCCCATGTCCTGCCCCATGTCCTGCCCCTTGTCCTGTCCCATTTCCTGCCCCATGTCCTACCCCATGTCCTGCCCCATGTCCTGCCCCATGTCCTGCCCCATGTCCTGCCTCATGTCCTGCCCCATGTCTTGCCCCATGTCCCATGTCCTGCCCCATGTCCTGCCCCATGTCCTGCCCCATGTCCTGCCCTATGTCCTGTCTTATGTCCTGCCCCATGTAATGCCCCATGTCCTGCTCCATGTCCTCCCCCTGTCCTGCCCTATGTCTTATGTCCTGCCCCATGTCCTGCCTCATTTCCTGCCCCATGTCCTTCCCTATGTCCTGTCCCATATCCTGCCCCATTTCCTGCCCCATGTCCTGCTCCATGTCCTGCCCCATGTCCTGCCCCATGTCCCGCTCCATGTCCTCCCCCTGTCCTGCCTCATGTCCCATGTCCTGCCCCATGTCCTGCCCCATGTCCTGCCCCATGTCCTGCCCCATGTCCTGTCCCATGTCCTGCCCCATGTTTTGCCCCATGTCCTGTCCAATGTCCTGCCTTATGTCCTGCCCCATGTCCTGCCCCATGTCCTGCCCCATGTCCTGCCCCATGTCCTGCCCTATGTCCTGCCCCATGTCCTGCCCCATGTCCTGCCCTATGTCCTGTCCCTGTCCTGTCCCATGTCCTGCCCCATGTCCTGCCCCATGTCCTTCCCTATGTCCTGTCCCATGTCCTGCCCCATGTCCTGCCCCATGTCCTGCTCCATGTCCTGTCCCATGTCCTGCCCCATGTCCTGCCCCATGTCCTGCCCCATGTCCTGCCCTATGTCCTGTCCCATGTCCTGCCCCATGTCCTGCCCCATGTCCTGCCCCATGTCCTGCCCCATGTCTTTCCCCATGTCCCATGTCCTGCCCCATGTCCTGCCCCATGTCCTGCCTCATGTCCTGCCTCATGTCCTGCCCCATGTCCTGCCCCATGTCCTGCCCCATGTCCTGCCCCATGTCCTGTCCCATGTCCTGCCCCATGTCATGCCCCATGTCCTGCCCCATGTCCTGCCCCATGTCCCATGTCCTGCCCCATGTCCTGCCCTTTGTCCTGTCCCATTTCCTGCCCCATGTCCTGCCCCATGTCCTGCCCCATGTCCTGCCCCATGTCCTGCCCCATGTTCTGCCCCATGTCCTGCCCTATGTCTTGCCCCATGTCCCATGTCCTGCCCCATGTCCTGCCCCATGTCCTGCCCCATGTCCTTCCCTATGTCCTGTCCTATGTCCTGCCCCATGTCCTGCCCCATGTCCTGCTCCATGTCCTCCCCCTGTCCTGCCCCATGTCCCATGTCCTGCCCCATGTCCTGCCCCATGTCCTTCCCCATGTCCTGCCCTATGTCCTGTCCCATGTCCTGCCCCATGTCCTGCCCCATGTCCTGCCCTATGTCCTGCCCCATGTCTTGCCCCATGTCCCATGTCCTGGCCCATGTCCTGCCCCATGTCCTGCCCCATGTCCTGCCCTATGTCCTGCCCCATGTCCTGCCCCATGTCCTGCCCCATGTCCTGCCCCATGTCCTGTCCCATGTCCTGCCCCATGTCCTGCCCTATGTCCTGCCCCATGTCCTGCCCCATGTCCTGCCCTATGTCCTGTCCCTGTCCTGTCCCATGTCCTGCCCCATGTCCTGCCCCATGTCCTTCCCTATGTCCTGTCCCATGTCCTGCCCCATGTCCTGCCCCATGTCCTGCTCCATGTCCTGTCCCATGTCCTGCCCCATGTCCTGCCCCATGTCCTGCCCCATGTCCTGCCCTATGTCCTGTCCCATGTCCTGCCCCATGTCCTGCCCCATGTCCTGCCCCATGTCCTGCCCCATGTCTTTCCCCATGTCCCATGTCCTGCCCCATGTCCTGCCCCATGTCCTGCCTCATGTCCTGCCTCATGTCCTGCCCCATGTCCTGCCCCATGTCCTGCCCCATGTCCTGCCCCATGTCCTGTCCCATGTCCTGCCCCATGTCATGCCCCATGTCCTGCCCCATGTCCTGCCCCATGTCCCATGTCCTGCCCCATGTCCTGCCCTTTGTCCTGTCCCATTTCCTGCCCCATGTCCTGCCCCATGTCCTGCCCCATGTCCTGCCCCATGTCCTGCCCCATGTTCTGCCCCATGTCCTGCCCTATGTCTTGCCCCATGTCCCATGTCCTGCCCCATGTCCTGCCCCATGTCCTGCCCCATGTCCTTCCCTATGTCCTGTCCTATGTCCTGCCCCATGTCCTGCCCCATGTCCTGCTCCATGTCCTCCCCCTGTCCTGCCCCATGTCCCATGTCCTGCCCCATGTCCTGCCCCATGTCCTTCCCCATGTCCTGCCCTATGTCCTGTCCCATGTCCTGCCCCATGTCCTGCCCCATGTCCTGCCCTATGTCCTGCCCCATGTCTTGCCCCATGTCCCATGTCCTGGCCCATGTCCTGCCCCATGTCCTGCCCCATGTCCTGCCCTATGTCCTGCCCCATGTCCTGCCCCATTTTCTGCTCCATGTTCCACCCCATGTCCTGCCCCATGTCCCATGTCATGCCCCATGTCCTGCCCCATGTCCTGCCCCATGTCCTGTCCCATGTCCTGCTCCATGTCCTGCCCCATGTCTTACCTCATGTCCCATGTCCTGCCTCATGTCCTGCCCCATGTCCTGCCCCATATCCTGCCCCATGTCCTGCCCCATGTCCTGCCCCATGTCCTGTCCCATGTCCTGCCCAATGTCCTGCCCCATGTCCTGCTCCATGTCCTGCCCCATGTCCTGCCCCATGTCCTGCCCTATGTCCTGCCCCATGTCCTGCCCCATGTCCTGCCCCATGTCCTGCCCTATGTCCTTCCCCATGTCCTGCCCCATGTCCTGCCCCATGTCCTGTCCCATGTCATGTCCCATGTCCTGCTCCATGTCCTGCCCCATGTCCTGCCCCATGTCCTGCCCTATGTCCTGCACCATGTCCTGCCCCATGTCCTGCCCCATGTCCTGCCCCATGTCCTGCCCCATGTCCTGCCCCATGTCCTGCCCCATGTCCCATGTCCTGCCCCATGTCCTGCCCCTTGTCCTGTCCCATTTCCTGCCCCATGTCCTACCCCATGTCCTGCCCCATGTCCTGCCCCATGTCCTGCCCCATGTCCTGCCTCATGTCCTGCCCCATGTCTTGCCCCATGTCCCATGTCCTGCCCCATGTCCTGCCCCATGTCCTGCCCCATGTCCTGCCCTATGTCCTGTCTTATGTCCTGCCCCATGTTATGCCCCATGTCCTGCTCCATGTCCTCCCCCTGTCCTGCCCTATGTCTTATGTCCTGCCCCATGTCCTGCCTCATGTCCTGCCCCATGTCCTGCCCTATGTCCTGTCCCATGTCCTGCCCCATTTCCTGCCCCATGTCCTGCTCCATGTCCTGCCCCATGTCCTGCCCCATGTCCCGCTCCATGTCCTCCCCCTGTCCTGCCTTATGTCCCATGTCCTGCCCCATGTCCTGCCCCATGTCCTGCCCCATGTCCTGCCCCATGTCCTGTCCCATGTCCTGCCCCATGTTTTGCCCCATGTCCTGTCCAATGTCCTGCCTCATGTCCTGCCCCATGTCCTGCCCCATGGCCTGCCCCATGTCCTGCCCCATGTCCTGCCCTATGTCCTGCCCCATGTCCTGCCCCATGTCCTGCCCTATGTCCTGTCCCATGTCCTGTCCCATGTCCTGCCCCATGTCCTGCCCCATGTCCTTCCCTATGTCCTGTCCCATGTCCTGCCCCATGTCCTGCCCCATGTCCTGCTCCATGTCCTGTCCCATGTCCTGCCCCATGTCCTGCCCCATGTCCTGCCCCATGTCCTGCCCTATGTCCTGTCCCATGTCCTGCCCCATGTCCTGCCCCATGTCCTGCCCTATGTCCTGCCCCATGTCTTGCCCCATGTCCCATGTCCTGCCCCATGTCCTGCCCCATGTCCTGCCCTATGTCCTGCCCCATGTCCTGCCCCATGTCCTGCCCCATGTCCTGCCCCATGTCCTGCCCTATGTCCTGCCCCATGTCCTGCCCCATGTCCCATGTCCTGCCCCATGTCCTGCCCCTTGTCCTGTCCCATTTCCTGCCCCATGTCCTGCCCCATGTCCTGCCCCATGTCCTGCCCCATGTCCTGCCCCATGTCCTGCCCCATGTCTTGCCCCATGTCCCATGTCCTGCCCCATGTCCTGCCCCATGTCCTGCCCCATGTCCTGCCCTATGTCCTGTCCCATGTCCTGTCCCATGTCATGTCCCATGTCCTGCTCCATGTCCTGCCCCATGTCCTGCCCCATGTCCTGCCCTATGTCCTGCCCCATGTCCTGCCCCATGTCCTGCCCCATGTCCTGCTCCATGACCTGCCCCATGTCCCATGTCCTGCCCCATGTCCTGCCCCATGTCCTGCCCCAAGTCCTGCCTCATGTCCTGCCCCATGTCCTGCCCCATGTCCTGCCCCATGTCCTGCCCCATGTCCTGCCCTATGTCCTGCCCCATGTCCTGCCCCATGTCCTGCCCTATGTCCTGTCCCATGTCCTGTCCCATGTCCTGCCCCATGTCCTGCCCCATGTCCTTCCCTATGTCCTGTCCCATGTCCTGCCCCATGTCCTGCCCCATGTCCTGCTCCATGTCCTCCCCCTGTCCTGCCTCATGTCCCATGTCCTGCCCCGTGTCCTGCCCAATGTCCTGCCCCATGTCCTGCCCTATGTCCTGTCCCATGTCCTGCCCCATGTCCTGCCCCATGTCCTGCCCCATGTCCTGCCCCATGTCTTTCCCCATGTCCCATGTCCTGCCCCATGTCCTGCCCCATGTCCTGCCCAATGTCCTGCCCCATGTCCTGCCCTATGTCCTGTCCCATGTCCTGCCCCATGTCCTGCCCCATGTCCTGCCCCATGTCCTGCCCCATGTCTTTCCCCATGTCCCATATCCTGCCCCATGTCCTGCCCCATGTCCTGCCCCATGTCCTGCCCCATGTCCTGTCCCATGTCCTGCCTCATGTCCTGCCCCATGTCCTGCCCCATAGCCTGGCCTATGTCCTGCCCCATGTCCTGTCCCATGTCCTGCCCCATGTCCTGCCCCATGTCCTGCCCCATGTCCTGCCCCATGTCCTGCCCCATGTCCTGTCCCATGTCATGTCCCATGTCCTGCTCCATGTCCTGCCCCATGTCCTGCCCCATGTCCTGCCCTATGTCCTGCCCCATGTCCTGCCCCATGTCCTGCCCCATGTCCTGCCCCATGTCCTGCCCTATGTCCTGCCCCATGTCCTGCCCCATGTCTTGCCCCATGTCCCATGTCCTGCCCCATGTCCTGCCCCATGTCCTACCCCATGTCCTGCCCTATGTCCTGTTTATGTCCTGCCCCATGACCTGCCCCATGTCCTGCTCCATGTCCTGCCCCATGTCCTGCTCCATGTCCCATGTCCTGCCCCATGTCCTGCCCCATGTCCTGTCCCATGTCCTGCCTCATGTCCTGCCCCATGTCCTGCCCCATGTCCTGCCCCATGTCCTGCCCCATGTCCTGTCCCATGTCCTGCCCCATGTCATGCCCCATGTCCTGCCCCATGTCCTGCCCCATGTCCCATGTCCTGCCCCATGTCCTGCCCTTTGTCCTGTCCCATTTCCTGCCCCATGTCCTGCCCCATGTCCTGCCCCATGTCCTGCCCCATGTCCTGCCCCATGTTCTGCCCCATGTCCTGCCCTATGTCTTGCCCCATGTCCCATGTCCTGCCCCATGTCCTGCCCCATGTCCTGCCCCATGTCCTTCCCTATGTCCTGTCCTATGTCCTGCCCCATGTCCTGCCCCATGTCCTGCTCCATGTCCTCCCCCTGTCCTGCCCCATGTCCCATGTCCTGCCCCATGTCCTGCCCCATGTCCTGCTCCATGTCCTGCCCTATGTCCTGTCCCATGTCCTGCCCCATGTCCTGCCCCATGTCCTGCCCTATGTCCTGCCCCATGTCTTGCCCCATGTCCCATGTCCTGCCCCATGTCCTGCCCCATGTCCTGCCCCATGTCCTGCCCTATGTCCTGCCCCATGTCCTGCCCCATTTTCTGCTCCATGTTCCACCCCATGTCCTGCCCCATGTCCCATGTCATGCCCCATGTCCTGCCCCATGTCCTGCCCCATGTCCTGTCCCATGTCCTGCTCCATGTCCTGCCCCATGTCTTACCTCATGTCCCATGTCCTGCCTCATGTCCTGCCCCATGTCCTGCCCCATATCCTGCCCCATGTCCTGCCCCATGTCCTGCCCCATGTCCTGTCCCATGTCCTGCCCAATGTCCTGCCCCATGTCCTGCTCCATGTCCTGCCCCATGTCCTGCCCCATGTCCTGCCCTATGTCCTGCCCCATGTCCTGCCCCATGTCCTGCCCCATGTCCTGCCCTATGTCCTGCCCCATGTCCTGCCCCATGTCCTGCCCCATGTCCTGTCCCATGTCATGTCCCATGTCCTGCTCCATGTCCTGCCCCATGTCCTGCCCCATGTCCTGCCCTATGTCCTGCCCCATATCCTGCCCCATGTCCTGCCCCATGTCCTGCCCCATGTCCTGCCCCATGTCCTGCCCCATGTCCTGCCCCATGTCCCATGTCCTGCCCCATGTCCTGCCCCTTGTCCTGTCCCATTTCCTGCCCCATGTCCTACCCCATGTCCTGCCCCATGTCCTGCCCCATGTCCTGCCCCATGTCCTGCCTCATGTCCTGCCCCATGTCTTGCCCCATGTCCCATGTCCTGCCCCATGTCCTGCCCCATGTCCTGCCCCATGTCCTGCCCTATGTCCTGTCTTATGTCCTGCCCCATGTAATGCCCCATGTCCTGCTCCATGTCCTCCCCCTGTCCTGCCCTATGTCTTATGTCCTGCCCCATGTCCTGCCTCATTTCCTGCCCCATGTCCTTCCCTATGTCCTGTCCCATATCCTGCCCCATTTCCTGCACCATGTCCTGCTCCATGTCCTGCCCCATGTCCTGCCCCATGTCCCGCTCCATGTCCTCCCCCTGTCCTGCCTCATGTCCCATGTCCTGCCCCATGTCCTGCCCCATGTCCTGCCCCATGTCCTGCCCCATGTCCTGTCCCATGTCCTGCCCCATGTTTTGCCCCATGTCCTGTCCAATGTCCTGCCTTATGTCCTGCCCCATGTCCTGCCCCATGTCCTGCCCCATGTCCTGCCCCATGTCCTGCCCTATGTCCTGCCCCATGTCCTGCCCCATGTCCTGCCCTATGTCCTGTCCCTGTCCTGTCCCATGTCCTGCCCCATGTCCTGCCCCATGTCCTTCCCTATGTCCTGTCCCATGTCCTGCCCCATGTCCTGCCCCATGTCCTGCTCCATGTCCTGTCCCATGTCCTGCCCCATGTCCTGCCCCATGTCCTGCCCCATGTCCTGCCCTATGTCCTGTCCCATGTCCTGCCCCATGTCCTGCCCCATGTCCTGCCCCATGTCCTGCCCCATGTCTTTCCCCATGTCCCATGTCCTGCCCCATGTCCTGCCCCATGTCCTGCCTCATGTCCTGCCTCATGTCCTGCCCCATGTCCTGCCCCATGTCCTGCCCCATGTCCTGCCCCATGTCCTGTCCCATGTCCTGCCCCATGTCATGCCCCATGTCCTGCCCCATGTCCTGCCCCATGTCCCATGTCCTGCCCCATGTCCTGCCCTTTGTCCTGTCCCATTTCCTGCCCCATGTCCTGCCCCATGTCCTGCCCCATGTCCTGCCCCATGTCCTGCCCCATGTTCTGCCCCATGTCCTGCCCTATGTCTTGCCCCATGTCCCATGTCCTGCCCCATGTCCTGCCCCATGTCCTGCCCCATGTCCTTCCCTATGTCCTGTCCTATGTCCTGCCCCATGTCCTGCCCCATGTCCTGCTCCATGTCCTCCCCCTGTCCTGCCCCATGTCCCATGTCCTGCCCCATGTCCTGCCCCATGTCCTTCCCCATGTCCTGCCCTATGTCCTGTCCCATGTCCTGCCCCATGTCCTGCCCCATGTCCTGCCCTATGTCCTGCCCCATGTCTTGCCCCATGTCCCATGTCCTGGCCCATGTCCTGCCCCATGTCCTGCCCCATGTCCTGCCCTATGTCCTGCCCCATGTCCTGCCCCATTTTCTGCTCCATGTTCCACCCCATGTCCTGCCCCATGTCCCATGTCATGCCCCATGTCCTGCCCCATGTCCTGCCCCATGTCCTGTCCCATGTCCTGCTCCATGTCCTGCCCCATGTCTTACCTCATGTCCCATGTCCTGCCTCATGTCCTGCCCCATGTCCTGCCCCATATCCTGCCCCATGTCCTGCCCCATGTCCTGCCCCATGTCCTGTCCCATGTCCTGCCCAATGTCCTGCCCCATGTCCTGCTCCATGTCCTGCCCCATGTCCTGCCCCATGTCCTGCCCTATGTCCTGCCCCATGTCCTGCCCCATGTCCTGCCCCATGTCCTGCCCTATGTCCTTCCCCATGTCCTGCCCCATGTCCTGCCCCATGTCCTGTCCCATGTCATGTCCCATGTCCTGCTCCATGTCCTGCCCCATGTCCTGCCCCATGTCCTGCCCTATGTCCTGCACCATGTCCTGCCCCATGTCCTGCCCCATGTCCTGCCCCATGTCCTGCCCCATGTCCTGCCCCATGTCCTGCCCCATGTCCCATGTCCTGCCCCATGTCCTGCCCCATGTCCTGCCTCATGTCCTGCCCCATGTCTTGCCCTATGTCCCATGTCCTGCCCCATGTCCTGCCCCATGTCCTGCCCCATGTCCTGCCCTATGTCCTGTCTTATGTCCTGCCCCATGTTATGCCCCATGTCCTGCTCCATGTCCTCCCCCTGTCCTGCCCTATGTCTTATGTCCTGCCCCATGTCCTGCCTCATGTCCTGCCCCATGTCCTGCCCTATGTCCTGTCCCATGTCCTGCCCCATTTCCTGCCCCATGTCCTGCTCCATGTCCTGCCCCATGTCCTGCCCCATGTCCCGCTCCATGTCCTCCCCCTGTCCTGCCTTATGTCCCATGTCCTGCCCCATGTCCTGCCCCATGTCCTGCCCCATGTCCTGCCCCATGTCCTGTCCCATGTCCTGCCCCATGTTTTGCCCCATGTCCTGTCCAATGTCCTGCCTCATGTCCTGCCCCATGTCCTGCCCCATGTCCTGCCCCATGTCCTGCCCCATGTCCTGCCCTATGTCCTGCCCCATGTCCTGCCCCATGTCCTGCCCTATGTCCTGTCCCATGTCCTGTCCCATGTCCTGCCCCATGTCCTGCCCCATGTCCTTCCCTATGTCCTGTCCCATGTCCTGCCCCATGTCCTGCCCCATGTCCTGCTCCATGTCCTGTCCCATGTCCTGCCCCATGTCCTGCCCCATGTCCTGCCCCATGTCCTGCCCTATGTCCTGTCCCATGTCCTGCCCCATGTCCTGCCCCATGTCCTGCCCTATGTCCTGCCCCATGTCTTGCCCCATGTCCCATGTCCTGCCCCATGTCCTGCCCCATGTCCTGCCCTATGTCCTGCCCCATGTCCTGCCCCATGTCCTGCCCCATGTCCTGCCCCATGTCCTGCCCTATGTCCTGCCCCATGTCCTGCCCCATGTCCCATGTCCTGCCCCATGTCCTGCCCCTTGTCCTGTCCCATTTCCTGCCCCATGTCCTGCCCCATGTCCTGCCCCATGTCCTGCCCCATGTCCTGCCCCATGTCCTGCCCCATGTCTTGCCCCATGTCCCATGTCCTGCCCCATGTCCTGCCCCATGTCCTGCCCCATGTCCTGCCCTATGTCCTGTCCCATGTCCTGTCCCATGTCATGTCCCATGTCCTGCTCCATGTCCTGCCCCATGTCCTGCCCCATGTCCTGCCCTATGTCCTGCCCCATGTCCTGCCCCATGTCCTGCCCCATGTCCTGCTCCATGACCTGCCCCATGTCCCATGTCCTGCCCCATGTCCTGCCCCATGTCCTGCCCCAAGTCCTGCCTCATGTCCTGCCCCATGTCCTGCCCCATGTCCTGCCCCATGTCCTGCCCCATGTCCTGCCCTATGTCCTGCCCCATGTCCTGCCCCATGTCCTGCCCTATGTCCTGTCCCATGTCCTGTCCCATGTCCTGCCCCATGTCCTGCCCCATGTCCTTCCCTATGTCCTGTCCCATGTCCTGCCCCATGTCCTGCCCCATGTCCTGCTCCATGTCCTCCCCCTGTCCTGCCTCATGTCCCATGTCCTGCCCCGTGTCCTGCCCAATGTCCTGCCCCATGTCCTGCCCTATGTCCTGTCCCATGTCCTGCCCCATGTCCTGCCCCATGTCCTGCCCCATGTCCTGCCCCATGTCTTTCCCCATGTCCCATGTCCTGCCCCATGTCCTGCCCCATGTCCTGCCCCATGTCCTGCCCCATGTCCTGTCCTATGTCCTGCCTCATGTCCTGCCCCATGTCCTGCCCCATAGCCTGGCCTATGTCCTGCCCCATGTCCTGTCCCATGTCCTGCCCCATGTCCTGCCCCATGTCCTGCCCCATGTCCTGCCCCATGTCCTGCCCCATGTCCTGTCCCATGTCATGTCCCATGTCCTGCTCCATGTCCTGCCCCATGTCCTGCCCCATGTCCTGCCCTATGTCCTGCCCCATGTCCTGCCCCATGTCCTGCCCCATGTCCTGCCCCATGTCCTGCCCTATGTCCTGCCCCATGTCCTGCCCCATGTCCCATGTCCTGCCCCATGTCCTGCCCCTTGTCCTGTCCCATTTCCTGCCCCATGTCCTGCCCCATGTCCTGCCCCATGTCCTGCCCCATGTCCTGCCCCATGTCCTGCCCCATGTCTTGCCCCATGTCCCATGTCCTGCCCCATGTCCTGCCCCATGTCCTACCCCATGTCCTGCCCTATGTCCTGTCTTATGTCCTGCCCCATGTCCTGCCCCATGTCCTGCTCCATGTCCTGCCCCATGTCCTGCTCCATGTCCCATGTCCTGCCCCATGTCCTGCCCCATGTCCTTTCTTATGTCCTGCCTCATGTCCTGCCCCATGTCCTTCCCCATGTCCTGCCCCATGTCCTGCCCCATGTCCTGTCCCATGTCCTGCCCCATGTCATGCCCCATGTCCTGCCCCATGTCCTGCCCCATGTCCCATGTCCTGCCCCATGTCCTGCCCTTTGTCCTGTCCCATTTCCTGTCCCATGTCCTGCTCCATGTCCTGCCCCATGTCTTACCTCATGTCCCATGTCCTGCCTCATGTCCTGCCCCATGTCCTGCCCCATATCCTGCCCCATGTCCTGCCCCATGTCCTGCCCCATGTCCTGTCCCATGTCCTGCCCAATGTCCTGCCCCATGTCCTGCTCCATGTCCTGCCCCATGTCCTGCCCCATGTCCTGCCCTATGTCCTGCCCCATGTCCTGCCCCATGTCCTGCCCCATGTCCTGCCCTATGTCCTTCCCCATGTCCTGCCCCATGTCCTGCCCCATGTCCTGTCCCATGTCATGTCCCATGTCCTGCTCCATGTCCTGCCCCATGTCCTGCCCCATGTCCTGCCCTATGTCCTGCACCATGTCCTGCCCCATGTCCTGCCCCATGTCCTGCCCCATGTCCTGCCCCATGTCCTGCCCCATGTCCTGCCCCATGTCCCATGTCCTGCCCCATGTCCTGCCCCTTGTCCTGTCCCATTTCCTGCCCCATGTCCTACCCCATGTCCTGCCCCATGTCCTGCCCCATGTCCTGCCCCATGTCCTGCCTCATGTCCTGCCCCATGTCTTGCCCCATGTCCCATGTCCTGCCCCATGTCCTGCCCCATGTCCTGCCCCATGTCCTGCCCTATGTCCTGTCTTATGTCCTGCCCCATGTTATGCCCCATGTCCTGCTCCATGTCCTCCCCCTGTCCTGCCCTATGTCTTATGTCCTGCCCCATGTCCTGCCTCATGTCCTGCCCCATGTCCTGCCCTATGTCCTGTCCCATGTCCTGCCCCATTTCCTGCCCCATGTCCTGCTCCATGTCCTGCCCCATGTCCTGCCCCATGTCCCGCTCCATGTCCTCCCCCTGTCCTGCCTTATGTCCCATGTCCTGCCCCATGTCCTGCCCCATGTCCTGCCCCATGTCCTGCCCCATGTCCTGTCCCATGTCCTGCCCCATGTTTTGCCCCATGTCCTGTCCAATGTCCTGCCTCATGTCCTGCCCCATGTCCTGCCCCATGTCCTGCCCCATGTCCTGCCCCATGTCCTGCCCTATGTCCTGCCCCATGTCCTGCCCCATGTCCTGCCCTATGTCCTGTCCCATGTCCTGTCCCATGTCCTGCCCCATGTCCTGCCCCATGTCCTTCCCTATGTCCTGTCCCATGTCCTGCCCCATGTCCTGCCCCATGTCCTGCTCCATGTCCTGTCCCATGTCCTGCCCCATGTCCTGCCCCATGTCCTGCCCCATGTCCTGCCCCATGTCTTGCCCCATGTCCCATGTCCTGCCCCATGTCCTGCCCCATGTCCTACCCCATGTCCTGCCCTATGTCCTGTCTTATGTCCTGCCCCATGTCCTGCCCCATGTCCTGCTCCATGTCCTGCCCCATGTCCTGCTCCATGTCCCATGTCCTGCCCCATGTCCTGCCCCATGTCCTTTCTTATGTCCTGCCTCATGTCCTGCCCCATGTCCTGCCCCATGTCCTGCCCCATGTCCTGCCCCATGTCCTGTCCCATGTCCTGCCCCATGTCATGCCCCATGTCCTGCCCCATGTCCTGCCCCATGTCCCATGTCCTGCCCCATGTCCTGCCCTTTGTCCTGTCCCATTTCCTGTCCCATGTCCTGCTCCATGTCCTGCCCCATGTCTTACCTCATGTCCCATGTCCTGCCTCATGTCCTGCCCCATGTCCTGCCCCATATCCTGCCCCATGTCCTGCCCCATGTCCTGCCCCATGTCCTGTCCCATGTCCTGCCCAATGTCCTGCCCCATGTCCTGCTCCATGTCCTGCCCCATGTCCTGCCCCATGTCCTGCCCTATGTCCTGCCCCATGTCCTGCCCCATGTCCTGCCCCATGTCCTGCCCTATGTCCTTCCCCATGTCCTGCCCCATGTCCTGCCCCATGTCCTGTCCCATGTCATGTCCCATGTCCTGCTCCATGTCCTGCCCCATGTCCTGCCCCATGTCCTGCCCTATGTCCTGCACCATGTCCTGCCCCATGTCCTGCCCCATGTCCTGCCCCATGTCCTGCCCCATGTCCTGCCCCATGTCCTGCCCCATGTCCCATGTCCTGCCCCATGTCCTGCCCCTTGTCCTGTCCCATTTCCTGCCCCATGTCCTACCCCATGTCCTGCCCCATGTCCTGCCCCATGTCCTGCCCCATGTCCTGCCTCATGTCCTGCCCCATGTCTTGCCCCATGTCCCATGTCCTGCCCCATGTCCTGCCCCATGTCCTGCCCCATGTCCTGCCCTATGTCCTGTCTTATGTCCTGCCCCATGTTATGCCCCATGTCCTGCTCCATGTCCTCCCCCTGTCCTGCCCTATGTCTTATGTCCTGCCCCATGTCCTGCCTCATGTCCTGCCCCATGTCCTGCCCTATGTCCTGTCCCATGTCCTGCCCCATTTCCTGCCCCATGTCCTGCTCCATGTCCTGCCCCATGTCCTGCCCCATGTCCCGCTCCATGTCCTCCCCCTGTCCTGCCTTATGTCCCATGTCCTGCCCCATGTCCTGCCCCATGTCCTGCCCCATGTCCTGCCCCATGTCCTGTCCCATGTCCTGCCCCATGTTTTGCCCCATGTCCTGTCCAATGTCCTGCCTCATGTCCTGCCCCATGTCCTGCCCCATGTCCTGCCCCATGTCCTGCCCCATGTCCTGCCCTATGTCCTGCCTATGTCCTGCCCCATGTCCTGCCCTATGTCCTGTCCCATGTCCTGTCCCATGTCCTGCCCCATGTCCTGCCCCATGTCCTTCCCTATGTCCTGTCCCATGTCCTGCCCCATGTCCTGCCCCATGTCCTGCTCCATGTCCTGTCCCATGTCCTGCCCCATGTCCTGCCCCATGTCCTGCCCCATGTCCTGCCCTATGTCCTGTCCCATGTCCTGCCCCATGCCCTGCCCCATGTCCAGCCCTATGTCCTGCCCCATGTCTTGCCCCATGTCCCATGTCCTGCCCCATGTCCTGCCCCATGTCCTGCCCTATGTCCTGCCCCATGTCCTGCCCCATGTCCTGCCCCATGTCCTGCCCCATGTCCTGCCCTATGTCCTGCCCCATGTCCTGCCCCATGTCCCATGTCCTGCCCCATGTCCTGCCCCTTGTCCTGTCCCATTTCCTGCCCCATGTCCTGCCCCATGTCCTGCCCCATGTCCTGCCCCATGTCCTGCCCCATGTCCTGCCCCATGTCTTGCCCCATGTCCCATGTCCTGCCCCATGTCCTGCCCCATGTCCTGCCCCATGTCCTGCCCTATGTCCTGTCCCATGTCCTGTCCCATGTCATGTCCCATGTCCTGCTCCATGTCCTGCCCCATGTCCTGCCCCATGTCCTGCCCTATGTCCTGCCCCATGTCCTGCCCCATGTCCTGCCCCATGTCCTGCTCCATGACCTGCCCCATGTCCCATGTCCTGCCCCATGTCCTGCCCCATGTCCTGCCCCAAGTCCTGCCTCATGTCCTGCCCCATGTCCTGCCCCATGTCCTGCCCCATGTCCTGCCCCATGTCCTGCCCTATGTCCTGCCCCATGTCCTGCCCCATGTCCTGCCCTATGTCCTGTCCCATGTCCTGTCCCATGTCCTGCCCCATGTCCTGCCCCATGTCCTTCCCTATGTCCTGTCCCATGTCCTGCCCCATGTCCTGCCCCATGTCCTGCCCTATGTCCTGCCCCATGTCCTGCCCCATGTCCTGTCCCATGTCCTGTCCCATGTCCTGCCCCATGTCCTGCCCCATGTCCTTCCCTATGTCCTGTCCCATGTCCTGCCCCATGTCCTGCCCCATGTCCTGCCCCATGTCCTGCCCCATGTCCCATGTCCTGCCCCATGTCCTGCCCCTTGTCCTGTCCCATTTCCTGCCCCATGTCCTACCCCATGTCCTGCCCCATGTCCTGCCCCATGTCCTGCCCCATGTCCTGCCTCATGTCCTGCCCCATGTCTTGCCCCATGTCCCATGTCCTGCCCCATGTCCTGCCCCATGTCCTGCCCCATGTCCTGCTCTATGTCCTGTCTTATGTCCTGCCCCATGTTATGCCCCATGTCCTGCTCCATGTCCTCCCCCTGTCCTGCCCTATGTCTTATGTCCTGCCCCATGTCCTGCCTCATGTCCTGCCCCATGTCCTGCCCTATGTCCTGTCCCATGTCCTGCCCCATTTCCTGCCCCAAGTCCTGCCTCATGTCCTGCCCCATGTCCTGCCCCATGTCCTGCCCCATGTCCTGCCCCATGTCCTGCCCTATGTCCTGCCCCATGTCCTGCCCCATGTCCTGCCCTATGTCCTGTCCCATGTCCTGTCCCATGTCCTGCCCCATGTCCTGCCCCATGTCCTTCCCTATGTCCTGTCCCATGTCCTGCCCCATGTCCTGCCCCATGTCCTGCCCTATGTCCTGCCCCATGTCCTGCCCCATGTCCTGTCCCATGTCCTGTCCCATGTCCTGCCCCATGTCCTGCCCCATGTCCTTCCCTATGTCCTGTCCCATGTCCTGCCCCATGTCCTGCCCCATGTCCTGCCCCATGTCCTGCCCCATGTCCCATGTCCTGCCCCATGTCCTGCCCCTTGTCCTGTCCCATTTCCTGCCCCATGTCCTGCCCCATGTTTTGCCCCATGTCCTGTCCAATGTCCTGCCTCATGTCCTGCCCCATGTCCTGCCCCATGTCCTGCCCCATGTCCTGCCCCATGTCCTGCCCTATGTCCTGCCTTATGTCCTGCCCCATGTCCTGCCCTATGTCCTGTCCCATGTCCTGTCCCATGTCCTGCCCCATGTCCTGCCCCATGTCCTTCCCTATGTCCTGTCCCATGTCCTGCCCCATGTCCTGCCCCATGTCCTGCTCCATGTCCTGTCCCATGTCCTGCCCCATGTCCTGCCCCATGTCCTGCCCCATGTCCTGCCCTATGTCCTGTCCCATGTCCTGCCCCATGCCCTGCCCCATGTCCAGCCCTATGTCCTGCCCCATGTCTTGCCCCATGTCCCATGTCCTGCCCCATGTCCTGCCCCATGTCCTGCCCTATGTCCTGCCCCATGTCCTGCCCCATGTCCTGCCCTATGTCCTGCCCCATGTCCTGCCCTATGTCCTGCCCCATGTCCTGCCCCATGTCCCATGTCCTGCCCCATGTCCTGCCCCTTGTCCTGTCCCATTTCCTGCCCCATGTCCTGCCCCATGTCCTGCCCCATGTCCTGCCCCATGTCCTGCCCCATGTCCTGCCCCATGTCTTGCCCCATGTCCCATGTCCTGCCCCATGTCCTGCCCCATGTCCTGCCCCATGTCCTGCCCTATGTCCTGTCCCATGTCCTGTCCCATGTCATGTCCCATGTCCTGCTCCATGTCCTGCCCCATGTCCTGCCCCATGTCCTGCCCTATGTCCTGCCCCATGTCCTGCCCCATGTCCTGCCCCATGTCCTGCTCCATGACCTGCCCCATGTCCCATGTCCTGCCCCATGTCCTGCCCCATGTCCTGCCCCAAGTCCTGCCTCATGTCCTGCCCCATGTCCTGCCCCATGTCCTGCCCCATGTCCTGCCCCATGTCCTGCCCTATGTCCTGCCCCATGTCCTGCCCCATGTCCTGCCCTATGTCCTGTCCCATGTCCTGTCCCATGTCCTGCCCCATGTCCTGCCCCATGTCCTTCCCTATGTCCTGTCCCATGTCCTGCCCCATGTCCTGCCCCATGTCCTGCCCTATGTCCTGCCCCATGTCCTGCCCCATGTCCTGTCCCATGTCCTGTCCCATGTCCTGCCCCATGTCCTGCCCCATGTCCTTCCCTATGTCCTGTCCCATGTCCTGCCCCATGTCCTGCCCCATGTCCTGCCCCATGTCCTGCCCCATGTCCCATGTCCTGCCCCATGTCCTGCCCCTTGTCCTGTCCCATTTCCTGCCCCATGTCCTACCCCATGTCCTGCCCCATGTCCTGCCCCATGTCCTGCCCCATGTCCTGCCTCATGTCCTGCCCCATGTCTTGCCCCATGTCCCATGTCCTGCCCCATGTCCTGCCCCATGTCCTGCCCCATGTCCTGCTCTATGTCCTGTCTTATGTCCTGCCCCATGTTATGCCCCATGTCCTGCTCCATGTCCTCCCCCTGTCCTGCCCTATGTCTTATGTCCTGCCCCATGTCCTGCCTCATGTCCTGCCCCATGTCCTGCCCTATGTCCTGTCCCATGTCCTGCCCCATTTCCTGCCCCATGTCCTGCTCCATGTCCTGCCCCATGTCCTGCCCCATGTCCCGCTCCATGTCCTCCCCCTGTCCTGCCTTATGTCCCATGTCCTGCCCCATGTCCTGCCCCATGTCCTGCCCCATGTCCTGCCCCATGTCCTGTCCCATGTCCTGCCCCATGTTTTGCCCCATGTCCTGTCCAATGTCCTGCCTCATGTCCTGCCCCATGTCCTGCCCCATGTCCTGCCCCATGTCCTGCCCCATGTCCTGCCCTATGTCCTGCCCCATGTCCTGCCCCATGTCCTGCCCTATGTCCTGTCCCATGTCCTGTCCCATGTCCTGCCCCATGTCCTGCCCCATGTCCTTCCCTATGTCCTGTCCCATGTCCTGCCCCATGTCCTGCCCCATGTCCTGCTCCATGTCCTGTCCCATGTCCTGCCCCATGTCCTGCCCCATGTCCTGCCCCATGTCCTGCCCTATGTCCTGTCCCATGTCCTGCCCCATGTCCTGCCCCATGTCCTGCCCTATGTCCTGCCCCATGTCTTGCCCCATGTCCCATGTCCTGCCCCATGTCCTGCCCCATGTCCTGCCCTATGTCCTGCCCCATGTCCTGCCCCATGTCCTGCCCCATGTCCTGCCCCATGTCCTGCCCCATGTCCTGCCCTATGTCCTGCCCCATGTCCTGCCCCATGTCCCATGTCCTGCCCCATGTCCTGCCCCTTGTCCTGTCCCATTTCCTGCCCCATGTCCTGCCCCATGTCCTGCCCCATGTCCTGCCCCATGTCCTGCCCCATGTCCTGCCCCATGTCTTGCCCCATGTCCCATGTCCTGCCCCATGTCCTGCCCCATGTCCTGCCCCATGTCCTGCCCTATGTCCTGTCCCATGTCCTGTCCCATGTCATGTCCCATGTCCTGCTCCATGTCCTGCCCCATGTCCTGCCCCATGTCCTGCCCTATGTCCTGCCCCATGTCCTGCCCCATGTCCTGCCCCATGTCCTGCTCCATGACCTGCCCCATGTCCCATGTCCTGCCCCATGTCCTGCCCCATGTCCTGCCCCAAGTCCTGCCTCATGTCCTGCCCCATGTCCTGCCCAATGTCCTGCCCCATGTCCTGCCCCATGTCCTGCCCTATGTCCTGCCCCATGTCCTGCCCCATGTCCTGCCCTATGTCCTGTCCCATGTCCTGTCCCATGTCCTGCCCCATGTCCTGCCCCATGTCCTTCCCTATGTCCTGTCCCATGTCCTGCCCCATGTCCTGCCCCATGTCCTGCTCCATGTCCTCCCCCTGTCCTGCCTCATGTCCCATGTCCTGCCCCGTGTCCTGCCCAATGTCCTGCCCCATGTCCTGCCCTATGTCCTGTCCCATGTCCTGCCCCATGTCCTGCCCCATGTCCTGCCCCATGTCCTGCCCCATGTCTTTCCCCATGTCCCATGTCCTGCCCCATGTCCTGCCCCATGTCCTGCCCCATGTCCTGCCCCATGTCCTGTCCCATGTCCTGCCTCATGTCCTGCCCCATGTCCTGCCCCATAGCCTGGCCTATGTCCTGCCCCATGTCCTGTCCCATGTCCTGCCCCATGTCCTGCCCCATGTCCTGCCCCATGTCCTGCCCCATGTCCTGCCCCATGTCCTGTCCCATGTCATGTCCCATGTCCTGCTCCATGTCCTGCCCCATGTCCTGCCCCATGTCCTGCCCTATGTCCTGCCCCATGTCCTGCCCCATGTCCTGCCCCATGTCCTGCCCCATGTCCTGCCCTATGTCCTGCCCCATGTCCTGCCCCATGTCCCATGTCCTGCCCCATGTCCTGCCCCTTGTCCTGTCCCATTTCCTGCCCCATGTCCTGCCCCATGTCCTGCCCCATGTCCTGCCCCATGTCCTGCCCCATGTCCTGTCCCATGTCCTGCCCCATGTTTTGCCCCATGTCCTGTCCAATGTCCTGCCTCATGTCCTGCCCCATGTCCTGCCCCATGTCCTGCCCCATGTCCTGCCCCATGTCCTGCCCTATGTCCTGCCCCATGTCCTGCCCCATGTCCTGCCCTATGTCCTGTCCCATGTCCTGTCCCATGTCCTGCCCCATGTCCTGCCCCATGTCCTTCCCTATGTCCTGTCCCATGTCCTGCCCCATGTCCTGCCCCATGTCCTGCTCCATGTCCTGTCCCATGTCCTGCCCCATGTCCTGCCCCATGTCCTGCCCCATGTCCTGCCCTATGTCCTGTCCCATGTCCTGCCCCATGCCCTGCCCCATGTCCAGCCCTATGTCCTGCCCCATGTCTTGCCCCATGTCCCATGTCCTGCCCCATGTCCTGCCCCATGTCCTGCCCTATGTCCTGCCCCATGTCCTGCCCCATGTCCTGCCCCATGTCCTGCCCCATGTCCTGCCCTATGTCCTGCCCCATGTCCTGCCCCATGTCCCATGTCCTGCCCCATGTCCTGCCCCTTGTCCTGTCCCATTTCCTGCCCCATGTCCTGCCCCATGTCCTGCCCCATGTCCTGCCCCATGTCCTGCCCCATGTCCTGCCCCATGTCTTGCCCCATGTCCCATGTCCTGCCCCATGTCCTGCCCCATGTCCTGCCCCATGTCCTGCCCTATGTCCTGTCCCATGTCCTGTCCCATGTCATGTCCCATGTCCTGCTCCATGTCCTGCCCCATGTCCTGACCCATGTCCTGCCCTATGTCCTGCCCCATGTCCTGCCCCATGTCCTGCCCCATGTCCTGCTCCATGACCTGCCCCATGTCCCATGTCCTGCCCCATGTCCTGCCCCATGTCCTGCCCCAAGTCCTGCCTCATGTCCTGCCCCATGTCCTGCCCCATGTCCTGCCCCATGTCCTGCCCCATGTCCTGCCCTATGTCCTGCCCCATGTCCTGCCCCATGTCCTGCCCTATGTCCTGTCCCATGTCCTGTCCCATGTCCTGCCCCATGTCCTGCCCCATGTCCTTCCCTATGTCCTGTCCCATGTCCTGCCCCATGTCCTGCCCCATGTCCTGCCCTATGTCCTGCCCCATGTCCTGCCCCATGTCCTGTCCCATGTCCTGTCCCATGTCCTGCCCCATGTCCTGCCCCATGTCCTTCCCTATGTCCTGTCCCATGTCCTGCCCCATGTCCTGCCCCATGTCCTGCCCCATGTCCTGCCCCATGTCCCATGTCCTGCCCCATGTCCTGCCCCTTGTCCTGTCCCATTTCCTGCCCCATGTCCTGCCCCATGTTTTGCCCCATGTCCTGTCCAATGTCCTGCCTCATGTCCTGCCCCATGTCCTGCCCCATGTCCTGCCCCATGTCCTGCCCCATGTCCTGCCCTATGTCCTGCCCCATGTCCTGCCCCATGTCCTGCCCTATGTCCTGTCCCATGTCCTGTCCCATGTCCTGCCCCATGTCCTGCCCCATGTCCTTCCCTATGTCCTGTCCCATGTCCTGCCCCATGTCCTGCCCCATGTCCTGCTCCATGTCCTGTCCCATGTCCTGCCCCATGTCCTGCCCCATGTCCTGCCCCATGTCCTGCCCTATGTCCTGTCCCATGTCCTGCCCCATGCCCTGCCCCATGTCCAGCCCTATGTCCTGCCCCATGTCTTGCCCCATGTCCCATGTCCTGCCCCATGTCCTGCCCCATGTCCTGCCCTATGTCCTGCCCCATGTCCTGCCCCATGTCCTGCCCCATGTCCTGCCCCATGTCCTGCCCTATGTCCTGCCCCATGTCCTGCCCCATGTCCCATGTCCTGCCCCATGTCCTGCCCCTTGTCCTGTCCCATTTCCTGCCCCATGTCCTGCCCCATGTCCTGCCCCATGTCCTGCCCCATGTCCTGCCCCATGTCCTGCCCCATGTCTTGCCCCATGTCCCATGTCCTGCCCCATGTCCTGCCCCATGTCCTGCCCCATGTCCTGCCCTATGTCCTGTCCCATGTCCTGTCCCATGTCATGTCCCATGTCCTGCTCCATGTCCTGCCCCATGTCCTGCCCCATGTCCTGCCCTATGTCCTGCCCCATGTCCTGCCCCATGTCCTGCCCCATGTCCTGCTCCATGACCTGCCCCATGTCCCATGTCCTGCCCCATGTCCTGCCCCATGTCCTGCCCCAAGTCCTGCCTCATGTCCTGCCCCATGTCCTGCCCCATGTCCTGCCCCATGTCCTGCCCCATGTCCTGCCCTATGTCCTGCCCCATGTCCTGCCCCATGTCCTGCCCTATGTCCTGTCCCATGTCCTGTCCCATGTCCTGCCCCATGTCCTGCCCCATGTCCTTCCCTATGTCCTGTCCCATGTCCTGCCCCATGTCCTGCCCCATGTCCTGCCCTATGTCCTGCCCCATGTCCTGCCCCATGTCCTGTCCCATGTCCTGTCCCATGTCCTGCCCCATGTCCTGCCCCATGTCCTTCCCTATGTCCTGTCCCATGTCCTGCCCCATGTCCTGCCCCATGTCCTGCCCCATGTCCTGCCCCATGTCCCATGTCCTGCCCCATGTCCTGCCCCTTGTCCTGTCCCATTTCCTGCCCCATGTCCTACCCCATGTCCTGCCCCATGTCCTGCCCCATGTCCTGCCCCATGTCCTGCCTCATGTCCTGCCCCATGTCTTGCCCCATGTCCCATGTCCTGCCCCATGTCCTGCCCCATGTCCTGCCCCATGTCCTGCTCTATGTCCTGTCTTATGTCCTGCCCCATGTTATGCCCCATGTCCTGCTCCATGTCCTCCCCCTGTCCTGCCCTATGTCTTATGTCCTGCCCCATGTCCTGCCTCATGTCCTGCCCCATGTCCTGCCCTATGTCCTGTCCCATGTCCTGCCCCATTTCCTGCCCCATGTCCTGCTCCATGTCCTGCCCCATGTCCTGCCCCATGTCCCGCTCCATGTCCTCCCCCTGTCCTGCCTTATGTCCCATGTCCTGCCCCATGTCCTGCCCCATGTCCTGCCCCATGTCCTGCCCCATGTCCTGTCCCATGTCCTGCCCCATGTTTTGCCCCATGTCCTGTCCAATGTCCTGCCTCATGTCCTGCCCCATGTCCTGCCCCATGTCCTGCCCCATGTCCTGCCCCATGTCCTGCCCTATGTCCTGCCCCATGTCCTGCCCCATGTCCTGCCCTATGTCCTGTCCCATGTCCTGTCCCATGTCCTGCCCCATGTCCTGCCCCATGTCCTTCCCTATGTCCTGTCCCATGTCCTGCCCCATGTCCTGCCCCATGTCCTGCTCCATGTCCTGTCCCATGTCCTGCCCCATGTCCTGCCCCATGTCCTGCCCCATGTCCTGCCCTATGTCCTGTCCCATGTCCTGCCCCATGTCCTGCCCCATGTCCTGCCCTATGTCCTGCCCCATGTCTTGCCCCATGTCCCATGTCCTGCCCCATGTCCTGCCCCATGTCCTGCCCTATGTCCTGCCCCATGTCCTGCCCCATGTCCTGCCCCATGTCCTGCCCCATGTCCTGCCCTATGTCCTGCCCCATGTCCTGCCCCATGTCCCATGTCCTGCCCCATGTCCTGCCCCTTGTCCTGTCCCATTTCCTGCCCCATGTCCTGCCCCATGTCCTGCCCCATGTCCTGCCCCATGTCCTGCCCCATGTCCTGCCCCATGTCTTGCCCCATGTCCCATGTCCTGCCCCATGTCCTGCCCCATGTCCTGCCCCATGTCCTGCCCTATGTCCTGTCCCATGTCCTGTCCCATGTCATGTCCCATGTCCTGCTCCATGTCCTGCCCCATGTCCTGCCCCATGTCCTGCCCTATGTCCTGCCCCATGTCCTGCCCCATGTCCTGCCCCATGTCCTGCTCCATGACCTGCCCCATGTCCCATGTCCTGCCCCATGTCCTGCCCCATGTCCTGCCCCAAGTCCTGCCTCATGTCCTGCCCCATGTCCTGCCCAATGTCCTGCCCCATGTCCTGCCCCATGTCCTGCCCTATGTCCTGCCCCATGTCCTGCCCCATGTCCTGCCCTATGTCCTGTCCCATGTCCTGTCCCATGTCCTGCCCCATGTCCTGCCCCATGTCCTTCCCTATGTCCTGTCCCATGTCCTGCCCCATGTCCTGCCCCATGTCCTGCTCCATGTCCTCCCCCTGTCCTGCCTCATGTCCCATGTCCTGCCCCGTGTCCTGCCCAATGTCCTGCCCCATGTCCTGCCCTATGTCCTGTCCCATGTCCTGCCCCATGTCCTGCCCCATGTCCTGCCCCATGTCCTGCCCCATGTCTTTCCCCATGTCCCATGTCCTGCCCCATGTCCTGCCCCATGTCCTGCCCCATGTCCTGCCCCATGTCCTGTCCCATGTCCTGCCTCATGTCCTGCCCCATGTCCTGCCCCATAGCCTGGCCTATGTCCTGCCCCATGTCCTGTCCCATGTCCTGCCCCATGTCCTGCCCCATGTCCTGCCCCATGTCCTGCCCCATGTCCTGCCCCATGTCCTGTCCCATGTCATGTCCCATGTCCTGCTCCATGTCCTGCCCCATGTCCTGCCCCATGTCCTGCCCTATGTCCTGCCCCATGTCCTGCCCCATGTCCTGCCCCATGTCCTGCCCCATGTCCTGCCCTATGTCCTGCCCCATGTCCTGCCCCATGTCCCATGTCCTGCCCCATGTCCTGCCCCTTGTCCTGTCCCATTTCCTGCCCCATGTCCTGCCCCATGTCCTGCCCCATGTCCTGCCCCATGTCCTGCCCCATGTCCTGTCCCATGTCCTGCCCCATGTTTTGCCCCATGTCCTGTCCAATGTCCTGCCTCATGTCCTGCCCCATGTCCTGCCCCATGTCCTGCCCCATGTCCTGCCCCATGTCCTGCCCTATGTCCTGCCCCATGTCCTGCCCCATGTCCTGCCCTATGTCCTGTCCCATGTCCTGTCCCATGTCCTGCCCCATGTCCTGCCCCATGTCCTTCCCTATGTCCTGTCCCATGTCCTGCCCCATGTCCTGCCCCATGTCCTGCTCCATGTCCTGTCCCATGTCCTGCCCCATGTCCTGCCCCATGTCCTGCCCCATGTCCTGCCCTATGTCCTGTCCCATGTCCTGCCCCATGCCCTGCCCCATGTCCAGCCCTATGTCCTGCCCCATGTCTTGCCCCATGTCCCATGTCCTGCCCCATGTCCTGCCCCATGTCCTGCCCTATGTCCTGCCCCATGTCCTGCCCCATGTCCTGCCCCATGTCCTGCCCCATGTCCTGCCCTATGTCCTGCCCCATGTCCTGCCCCATGTCCCATGTCCTGCCCCATGTCCTGCCCCTTGTCCTGTCCCATTTCCTGCCCCATGTCCTGCCCCATGTCCTGCCCCATGTCCTGCCCCATGTCCTGCCCCATGTCCTGCCCCATGTCTTGCCCCATGTCCCATGTCCTGCCCCATGTCCTGCCCCATGTCCTGCCCCATGTCCTGCCCTATGTCCTGTCCCATGTCCTGTCCCATGTCATGTCCCATGTCCTGCTCCATGTCCTGCCCCATGTCCTGACCCATGTCCTGCCCTATGTCCTGCCCCATGTCCTGCCCCATGTCCTGCCCCATGTCCTGCTCCATGACCTGCCCCATGTCCCATGTCCTGCCCCATGTCCTGCCCCATGTCCTGCCCCAAGTCCTGCCTCATGTCCTGCCCCATGTCCTGCCCCATGTCCTGCCCCATGTCCTGCCCCATGTCCTGCCCTATGTCCTGCCCCATGTCCTGCCCCATGTCCTGCCCTATGTCCTGTCCCATGTCCTGTCCCATGTCCTGCCCCATGTCCTGCCCCATGTCCTTCCCTATGTCCTGTCCCATGTCCTGCCCCATGTCCTGCCCCATGTCCTGCCCTATGTCCTGCCCCATGTCCTGCCCCATGTCCTGTCCCATGTCCTGTCCCATGTCCTGCCCCATGTCCTGCCCCATGTCCTTCCCTATGTCCTGTCCCATGTCCTGCCCCATGTCCTGCCCCATGTCCTGCCCCATGTCCTGCCCCATGTCCCATGTCCTGCCCCATGTCCTGCCCCTTGTCCTGTCCCATTTCCTGCCCCATGTCCTACCCCATGTCCTGCCCCATGTCCTGCCCCATGTCCTGCCCCATGTCCTGCCTCATGTCCTGCCCCATGTCTTGCCCCATGTCCCATGTCCTGCCCCATGTCCTGCCCCATGTCCTGCCCCATGTCCTGCTCTATGTCCTGTCTTATGTCCTGCCCCATGTTATGCCCCATGTCCTGCTCCATGTCCTCCCCCTGTCCTGCCCTATGTCTTATGTCCTGCCCCATGTCCTGCCTCATGTCCTGCCCCATGTCCTGCCCTATGTCCTGTCCCATGTCCTGCCCTATTTCCTGCCCCATGTCCTGCTCCATGTCCTGCCCCATGTCCTGCCCCATGTCCCGCTCCATGTCCTCCCCCTGTCCTGCCTTATGTCCCATGTCCTGCCCCATGTCCTGCCCCATGTCCTGCCCCATGTCCTGCCCCATGTCCTGTCCCATGTCCTGCCCCATGTTTTGCCCCATGTCCTGTCCAATGTCCTGCCTCATGTCCTGCCCCATGTCCTGCCCCATGTCCTGCCCCATGTCCTGCCCCATGTCCTGCCCTATGTCCTGCCCCATGTCCTGCCCCATGTCCTGCCCTATGTCCTGTCCCATGTCCTGTCCCATGTCCTGCCCCATGTCCTGCCCCATGTCCTTCCCTATGTCCTGTCCCATGTCCTGCCCCATGTCCTGCCCCATGTCCTGCTCCATGTCCTGTCCCATGTCCTGCCCCATGTCCTGCCCCATGTCCTGCCCCATGTCCTGCCCTATGTCCTGTCCCATGTCCTGCCCCATGTCCTGCCCCATGTCCTGCCCTATGTCCTGCCCCATGTCTTGCCCCATGTCCCATGTCCTGCCCCATGTCCTGCCCCATGTCCTGCCCTATGTCCTGCCCCATGTCCTGCCCCATGTCCTGCCCCATGTCCTGCCCCATGTCCTGCCCTATGTCCTGCCCCATGTCCTGCCCCATGTCCCATGTCCTGCCCCATGTCCTGCCCCTTGTCCTGTCCCATTTCCTGCCCCATGTCCTGCCCCATGTCCTGCCTCATGTCCTGCCCCATGTCCTGCCCCATGTCCTGCCCCATGTCTTGCCCCATGTCCCATGTCCTGCCCCATGTCCTGCCCCATGTCCTGCCCCATGTCCTGCCCTATGTCCTGTCCCATGTCCTGTCCCATGTCATGTCCCATGTCCTGCTCCATGTCCTGCCCCATGTCCTGCCCCATGTCCTGCCCTATGTCCTGCCCCATGTCCTGCCCCATGTCCTGCCCCATGTCCTGCTCCATGACCTGCCCCATGTCCCATGTCCTGCCCCATGTCCTGCCCCATGTCCTGCCCCAAGTCCTGCCTCATGTCCTGCCCCATGTCCTGCCCCATGTCCTGCCCCATGTCCTGCCCCATGTCCTGCCCTATGTCCTGCCCCATGTCCTGCCCCATGTCCTGCCCTATGTCCTGTCCCATGTCCTGTCCCATGTCCTGCCCCATGTCCTGCCCCATGTCCTTCCCTATGTCCTGTCCCATGTCCTGCCCCATGTCCTGCCCCATGTCCTGCTCCATGTCCTCCCCCTGTCCTGCCTCATGTCCCATGTCCTGCCCCGTGTCCTGCCCAATGTCCTGCCCCATGTCCTGCCCTATGTCCTGTCCCATGTCCTGCCCCATGTCCTGCCCCATGTCCTGCCCCATGTCCTGCCCCATGTCTTTCCCCATGTCCCATGTCCTGCCCCATGTCCTGCCCCATGTCCTGCCCCATGTCCTGCCCCATGTCCTGTCCCATGTCCTGCCTCATGTCCTGCCCCATGTCCTGCCCCATAGCCTGGCCTATGTCCTGCCCCATGTCCTGTCCCATGTCCTGCCCCATGTCCTGCCCCATGTCCTGCCCCATGTCCTGCCCCATGTCCTGCCCCATGTCCTGTCCCATGTCATGTCCCATGTCCTGCTCCATGTCCTGCCCCATGTCCTGCCCCATGTCCTGCCCTATGTCCTGCCCCATGTCCTGCCCCATGTCCTGCCCCATGTCCTGCCCCATGTCCTGCCCTATGTCCTGCCCCATGTCCTGCCCCATGTCCCATGTCCTGCCCCATGTCCCATGTCCTGCCCCATGTCCTGCCCCTTGTCCTGTCCCATTTCCTGCCCCATGTCCTGCCCCATGTCCTGCCCCATGTCCTGCCCCATGTCCTGCCCCATGTCCTGCCCCATGTCTTGCCCCATGTCCCATGTCCTGCCCCATGTCCTGCCCCATGTCCTACCCCATGTCCTGCCCTATGTCCTGTCTTATGTCCTGCCCCATGTCCTGCCCCATGTCCTGCTCCATGTCCTGCCCCATGTCCTGCTCCATGTCCCATGTCCTGCCCCATGTCCTGCCCCATGTCCTTTCTTATGTCCTGCCTCATGTCCTGCCCCATGTCCTGCCCCATGTCCTGCCCCATGTCCTGCCCCATGTCCTGTCCCATGTCCTGCCCCATGTCATGCCCCATGTCCTGCCCCATGTCCTGCCCCATGTCCCATGTCCTGCCCCATGTCCTGCCCTTTGTCCTGTCCCATTTCCTGCCCCATGTCCTGCCCCATGTCCTGCCCCATGTCCTGCCCCATGTCCTGCCCCATGTTCTGCCCCATGTCCTGCCCTATGTCTTGCCCCATGTCCCATGTCCTGCCCCATGTCCTGCCCCATGTCCTGCCCCATGTCCTTCCCTATGTCCTGTCCTATGTCCTGCCCCATGTCCTGCCCCATGTCCTGCTTCATGTCCTCCCCCTGTCCTGCCCCATGTCCCATGTCCTGCCCCATGTCCTGCCCCATGTCCTTCCCTATGTCCTGTCCCATGTCCTGCCCCATGTCATGTCCCATGTCCTGCTCCATGTCCTGCCCCATGTCCTGCCCCATGTCCTGCCCTATGTCCTGCCCCATATCCTGCCCCATGTCCTGCCCCATGTCCTGCCCCATGTCCTGCCCCATGTCCTGCCCCATGTCCTGCCCCATGTCCTGCCCCATGTCCTGCCCCATGTCCCATGTCCTGCCCCATGTCCTGCCCCTTGTCCTGTCCCATTTCCTGCCCCATGTCCTACCCCATGTCCTGCCCCATGTCCTGCCCCATGTCCTGCTCCATGTCCTGCCTCATGTCCTGCCCCATGTCTTGCTTCATGTCCCATGTCCTGCCCCATGTCCTGCCCCATGTCCTGCCCCATGTCCTGCCCTATGTCCTGTCTTATGTCCTGCCCCATTTCCTGCCCCATGTCCTGCTCCATGTCCTGCCCCATGTCCTGCCCCATGTCCCGCTCCATGTCCTCCCCCTGTCCTGCCTCATGTCCCATGTCCTGCCCCATGTCCTGCCCCATGTCCTGCCCCATGTCCTGCCCCATGTCCTGTCCCATGTCCTGCCCCATGTTTTGCCCCATGTCCTGTCCAATGTCCTGCCTTATGTCCTGCCCCATGTCCTGCCCCATGTCCTGCCCCATGTCCTGCCCCATGTCCTGCCCTATGTCCTGCCCCATGTCCTGCCCCATGTCCTGCCCTATGTCCTGTCCCTGTCCTGTCCCATGTCCTGCCCCATGTCCTGCCCCATGTCCTTCCCTATGTCCTGTCCCATGTCCTGCCCCATGTCCTGCCCCATGTGCTGCTCCATGTCCTGTCCCATGTCCTGCCCCATGTCCTGCCCCATGTCCTGCCCCATGTCCTGCCCTATGTCCTGTCCCATGTCCTGCCCCATGTCCTGCCCCATGTCCTGCCCCATGTCCTGCCCCATGTCTTTCCCCATGTCCCATGTCCTGCCCCATGTCCTGCCCCATGTCCTGCCTCATGTCCTGCCTCATGTCCTGCCCCATGTCCTGCCCCATGTCCTGCCCCATGTCCTGCCCCATGTCCTGTCCCATGTCCTGCCCCATGTCATGCCCCATGTCCTGCCCCATGTCCTGCCCCATGTCCCATGTCCTGCCCCATGTCCTGCCCTTTGTCCTGTCCCATTTCCTGCCCCATGTCCTGCCCCATGTCCTGCCCCATGTCCTGCCCCATGTCCTGCCCCATGTTCTGCCCCATGTCCTGCCCTATGTCTTGCCCCATGTCCCATGTCCTGCCCCATGTCCTGCCCCATGTCCTGCCCCATGTCCTTCCCTATGTCCTGTCCTATGTCCTGCCCCATGTCCTGCCCCATGTCCTGCTCCATGTCCTCCCCCTGTCCTGCCCCATGTCCCATGTCCTGCCCCATGTCCTGCCCCATGTCCTTCCCCATGTCCTGCCCTATGTCCTGTCCCATGTCCTGCCCCATGTCCTGCCCCATGTCCTGCCCTATGTCCTGCCCCATGTCTTGCCCCATGTCCCATGTCCTGCCCCATGTCCTGCCCCATGTCCTGCCCCATGTCCTGCCCTATGTCCTGCTTCATGTCCTGCCCCATTTTCTGCTCCATGTTCCACCCCATGTCCTGCCCCATGTCCCATGTCATGCCCCATGTCCTGCCCCATGTCCTGCCCCATGTCCTGTCCCATGTCCTGCTCCATGTCCTGCCCCATGTCTTACCTCATGTCCCATGTCCTGCCCCATGTCCTGCCCCATGTCCTGCCCCATGTCCTGCCCTATGTCCTTCCCCATGTCCTGCCCCATGTCCTGCCCCATGTCCTGTCCCATGTCATGTCCCATGTCCTGCTCCATGTCCTGCCCCATGTCCTGCCCCATGTCCTGCCCTATGTCCTGCACCATGTCCTGCCCCATGTCCTGCCCCATGTCCTGCCCCATGTCCTGCCCCATGTCCTGCCCCATGTCCTGCCCCATGTCCCATGTCCTGCCCCATGTCCTGCCCCTTGTCCTGTCCCATTTCCTGCCCCATGTCCTACCCCATGTCCTGCCCCATGTCCTGCCCCATGTCCTGCCCCATGTCCTGCCTCATGTCCTGCCCCATGTCTTGCCCCATGTCCCATGTCCTGCCCCATGTCCTGCCCCATGTCCTGCCCCATGTCCTGCCCTATGTCCTGTCTTATGTCCTGCCCCATGTTATGCCCCATGTCCTGCTCCATGTCCTCCCCCTGTCCTGCCCTATGTCTTATGTCCTGCCCCATGTCCTGCCTCATGTCCTGCCCCATGTCCTGCCCTATGTCCTGTCTCATGTCCTGCCCCATTTCCTGCCCCATGTCCTGCTCCATGTCCTGCCCCATGTCCTGCCCCATGTCCCGCTCCATGTCCTCCCCCTGTCCTGCCTTATGTCCCATGTCCTGCCCCATGTCCTGCCCCATGTCCTGCCCCATGTCCTGCCCCATGTCCTGTCCCATGTCCTGGCCCATGTTTTGCCCCATGTCCTGTCCAATGTCCTGCCTCATGTCCTGCCCCATGTCCTGCCCCATGTCCTGCCCCATGTCCTGCCCCATGTCCTGCCCTATGTCCTGCCCCATGTCCTGCCCCATGTCCTGCCCTATGTCCTGTCCCATGTCCTGTCCCATGTCCTGCCCCATGTCCTGCCCCATGTCCTTCCCTATGTCCTGTCCCATGTCCTGCCCCATGTCCTGCCCCATGTCCTGCTCCATGTCCTGTCCCATGTCCTGCCCCATGTCCTGCCCCATGTCCTGCCCCATGTCCTGCCCTATGTCCTGTCCCATGTCCTGCCCCATGTCCTGCCCCATGTCCTGCCCTATGTCCTGCCCCATGTCTTGCCCCATGTCCCATGTCCTGCCCCATGTCCTGCCCCATGTCCTGCCCTAAGTCCTGCCCCATGTCCTGCCCCATGTCCTGCCCCATGTCCTGCCCCATGTCCTGCCCTATGTCCTGCCCCATGTCCTGCCCCATGTCCCATGTCCTGCCCCATGTCCTGCCCCTTGTCCTGTCCCATTTCCTGCCCCATGTCCTGCCCCATGTCCTGCCCCATGTCCTGCCCCATGTCCTGCCCCATGTCCTGCCCCATGTCTTGCCCCATGTCCCATGTCCTGCCCCATGTCCTGCCCCATGTCCTGCCCCATGTCCTGCCCTATGTCCTGTCCCATGTCCTGTCCCATGTCATGTCCCATGTCCTGCTCCATGTCCTGCCCCATGTCCTGCCCCATGTCCTGCCCTATGTCCTGCCCCATGTCCTGCCCCATGTCCTGCCCCATGTCCTGCCCCATGTCCTGCCCCATGTCTTGCCCCATGTCCCATGTCCTGCCCCATGTCCTGCCCCATGTCCTGCCCCATGTCCTGCCCTATGTCCTGTCCCATGTCCTGTCCCATGTCATGTCCCATGTCCTGCTCCATGTCCTGCCCCATGTCCTGCCCCATGTCCTGCCCTATGTCCTGCCCCATGTCCTGCCCCATGTCCTGCCCCATGTCCTGCTCCATGACCTGCCCCATGTCCCATGTCCTGCCCCATGTCCTGCCCCATGTCCTGCCCCAAGTCCTGCCTCATGTCCTGCCCCATGTCCTGCCCCATGTCCTTCCCTATGTCCTGTCCCATGTCCTGCCCCATGTCCTGCCCCATGTCCTGCTCCATGTCCTGTCCCATGTCCTGCCCCATGTCCTGCCCCATGTCCTGCCCCATGTCCTGCCCTATGTCCTGTCCCATGTCCTGCCCCATGTCCTGCCCCATGTCCTGCCCCATGTCCTGCCCCATGTCTTTCCCCATGTCCCATGTCCTGCCCCATGTCCTGCCCCATGTCCTGCCTCATGTCCTGCCTCATGTCCTGCCCCATGTCCTGCCCCATGTCCTGCCCCATGTCCTGCCCCATGTCCTGTCCCATGTCCTGCCCCATGTCATGCCCCATGTCCTGCCCCATGTCCTGCCCCATGTCCCATGTCCTGCCCCATGTCCTGCCCCATGTCCTGCCCCATGTCCTGCCCCATGTCCCATGTCCTGCCCCATGTCCTGCCCCTTGTCCTGTCCCATTTCCTGCCCCATGTCCTACCCCATGTCCTGCCCCATGTCCTGCCCCATGTCCTGCCCCATGTCCTGCCTCATGTCCTGCCCCATGTCTTGCCCCATGTCCCATGTCCTGCCCCATGTCCTGCCCCATGTCCTGCCCCATGTCCTGCCCTATGTCCTGTCTTATGTCCTGCCCCATGTTATGCCCCATGTCCTGCTCCATGTCCTCCCCCTGTCCTGCCCTATGTCTTATGTCCTGCCCCATGTCCTGCCTCATGTCCTGCCCCATGTCCTGCCCTATGTCCTGTCTCATGTCCTGCCCCATTTCCTGCCCCATGTCCTGCTCCATGTCCTGCCCCATGTCCTGCCCCATGTCCCGCTCCATGTCCTCCCCCTGTCCTGCCTTATGTCCCATGTCCTGCCCCATGTCCTGCCCCATGTCCTGCCCCATGTCCTGCCCCATGTCCTGTCCCATGTCCTGGCCCATGTTTTGCCCCATGTCCTGTCCAATGTCCTGCCTCATGTCCTGCCCCATGTCCTGCCCCATGTCCTGCCCCATGTCCTGCCCCATGTCCTGCCCTATGTCCTGCCCCATGTCCTGCCCCATGTCCTGCCCTATGTCCTGTCCCATGTCCTGTCCCATGTCCTGCCCCATGTCCTGCCCCATGTCCTTCCCTATGTCCTGTCCCATGTCCTGCCCCATGTCCTGCCCCATGTCCTGCTCCATGTCCTGTCCCATGTCCTGCCCCATGTCCTGCCCCATGTCCTGCCCCATGTCCTGCCCTATGTCCTGTCCCATGTCCTGCCCCATGTCCTGCCCCATGTCCTGCCCTATGTCCTGCCCCATGTCTTGCCCCATGTCCCATGTCCTGCCCCATGTCCTGCCCCATGTCCTGCCCTATGTCCTGCCCCATGTCCTGCCCCATGTCCTGCCCCATGTCCTGCCCCATGTCCTGCCCTATGTCCTGCCCCATGTCCTGCCCCATGTCCCATGTCCTGCCCCATGTCCTGCCCCTTGTCCTGTCCCATTTCCTGCCCCATGTCCTGCCCCATGTCCTGCCCCATGTCCTGCCCCATGTCCTGCCCCATGTCCTGCCCCATGTCTTGCCCCATGTCCCATGTCCTGCCCCATGTCCTGCCCCATGTCCTGCCCCATGTCCTGCCCTATGTCCTGTCCCATGTCCTGTCCCATGTCATGTCCCATGTCCTGCTCCATGTCCTGCCCCATGTCCTGCCCCATGTCCTGCCCTATGTCCTGCCCCATGTCCTGCCCCATGTCCTGCCCCATGTCCTGCCCCATGTCCTGCCCCATGTCTTGCCCCATGTCCCATGTCCTGCCCCATGTCCTGCCCCATGTCCTGCCCCATGTCCTGCCCTATGTCCTGTCCCATGTCCTGTCCCATGTCATGTCCCATGTCCTGCTCCATGTCCTGCCCCATGTCCTGCCCCATGTCCTGCCCTATGTCCTGCCCCATGTCCTGCCCCATGTCCTGCCCCATGTCCTGCTCCATGACCTGCCCCATGTCCCATGTCCTGCCCCATGTCCTGCCCCATGTCCTGCCCCAAGTCCTGCCTCATGTCCTGCCCCATGTCCTGCCCCATGTCCTGCCCCATGTCCTGCCCCATGTCCTGCCCTATGTCCTGCCCCATGTCCTGCCCCATGTCCTGCCCTATGTCATGCCCCATGTCCTGCCCCATGTCCTGCCCCATGTCCCATGTCCTGCCCCATGTCCTGCCCTTTGTCCTGTCCCATTTCCTGCCCCATGTCCTGCCCCATGTCCTGCCCCATGTCCTGCCCCATGTCCTGCCCCATGTTCTGCCCCATGTCCTGCCCTATGTCTTGCCCCATGTCCCATGTCCTGCCCCATGTCCTGCCCCATGTCCTGCCCCATGTCCTGCCCCATGTCCTGCCCCATGTCCTGCCCCATGTCCTGCCCTATGTCCTGTCCCATGTCCTGCCCCATGTCCTGCCCCATGTCCTGCCCCATGTCCTGCCCCATGTCTTTCCCCATGTCCCATGTCCTGCCCCATGTCCTGCCCCATGTCCTGCCTCATGTCCTGCCTCATGTCCTGCCCCATGTCCTGCCCCATGTCCTGCCCCATGTCCTGCCCCATGTCCTGTCCCATGTCCTGCCCCATGTCATGCCCCATGTCCTGCCCCATGTCCTGCCCCATGTCCCATGTCCTGCCCCATGTCCTGCCCCATGTCCTGCCCCATGTCCTGCCCCATGTCCCATGTCCTGCCCCATGTCCTGCCCCTTGTCCTGTCCCATTTCCTGCCCCATGTCCTACCCCATGTCCTGCCCCATGTCCTGCCCCATGTCCTGCCCCATGTCCTGCCTCATGTCCTGCCCCATGTCTTGCCCCATGTCCCATGTCCTGCCCCATGTCCTGCCCCATGTCCTGCCCCATGTCCTGCCCTATGTCCTGTCTTATGTCCTGCCCCATGTTATGCCCCATGTCCTGCTCCATGTCCTCCCCCTGTCCTGCCCTATGTCTTATGTCCTGCCCCATGTCCTGCCTCATGTCCTGCCCCATGTCCTGCCCTATGTCCTGTCTCATGTCCTGCCCCATTTCCTGCCCCATGTCCTGCTCCATGTCCTGCCCCATGTCCTGCCCCATGTCCCGCTCCATGTCCTCCCCCTGTCCTGCCTTATGTCCCATGTCCTGCCCCATGTCCTGCCCCATGTCCTGCCCCATGTCCTGCCCCATGTCCTGTCCCATGTCCTGGCCCATGTTTTGCCCCATGTCCTGTCCAATGTCCTGCCTCATGTCCTGCCCCATGTCCTGCCCCATGTCCTGCCCCATGTCCTGCCCCATGTCCTGCCCTATGTCCTGCCCCATGTCCTGCCCCATGTCCTGCCCTATGTCCTGTCCCATGTCCTGTCCCATGTCCTGCCCCATGTCCTGCCCCATGTCCTTCCCTATGTCCTGTCCCATGTCCTGCCCCATGTCCTGCCCCATGTCCTGCTCCATGTCCTGTCCCATGTCCTGCCCCATGTCCTGCCCCATGTCCTGCCCCATGTCCTGCCCTATGTCCTGTCCCATGTCCTGCCCCATGTCCTGCCCCATGTCCTGCCCTATGTCCTGCCCCATGTCTTGCCCCATGTCCCATGTCCTGCCCCATGTCCTGCCCCATGTCCTGCCCTATGTCCTGCCCCATGTCCTGCCCCATGTCCTGCCCCATGTCCTGCCCCATGTCCTGCCCTATGTCCTGCCCCATGTCCTGCCCCATGTCCCATGTCCTGCCCCATGTCCTGCCCCTTGTCCTGTCCCATTTCCTGCCCCATGTCCTGCCCCATGTCCTGCCCCATGTCCTGCCCCATGTCCTGCCCCATGTCCTGCCCCATGTCTTGCCCCATGTCCCATGTCCTGCCCCATGTCCTGCCCCATGTCCTGCCCCATGTCCTGCCCTATGTCCTGTCCCATGTCCTGTCCCATGTCATGTCCCATGTCCTGCTCCATGTCCTGCCCCATGTCCTGCCCCATGTCCTGCCCTATGTCCTGCCCCATGTCCTGCCCCATGTCCTGCCCCATGTCCTGCCCCATGTCCTGCCCCATGTCTTGCCCCATGTCCCATGTCCTGCCCCATGTCCTGCCCCATGTCCTGCCCCATGTCCTGCCCTATGTCCTGTCCCATGTCCTGTCCCATGTCATGTCCCATGTCCTGCTCCATGTCCTGCCCCATGTCCTGCCCCATGTCCTGCCCTATGTCCTGCCCCATGTCCTGCCCCATGTCCTGCCCCATGTCCTGCTCCATGACCTGCCCCATGTCCCATGTCCTGCCCCATGTCCTGCCCCATGTCCTGCCCCAAGTCCTGCCTCATGTCCTGCCCCATGTCCTGCCCCATGTCCTGCCCCATGTCCTGCCCCATGTCCTGCCCTATGTCCTGCCCCATGTCCTGCCCCATGTCCTGCCCTATGTCATGCCCCATGTCCTGCCCCATGTCCTGCCCCATGTCCCATGTCCTGCCCCATGTCCTGCCCTTTGTCCTGTCCCATTTCCTGCCCCATGTCCTGCCCCATGTCCTGCCCCATGTCCTGCCCCATGTCCTGCCCCATGTTCTGCCCCATGTCCTGCCCTATGTCTTGCCCCATGTCCCATGTCCTGCCCCATGTCCTGCCCCATGTCCTGCCCCATGTCCTTCCCTATGTCCTGTCCTATGTCCTGCCCCATGTCCTGCCCCATGTCCTGCTCCATGTCCTCCCCCTGTCCTGCCCCATGTCCCATGTCCTGCCCCATGTCCTGCCACATGTCCTTCCCCATGTCCTGCCCTATGTCCTGTCCCATGTCCTGCCCCATGTCCTGCCCCATGTCCTGCCCTATGTCCTGCCCCATGTCTTGCCCCATGTCCCATGTCCTGCCCCATGTCCTGCCCCATGTCCTGCCCCATGTCCTGCCCTATGTCCTGCCCCATGTCCTGCCCCATTTTCTGCTCCATGTTCCACCCCATGTCCTGCCCCATGTCCCATGTCATGCCCCATGTCCTGCCCCATGTCCTGCCCCATGTCCTGTCCCATGTCCTGCTCCATGTCCTGCCCCATGTCTTACCTCATGTCCCATGTCCTGCCCCATGTCCTGCCCCATGTCCTGCCCCATGTCCTGCCCTATGTCCTTCCCCATGTCCTGCCCCATGTCCTGCCCCATGTCCTGTCCCATGTCATGTCCCATGTCCTGCTCCATGTCCTGCCCCATGTCCTGCCCCATGTCCTGCCCTATGTCCTGCACCATGTCCTGCCCCATGTCCTGCCCCATGTCCTGCCCCATGTCCTGCCCCATGTCCTGCCCCATGTCCTGCCCCATGTCCCATGTCCTGCCCCATGTCCTGCCCCTTGTCCTGTCCCATTTCCTGCCCCATGTCCTACCCCATGTCCTGCCCCATGTCCTGCCCCATGTCCTGCCCCATGTCCTGCCTCATGTCCTGCCCCATGTCTTGCCCCATGTCCCATGTCCTGCCCCATGTCCTGCCCCATGTCCTGCCCCATGTCCTGCCCTATGTCCTGTCTTATGTCCTGCCCCATGTTATGCCCCATGTCCTGCTCCATGTCCTCCCCCTGTCCTGCCCTATGTCTTATGTCCTGCCCCATGTCCTGCCTCATGTCCTGCCCCATGTCCTGCCCTATGTCCTGTCTCATGTCCTGCCCCATTTCCTGCCCCATGTCCTGCTCCATGTCCTGCCCCATGTCCTGCCCCATGTCCCGCTCCATGTCCTCCCCCTGTCCTGCCTTATGTCCCATGTCCTGCCCCATGTCCTGCTCCATGTCCTGCCCCATGTCCTGCCCCATGTCCTGTCCCATGTCCTGCCCCATGTTTTGCCCCATGTCCTGTCCAATGTCCTGCCTCATGTCCTGCCCCATGTCCTGCCCCATGTCCTGCCCCATGTCCTGCCCCATGTCCTGCCCTATGTCCTGCCCCATGTCCTGCCCCATGTCCTGCCCTATGTCCTGTCCCATGTCCTGTCCCATGTCCTGCCCCATGTCCTGCCCCATGTCCTTCCCTATGTCCTGTCCCATGTCCTGCCCCATGTCCTGCCCCATGTCCTGCTCCATGTCCTGTCCCATGTCCTGCCCCATGTCCTGCCCCATGTCCTGCCCCATGTCCTGCCCCATGTCCTGCCCTATGTCCTGTCCCATGTCCTGCCCCATGTCCTGCCCCATGTCCTGCCCTATGTCCTGCCCCATGTCTTGCCCCATGTCCCATGTCCTGCCCCATGTCCTGCCCCATGTCCTGCCCTATGTCCTGCCCCATGTCCTGCCCCATGTCCTGCCCCATGTCCTGCCCCATGTCCTGCCCTATGTCCTGCCCCATGTCCTGCCCCATGTCCCATGTCCTGCCCCATGTCCTGCCCCTTGTCCTGTCCCATTTCCTGCCCCATGTCCTGCCCCATGTCCTGCCCCATGTCCTGCCCCATGTCCTGCCCCATGTCCTGCCCCATGTCTTGCCCCATGTCCCATGTCCTGCCCCATGTCCTGCCCCATGTCCTGCCCCATGTCCTGCCCTATGTCCTGTCCCATGTCCTGTCCCATGTCATGTCCCATGTCCTGCTCCATGTCCTGCCCCATGTCCTGCCCCATGTCCTGCCCTATGTCCTGCCCCATGTCCTGCCCCATGTCCTGCCCCATGTCCTGCCCCATGTCCTGCCCCATGTCTTGCCCCATATCCCATGTCCTGCCCCATGTCCTGCCCCTTGTCCTGTCCCATTTCCTGCCCCATGTCCTGCCCCATGTCCTGCCCCATGTCCTGCCCCATGTCCTGCCCCATGTCCTGCCCCATGTCTTGCCCCATGTCCCATGTCCTGCCCCATGTCCTGCCCCATGTCCTGCCCCATGTCCTGCCCTATGTCCTGTCCCATGTCCTGTCCCATGTCATGTCCCATGTCCTGCTCCATGTCCTGCCCCATCTCCTGCCCCATGTCCTGCCCTATGTCCTGCCCCATGTCCTGCCCCATGTCCTGCCCCATGTCCTGCCCCATGTCCTGCCCCATGTCCTGCCCCATGTCCTGCCCCATGTCCTGCCCCATGTCTTGCCCCATGTCCCATGTCCTGCCCCATGTCCTGCCCCATGTCCTACCCCATGTCCTGCCCTATGTCCTGTCTTATGTCCTGCCCCATGTCCTGCCCCATGTCCTGCTCCATGTCCTGCCCCATGTCCTGCTCCATGTCCCATGTCCTGCCCCATGTCCTGCCCCATGTCCTTTCTTATGTCCTGCCTCATGTCCTGCCCCATGTCCTGCCCCATGTCCTGCCCCATGTCCTGCCCCATGTCCTGTCCCATGTCCTGCCCCATGTCATGCCCCATGTCCTGCCCCATGTCCTGCCCCATGTCCCATGTCCTGCCCCATGTCCTGCCCTTTGTCCTGTCCCATTTCCTGCCCCATGTCCTGCCCCATGTCCTGCCCCATGTCCTGCCCCATGTCCTGCCCCATGTTCTGCCCCATGTCCTGCCCTATGTCTTGCCCCATGTCCCATGTCCTGCCCCATGTCCTGCCCCATGTCCTGCCCCATGTCCTTCCCTATGTCCTGTCCTATGTCCTGCCCCATGTCCTGCCCCATGTCCTGCTCCATGTCCTCCCCCTGTCCTGCCCCATGTCCCATGTCCTGCCCCATGTCCTGCCCCATGTCCTTCCCTATGTCCTGTCCCATGTCCTGCCCCATGTCATGTCCCATGTCCTGCTCCATGTCCTGCCCCATGTCCTGCCCCATGTCCTGCCCTATGTCCTGCCCCATATCCTGCCCCATGTCCTGCCCCATGTCCTGCCCCATGTCCTGCCCCATGTCCTGCCCCAGTCCTGCCCCATGTCCTGCCCCATGTCCTGCCCCATGTCCCATGTCCTGCCCCATGTCCTGCCCCTTGTCCTGTCCCATTTCCTGCCCCATGTCCTACCCCATGTCCTGCCCCATGTCCTGCCCCATGTCCTGCCCCATGTCCTGCCTCATGTCCTGCCCCATGTCTTGCCCCATGTCCCATGTCCTGCCCCATGTCCTGCCCCATGTCCTGCCCCATGTCCTGCCCTATGTCCTGTCTTATGTCCTGCCCCATGTAATGCCCCATGTCCTGCTCCATGTCCTCCCCCTGTCCTGCCCTATGTCTTATGTCCTGCCCCATGTCCTGCCTCATGTCCTGCCCCATGTCCTTCCCTATGTCCTGTCCCATATCCTGCCCCATTTCCTGCCCCATGTCCTGCTCCATGTCCTGCCCCATGTCCTGCCCCATGTCCCGCTCCATGTCCTCCCCCTGTCCTGCCTCATGTCCCATGTCCTGCCCCATGTCCTGCCCCATGTCCTGCCCCATGTCCTGCCCCATGTCCTGTCCCATGTCCTGCCCCATGTTTTGCCCCATGTCCTGTCCAATGTCCTGCCTTATGTCCTGCCCCATGTCCTGCCCCATGTCCTGCCCCATGTCCTGCCCCATGTCCTGCCCTATGTCCTGCCCCATGTCCTGCCCCATGTCCTGCCCTATGTCCTGTCCCTGTCCTGTCCCATGTCCTGCCCCATGTCCTGCCCCATGTCCTTCCCTATGTCCTGTCCCATGTCCTGCCCCATGTCCTGCCCCATGTCCTGCTCCATGTCCTGTCCCATGTCCTGCCCCATGTCCTGCCCCATGTCCTGCCCCATGTCCTGCCCTATGTCCTGTCCCATGTCCTGCCCCATGTCCTGCCCCATGTCCTGCCCCATGTCCTGCCCCATGTCTTTCCCCATGCCCCATGTCCTGCCCCATGTCCTGCCCTATGTCCTGTCCCATGTCCTGCCCCATGTCCTGCCCCATGTCCTGCCCTATGTCCTGCCCCATGTCTTGCCCCATGTCCCATGTCCTGCCCCATGTCCTGCCCCATGTCCTGCCCTATGTCCTGCCCCATGTCCTGCCCCATGTCCTGCCCCATGTCCTGCCCCATGTCCTGCCCTATGTCCTGCCCCATGTCCTGCCCCATGTCCCATGTCCTGCCCCATGTCCTGCCCCTTGTCCTGTCCCATTTCCTGCCCCATGTCCTGCCCCATGTCCTGCCCCATGTCCTGCCCCATGTCCTGCCCCATGTCCTGCCCCATGTCTTGCCCCATGTCCCATGTCCTGCCCCATGTCCTGCCCCATGTCCTGCCCCATGTCCTGCCCTATGTCCTGTCCCATGTCCTGTCCCATGTCATGTCCCATGTCCTGCTCCATGTCCTGCCCCATGTCCTGCCCCATGTCCTGCCCTATGTCCTGCCCCATGTCCTGCCCCATGTCCTGCCCCATGTCCTGCCCCATGTCCTGCCCCATGTCTTGCCCCATGTCCCATGTCCTGCCCCATGTCCTGCCCCATGTCCTGCCCCATGTCCTGCCCTATGTCCTGTCCCATGTCCTGTCCCATGTCATGTCCCATGTCCTGCTCCATGTCCTGCCCCATGTCCTGCCCCATGTCCTGCCCTATGTCCTGCCCCATGTCCTGCCCCATGTCCTGCCCCATGTCCTGCTCCATGACCTGCCCCATGTCCCATGTCCTGCCCCATGTCCTGCCCCATGTCCTGCCCCAAGTCCTGCCTCATGTCCTGCCCCATGTCCTGCCCCATGTCCTGCCCCATGTCCTGCCCCATGTCCTGCCCTATGTCCTGCCCCATGTCCTGCCCCATGTCCTGCCCTATGTCATGCCCCATGTCCTGCCCCATGTCCTGCCCCATGTCCCATGTCCTGCCCCATGTCCTGCCCTTTGTCCTGTCCCATTTCCTGCCTCATGTCCTGCCCCATGTCCTGCCCCATGTCCTGCCCCATGTCCTGCCCCATGTTCTGCCCCATGTCCTGCCCTATGTCTTGCCCCATGTCCCATGTCCTGCCCCATGTCCTGCCCCATGTCCTGCCCCATGTCCTTCCCTATGTCCTGTCCTATGTCCTGCCCCATGTCCTGCCCCATGTCCTGCTCCATGTCCTCCCCCTGTCCTGCCCCATGTCCCATGTCCTGCCCCATGTCCTGCCACATGTCCTTCCCCATGTCCTGCCCTATGTCCTGTCCCATGTCCTGCCCCATGTCCTGCCCCATGTCCTGCCCTATGTCCTGCCCCATGTCTTGCCCCATGTCCCATGTCCTGCCCCATGTCCTGCCCCATGTCCTGCCCCATGTCCTGCCCTATGTCCTGCCCCATGTCCTGCCCCATTTTCTGCTCCATGTTCCACACCATGTCCTGCCCCATGTCCCATGTCATGCCCCATGTCCTGCCCCATGTCCTGCCCCATGTCCTGTCCCATGTCCTGCTCCATGTCCTGCCCCATGTCTTACCTCATGTCCCATGTCCTGCCCCATGTCCTGCCCCATGTCCTGCCCCATGTCCTGCCCTATGTCCTTCCCCATGTCCTGCCCCATGTCCTGCCCCATGTCCTGTCCCATGTCATGTCCCATGTCCTGCTCCATGTCCTGCCCCATGTCCTGCCCCATGTCCTGCCCTATGTCCTGCACCATGTCCTGCCCCATGTCCTGCCCCATGTCCTGCCCCATGTCCTGCCCCATGTCCTGCCCCATGTCCTGCCCCATGTCCCATGTCCTGCCCCATGTCCTGCCCCTTGTCCTGTCCCATTTCCTGCCCCATGTCCTACCCCATGTCCTGCCCCATGTCCTGCCCCATGTCCTGCCCCATGTCCTGCCTCATGTCCTGCCCCATGTCTTGCCCCATGTCCCATGTCCTGCCCCATGTCCTGCCCCATGTCCTGCCCCATGTCCTGCCCTATGTCCTGTCTTATGTCCTGCCCCATGTTATGCCCCATGTCCTGCTCCATGTCCTCCCCCTGTCCTGCCCTATGTCTTATGTCCTGCCCCATGTCCTGCCTCATGTCCTGCCCCATGTCCTGCCCTATGTCCTGTCTCATGTCCTGCCCCATTTCCTGCCCCATGTCCTGCTCCATGTCCTGCCCCATGACCTGCCCCATGTCCCGCTCCATGTCCTCCCCCTGTCCTGCCTTATGTCCCATGTCCTGCCCCATGTCCTGCCCCATGTCCTGCCCCATGTCCTGCCCCATGTCCTGTCCCATGTCCTGCCCCATGTTTTGCCCCATGTCCTGTCCAATGTCCTGCCTCATGTCCTGCCCCATGTCCTGCCCCATGTCCTGCCCCATGTCCTGCCCCATGTCCTGCCCTATGTCCTGCCCCATGTCCTAACCCATGTCCTGCCCTATGTCCTGTCCCATGTCCTGTCCCATGTCCTGCCCCATGTCCTGCCCCATGTCCTTCCCTATGTCCTGTCCCATGTCCTGCCCCATGTCCTGCCCCATGTCCTGCTCCATGTCCTGTCCCATGTCCTGCCCCATGTCCTGCCCCATGTCCTGCCCCATGTCCTGCCCCATGTCCTGCCCTATGTCCTGTCCCATGTCCTGCCCCATGTCCTGCCCCATGTCCTGCCCTATGTCCTGCCCCATGTCTTGCCCCATGTCCCATGTCCTGCCCCATGTCCTGCCCCATGTCCTGCCCTATGTCCTGCCCCATGTCCTGCCCCATGTCCTGCCCCATGTCCTGCCCCATGTCCTGCCCTATGTCCTGCCCCATGTCCTGCCCCATGTCCCATGTCCTGCCCCATGTCCTGCCCCTTGTCCTGTCCCATTTCCTGCCCCATGTCCTGCCCCATGTCCTGCCCCATGTCCTGCCCCATGTCCTGCCCCATGTCCTGCCCCATGTCTTGCCCCATGTCCCATGTCCTGCCCCATGTCCTGCCCCATGTCCTGCCCCATGTCCTGCCCTATGTCCTGTCCCATGTCCTGTCCCATGTCATGTCCCATGTCCTGCTCCATGTCCTGCCCCATGTCCTGCCCCATGTCCTGCCCTATGTCCTGCCCCATGTCCTGCCCCATGTCCTGCCCCATGTCCTGCCCCATGTCCTGCCCCATGTCTTGCCCCATGTCCCATGTCCTGCCCCATGTCCTGCCCCATGTCCTGCCCCATGTCCTGCCCTATGTCCTGTCCCATGTCCTGTCCCATGTCATGTCCCATGTCCTGCTCCATGTCCTGCCCCATGTCCTGCCCCATGTCCTGCCCTATGTCCTGCCCCATGTCCTGCCCCATGTCCTGCCCCATGTCCTGCTCCATGACCTGCCCCATGTCCCATGTCCTGCCCCATGTCCTGCCCCATGTCCTGCCCCAAGTCCTGCCTCATGTCCTGCCCCATGTCCTGCCCCATGTCCTGCCCCATGTCCTGCCCCATGTCCTGCCCTATGTCCTGCCCCATGTCCTGCCCCATGTCCTGCCCTATGTCCTGTCCCATGTCCTGTCCCATGTCCTGCCCCATGTCCTGCCCCATGTCCTTCCCTATGTCCTGTCCCATGTCCTGCCCCATGTCCTGCCCCATGTCCTGCTCCATGTCCTCCCCCTGTCCTGCCTCATGTCCCATGTCCTGCCCCGTGTCCTGCCCAATGTCCTGCCCCATGTCCTGCCCTATGTCCTGTCCCATGTCCTGCCCCATGTCCTGCCCCATGTCCTGCCCCATGTCCTGCCCCATGTCTTTCCCCATGTCCCATGTCCTGCCCCATGTCCTGCCCCATGTCCTGCCCCATGTCCTGCCCCATGTCCTGTCCCATGTCCTGCCTCATGTCCTGCCCCATGTCCTGCCCCATAGCCTGGCCTATGTCCTGCCCCATGTCCTGTCCCATGTCCTGCCCCATGTCCTGCCCCATGTCCTGCCCCATGTCCTGCCCCATGTCCTGCCCCATGTCCTGTCCCATGTCATGTCCCATGTCCTGCTCCATGTCCTGCCCCATGTCCTGCCCCATGTCCTGCCCTATGTCCTGCCCCATGTCCTGCCCCATGTCCTGCCCCATGTCCTGCCCCATGTCCTGCCCTATGTCCTGCCCCATGTCCTGCACCATGTCCCATGTCCTGCCCCATGTCCTGCCCCTTGTCCTGTCCCATTTCCTGCCCCATGTCCTGCCCCATGTCCTGCCCCATGTCCTGCCCCATGTCCTGCCCCATGTCCTGCCCCATGTCTTGCCCCATGTCCCATGTCCTGCCCCATGTCCTGCCCCATGTCCTACCCCATGTCCTGCCCTATGTCCTGTCTTATGTCCTGCCCCATGTCCTGCCCCATGTCCTGCTCCATGTCCTGCCCCATGTCCTGCTCCATGTCCCATGTCCTGCCCCATGTCCTGCCCCATGTCCTTTCTTATGTCCTGCCTCATGTCCTGCCCCATGTCCTGCCCCATGTCCTGCCCCATGTCCTGCCCCATGTCCTGTCCCATGTCCTGCCCCATGTCATGCCCCATGTCCTGCCCCATGTCCTGCCCCATGTCCCATGTCCTGCCCCATGTCCTGCCCTTTGTCCTGTCCCATTTCCTGCCCCATGTCCTGCCCCATGTCCTGCCCCATGTCCTGCCCCATGTCCTGCCCCATGTTCTGCCCCATGTCCTGCCCTATGTCTTGCCCCATGTCCCATGTCCTGCCCCATGTCCTGCCCCATGTCCTGCCCCATGTCCTTCCCTATGTCCTGTCCTATGTCCTGCCCCATGTCCTGCCCCATGTCCTGCTCCATGTCCTCCCCCTGTCCTGCCCCATGTCCCATGTCCTGCCCCATGTCCTGCCCCATGTCCTTCCCTATGTCCTGTCCCATGTCCTGCCCCATGTCATGTCCCATGTCCTGCTCCATGTCCTGCCCCATGTCCTGCCCCATGTCCTGCCCTATGTCCTGCCCCATATCCTGCCCCATGTCCTGCCCCATGTCCTGCCCCATGTCCTGCCCCATGTCCTGCCCCAGTCCTGCCCCATGTCCTGCCCCATGTCCTGCCCCATGTCCCATGTCCTGCCCCATGTCCTGCCCCTTGTCCTGTCCCATTTCCTGCCCCATGTCCTACCCCATGTACTGCCCCATGTCCTGCCCCATGTCCTGCCCCATGTCCTGCCTCATGTCCTGCCCCATGTCTTGCCCCATGTCCCATGTCCTGCCCCATGTCCTGCCCCATGTCCTGCCCCATGTCCTGCCCTATGTCCTGTCTTATGTCCTGCCCCATGTAATGCCCCATGTCCTGCTCCATGTCCTCCCCCTGTCCTGCCCTATGTCTTATGTCCTGCCCCATGTCCTGCCTCATGTCCTGCCCCATGTCCTTCCCTATGTCCTGTCCCATATCCTGCCCCATTTCCTGCCCCATGTCCTGCTCCATGTCCTGCCCCATGTCCTGCCCCATGTCCCGCTCCATGTCCTCCCCCTGTCCTGCCTCATGTCCCATGTCCTGCCCCATGTCCTGCCCCATGTCCTGCCCCATGTCCTGCCCCATGTCCTGTCCCATGTCCTGCCCCATGTTTTGCCCCATGTCCTGTCCAATGTCCTGCCTTATGTCCTGCCCCATGTCCTGCCCCATGTCCTGCCCCATGTCCTGCCCCATGTCCTGCCCTATGTCCTGCCCCATGTCCTGCCCCATGTCCTGCCCTATGTCCTGTCCCTGTCCTGTCCCATGTCCTGCCCCATGTCCTGCCCCATGTCCTTCCCTATGTCCTGTCCCATGTCCTGCCCCATGTCCTGCCCCATGTCCTGCTCCATGTCCTGTCCCATGTCCTGCCCCATGTCCTGCCCCATGTCCTGCCCCATGTCCTGCCCTATGTCCTGTCCCATGTCCTGCCCCATGTCCTGCCCCATGTCCTGCCCCATGTCCTGCCCCATGTCTTTCCCCATGTCCCATGTCCTGCCCCATGTCCTGCCCCATGTCCTGCCTCATGTCCTGCCTCATGTCCTGCCCCATGTCCTGCCCCATGTCCTGCCCCATGTCCTGCCCCATGTCCTGTCCCATGTCCTGCCCCATGTCATGCCCCATGTCCTGCCCCATGTCCTGCCCCATGTCCCATGTCCTGCCCCATGTCCTGCCCTTTGTCCTGTCCCATTTCCTGCCCCATGTCCTGCCCCATGTCCTGCCCCATGTCCTGCCCCATGTCCTGCCCCATGTTCTGCCCCATGTCCTGCCCTATGTCTTGCCCCATGTCCCATGTCCTGCCCCATGTCCTGCCACATGTCCTGCCCCATGTCCTTCCCTATGTCCTGTCCTATGTCCTGCCCCATGTCCTGCCCCATGTCCTGCTCCATGTCCTCCCCCTGTCCTGCCCCATGTCCCATGTCCTGCCCCATGTCCTGCCCCATGTCCTTCCCCATGTCCTGCCCTATGTCCTGTCCCATGTCCTGCCCCATGTCCTGCCCCATGTCCTGCCCTATGTCCTGCCCCATGTCTTGCCCCATGTCCCATGTCCTGCCCCATGTCCTGCCCCATGTCCTGCCCCATGTCCTGCCCTATGTCCTGCCCCATGTCCTGCCCCATTTTCTGCTCCATGTTCCACCCCATGTCCTGCCCCATGTCCCATGTCATGCCCCATGTCCTGCCCCATGTCCTGCCCCATGTCCTGTCCCATGTCCTGCTCCATGTCCTGCCCCATGTCTTACCTCATGTCCCATGTCCTGCCCCATGTCCTGCCCCATGTCCTGCCCCATGTCCTGCCCTATGTCCTTCCCCATGTCCTGCCCCATGTCCTGCCCCATGTCCTGTCCCATGTCATGTCCCATGTCCTGCTCCATGTCCTGCCCCATGTCCTGCCCCATGTCCTGCCCTATGTCCTGCACCATGTCCTGCCCCATGTCCTGCCCCATGTCCTGCCCCATGTCCTGCCCCATGTCCTGCCCCATGTCCTGCCCCATGTCCCATGTCCTGCCCCATGTCCTGCCCCTTGTCCTGTCCCATTTCCTGCCCCATGTCCTACCCCATGTCCTGCCCCATGTCCTGCCCCATGTCCTGCCCCATGTCCTGCCTCATGTCCTGCCCCATGTCTTGCCCCATGTCCCATGTCCTGCCCCATGTCCTGCCCCATGTCCTGCCCCATGTCCTGCCCTATGTCCTGTCTTATGTCCTGCCCCATGTTATGCCCCATGTCCTGCTCCATGTCCTCCCCCTGTCCTGCCCTATGTCTTATGTCCTGCCCCATGTCCTGCCTCATGTCCTGCCCCATGTCCTGCCCTATGTCCTGTCTCATGTCCTGCCCCATTTCCTGCCCCATGTCCTGCTCCATGTCCTGCCCCATGTCCTGCCCCATGTCCCGCTCCATGTCCTCCCCCTGTCCTGCCTTATGTCCCATGTCCTGCCCCATGTCCTGCCCCATGTCCTGCCCCATGTCCTGCCCCATGTCCTGTCCCATGTCCTGCCCCATGTTTTGCCCCATGTCCTGTCCAATGTCCTGCCTCATGTCCTGCCCCATGTCCTGCCCCATGTCCTGCCCCATGTCCTGCCCCATGTCCTGCCCTATGTCCTGCCCCATGTCCTGCCCCATGTCCTGCCCTATGTCCTGTCCCATGTCCTGTCCCATGTCCTGCCCCATGTCCTGCCCCATGTCCTTCCCTATGTCCTGTCCCATGTCCTGCCCCATGTCCTGCCCCATGTCCTGCTCCATGTCCTGTCCCATGTCCTGCCCCATGTCCTGCCCTATGTCCTGTCCCATGTCCTGCCCCATGTCCTGCCCCATGTCCTGCCCTATGTCCTGCCCCATGTCTTGCCCCATGTCCCATGTCCTGCCCTATGTCCTGCCCCATGTCCTGCCCCATGTCCTGCCCTATGTCCTGTCCCATGTCCTGTCCCATGTCCTGCCCCATGTCCTGCCCCATGTCCTTCCCTATGTCCTGTCCCATGTCCTGCCCCATGTCCTGCTCCATGTCCTGCCCCATGTCCTGCCCCATGTCCTGCCCTATGTCCTGTCCCATGTCCTGCCCCATGTCCTGCCCCATGTCCTGCCCTATGTCCTGCCCCATGTCTTGCCCCATGTCCCATGTCCTGCCCCATGTCCTGCCCCATGTCCTGCCCTATGTCCTGCCCCATGTTCTGCCCCATGTCCTGCCCCATGTCCTGCCCCATGTCCTGCCCTATGTCCTGCCCCATGTCCTGCCCCATGTCCCATGTCCTGCCCCATGTCCTGCCCCTTGTCCTGTCCCATTTCCTGCCCCATGTCCTGCCCCATGTCCTGCCCCATGTCCTGCCCCATGTCCTGCCCCATGTCCTGCCCCATGTCTTGCCCCATGTCCCATGTCCTGCCCCATGTCCTGCCCCATGTCCTGCCCCATGTCCTGCCCTATGTCCTGTCCCATGTCCTGTCCCATGTCATGTCCCATGTCCTGCTCCATGTCCTGCCCCATGTCCTGCCCCATGTCCTGCCCTATGTCCTGCCCCATGTCCTGCCCCATGTCCTGCCCCATGTCCTGCTCCATGACCTGCCCCATGTCCCATGTCCTGCCCCATGTCCTGCCCCATGTCCTGCCCCATGTCCTGCCCCATGTCCTGTCCCATGTCCTGCCCCATGTCATGCCCCATGTCCTGCCCCATGTCCTGCCCCATGTCCCATGTCCTGCCCCATGTCCTGCCCTTTGTCCTGTCCCATTTCCTGCCCCATGTCCTGCCCCATGTCCTGCCCCATGTCCTGCCCCATGTCCTGCCCCATGTTCTGCCCCATGTCCTGCCCTATGTCTTGCCCCATGTCCCATGTCCTGCCCCATGTCCTGCCACATGTCCTGCCCCATGTCCTTCCCTATGTCCTGTCCTATGTCCTGCCCCATGTCCTGCCCCATGTCCTGCTCCATGTCCTCCCCCTGTCCTGCCCCATGTCCCATGTCCTGCCCCATGTCCTGCCCCATGTCCTTCCCCATGTCCTGCCCTATGTCCTGTCCCATGTCCTGCCCCATGTCCTGCCCCATGTCCTGCCCTATGTCCTGCCCCATGTCTTGCCCCATGTCCCATGTCCTGCCCCATGTCCTGCCCCATGTCCTGCCCCATGTCCTGCCCTATGTCCTGCCCCATGTCCTGCCCCATTTTCTGCTCCATGTTCCACCCCATGTCCTGCCCCATGTCCCATGTCATGCCCCATGTCCTGCCCCATGTCCTGCCCCATGTCCTGTCCCATGTCCTGCTCCATGTCCTGCCCCATGTCTTACCTCATGTCCCATGTCCTGCCCCATGTCCTGCCCCATGTCCTGCCCCATGTCCTGCCCTATGTCCTTCCCCATGTCCTGCCCCATGTCCTGCCCCATGTCCTGTCCCATGTCATGTCCCATGTCCTGCTCCATGTCCTGCCCCATGTCCTGCCCCATGTCCTGCCCTATGTCCTGCACCATGTCCTGCCCCATGTCCTGCCCCATGTCCTGCCCCATGTCCTGCCCCATGTCCTGCCCCATGTCCTGCCCCATGTCCCATGTCCTGCCCCATGTCCTGCCCCTTGTCCTGTCCCATTTCCTGCCCCATGTCCTACCCCATGTCCTGCCCCATGTCCTGCCCCATGTCCTGCCCCATGTCCTGCCTCATGTCCTGCCCCATGTCTTGCCCCATGTCCCATGTCCTGCCCCATGTCCTGCCCCATGTCCTGCCCCATGTCCTGCCCTATGTCCTGTCTTATGTCCTGCCCCATGTTATGCCCCATGTCCTGCTCCATGTCCTCCCCCTGTCCTGCCCTATGTCTTATGTCCTGCCCCATGTCCTGCCTCATGTCCTGCCCCATGTCCTGCCCTATGTCCTGTCTCATGTCCTGCCCCATTTCCTGCCCCATGTCCTGCTCCATGTCCTGCCCCATGTCCTGCCCCATGTCCCGCTCCATGTCCTCCCCCTGTCCTGCCTTATGTCCCATGTCCTGCCCCATGTCCTGCCCCATGTCCTGCCCCATGTCCTGCCCCATGTCCTGTCCCATGTCCTGCCCCATGTTTTGCCCCATGTCCTGTCCAATGTCCTGCCTCATGTCCTGCCCCATGTCCTGCCCCATGTCCTGCCCCATGTCCTGCCCCATGTCCTGCCCTATGTCCTGCCCCATGTCCTGCCCCATGTCCTGCCCTATGTCCTGTCCCATGTCCTGTCCCATGTCCTGCCCCATGTCCTGCCCCATGTCCTTCCCTATGTCCTGTCCCATGTCCTGCCCCATGTCCTGCCCCATGTCCTGCTCCATGTCCTGTCCCATGTCCTGCCCCATGTCCTGCCCTATGTCCTGTCCCATGTCCTGCCCCATGTCCTGCCCCATGTCCTGCCCTATGTCCTGCCCCATGTCTTGCCCCATGTCCCATGTCCTGCCCTATGTCCTGCCCCATGTCCTGCCCCATGTCCTGCCCTATGTCCTGTCCCATGTCCTGTCCCATGTCCTGCCCCATGTCCTGCCCCATGTCCTTCCCTATGTCCTGTCCCATGTCCTGCCCCATGTCCTGCTCCATGTCCTGCCCCATGTCCTGCCCCATGTCCTGCCCTATGTCCTGTCCCATGTCCTGCCCCATGTCCTGCCCCATGTCCTGCCCTATGTCCTGCCCCATGTCTTGCCCCATGTCCCATGTCCTGCCCCATGTCCTGCCCCATGTCCTGCCCTATGTCCTGCCCCATGTTCTGCCCCATGTCCTGCCCCATGTCCTGCCCCATGTCCTGCCCTATGTCCTGCCCCATGTCCTGCCCCATGTCCCATGTCCTGCCCCATGTCCTGCCCCTTGTCCTGTCCCATTTCCTGCCCCATGTCCTGCCCCATGTCCTGCCCCATGTCCTGCCCCATGTCCTGCCCCATGTCCTGCCCCATGTCTTGCCCCATGTCCCATGTCCTGCCCCATGTCCTGCCCCATGTCCTGCCCCATGTCCTGCCCTATGTCCTGTCCCATGTCCTGTCCCATGTCATGTCCCATGTCCTGCTCCATGTCCTGCCCCATGTCCTGCCCCATGTCCTGCCCTATGTCCTGCCCCATGTCCTGCCCCATGTCCTGCCCCATGTCCTGCTCCATGACCTGCCCCATGTCCCATGTCCTGCCCCATGTCCTGCCCCATGTCCTGCCCCATGTCCTGCCCCATGTCCTGTCCCATGTCCTGCCCCATGTCATGCCCCATGTCCTGCCCCATGTCCTGCCCCATGTCCCATGTCCTGCCCCATGTCCTGCCCTTTGTCCTGTCCCATTTCCTGCCCCATGTCCTGCCCCATGTCCTGCCCCATGTCCTGCCCCATGTCCTGCCCCATGTTCTGCCCCATGTCCTGCCCTATGTCTTGCCCCATGTCCCATGTCCTGCCCCATGTCCTGCCACATGTCCTGCCCCATGTCCTTCCCTATGTCCTGTCCTATGTCCTGCCCCATGTCCTGCCCCATGTCCTGCTCCATGTCCTCCCCCTGTCCTGCCCCATGTCCCATGTCCTGCCCCATGTCCTGCCCCATGTCCTTCCCCATGTCCTGCCCTATGTCCTGTCCCATGTCCTGCCCCATGTCCTGCCCCATGTCCTGCCCTATGTCCTGCCCCATGTCTTGCCCCATGTCCCATGTCCTGCCCCATGTCCTGCCCCATGTCCTGCCCCATGTCCTGCCCTATGTCCTGCCCCATGTCCTGCCCCATTTTCTGCTCCATGTTCCACCCCATGTCCTGCCCCATGTCCCATGTCATGCCCCATGTCCTTCCCCATGTCCTGCCCCATGTCCTGTCCCATGTCCTGCTCCATGTCCTGCCCCATGTCTTACCTCATGTCCCATGTCCTGCCCCATGTCCTGCCCCATGTCCTGCCCCATGTCCTGCCCTATGTCCTTCCCCATGTCCTGCCCCATGTCCTGCCCCATGTCCTGTCCCATGTCATGTCCCATGTCCTGCTCCATGTCCTGCCCCATGTCCTGCCCCATGTCCTGCCCTATGTCCTGCACCATGTCCTGCCCCATGTCCTGCCCCATGTCCTGCCCCATGTCCTGCCCCATGTCCTGCCCCATGTCCTGCCCCATGTCCCATGTCCTGCCCCATGTCCTGCCCCTTGTCCTGTCCCATTTCCTGCCCCATGTCCTACCCCATGTCCTGCCCCATGTCCTGCCCCATGTCCTGCCCCATGTCCTGCCTCATGTCCTGCCCCATGTCTTGCCCCATGTCCCATGTCCTGCCCCATGTCCTGCCCCATGTCCTGCCCCATGTCCTGCCCTATGTCCTGTCTTATGTCCTGCCCCATGTTATGCCCCATGTCCTGCTCCATGTCCTCCCCCTGTCCTGCCCTATGTCTTATGTCCTGCCCCATGTCCTGCCTCATGTCCTGCCCCATGTCCTGCCCTATGTCCTGTCTCATGTCCTGCCCCATTTCCTGCCCCATGTCCTGCTCCATGTCCTGCCCCATGTCCTGCCCCATGTCCCGCTCCATGTCCTCCCCCTGTCCTGCCTTATGTCCCATGTCCTGCCCCATGTCCTGCCCCATGTCCTGCCCCATGTCCTGCCCCATGTCCTGTCCCATGTCCTGCCCCATGTTTTGCCCCATGTCCTGTCCAATGTCCTGCCTCATGTCCTGCCCCATGTCCTGCCCCATGTCCTGCCCCATGTCCTGCCCCATGTCCTGCCCTATGTCCTGCCCCATGTCCTGCCCCATGTCCTGCCCTATGTCCTGTCCCATGTCCTGTCCCATGTCCTGCCCCATGTCCTGCCCCATGTCCTTCCCTATGTCCTGTCCCATGTCCTGCCCCATGTCCTGCCCCATGTCCTGCTCCATGTCCTGTCCCATGTCCTGCCCCATGTCCTGCCCCATGTCCTGCCCCATGTCCTGCCCTATGTCCTGTCCCATGTCCTGCCCCATGTCCTGCCCCATGTCCTGCCCTATGTCCTGCCCCATGTCTTGCCCCATGTCCCATGTCCTGCCCCATGTCCTGCCCCATGTCCTGCCCTATGTCCTGCCCCATGTTCTGCCCCATGTCCTGCCCCATGTCCTGCCCCATGTCCTGCCCTATGTCCTGCCCCATGTCCTGCCCCATGTCCCATGTCCTGCCCCATGTCCTGCCCCTTGTCCTGTCCCATTTCCTGCCCCATGTCCTGCCCCATGTCCTGCCCCATGTCCTGCCCCATGTCCTGCCCCATGTCCTGCCCCATGTCTTGCCCCATGTCCCATGTCCTGCCCCATGTCCTGCCCCATGTCTTGCCCCATGTCCTGCCCTATGTCCCGTCCCATGTCCTGTCCCATGTCATGTCCCATGTCCTGCTCCATGTCCTGCCCCATGTCCTGCCCCATGTCCTGCCCTATGTCCTGCCCCATGTCCTGCCCCATGTCCTGCCCCATGTCCTGCTCCATGACCTGCCCCATGTCCCATGTCCTGCCCCATGTCCTGCCCCATGTCCTGCCCCAAGTCCTGCCTCATGTCCTGCCCCATGTCCTGCCCCATGTCCTGCCCCATGTCCTGCCCCATGTCCTGCCCTATGTCCTGCCCCATGTCCTGCCCCATGTCCTGCCCTATGTCCTGTCCCATGTCCTGTCCCATGTCCTGCCCCATGTCCTGCCCCATGTCCTTCCCTATGTCCTGTCCCATGTCCTGCCCCATGTCCTGCCCCATGTCCTGCTCCATGTCCTCCCCCTGTCCTGCCTCATGTCCCATGTCCTGCCCCGTGTCCTGCCCAATGTCCTGCCCCATGTCCTGCCCTATGTCCTGTCCCATGTCCTGCCCCATGTCCTGCCCCATGTCCTGCCCCATGTCCTGCCCCATGTCTTTCACCCTTGTCCCATGTCCTGCCCCATGTCCTGCCCCATGTCCTGCCCCATGTCCTGCCCCATGTCCTGTCCCATGTCCTGCCTCATGTCCTGCCCCATGTCCTGCCCCATAGCCTGGCCTATGTCCTGCCCCATGTCCTGTCCCATGTCCTGCCCCATGTCCTGCCCCATGTCCTGCCCCATGTCCTGCCCCATGTCCTGCCCCATGTCCTGTCCCATGTCATGTCCCATGTCCTGCTCCATGTCCTGCCCCATGTCCTGCCCCATGTCCTGCCCTATGTCCTGCCCCATGTCCTGCCCCATGTCCTGCCCCATGTCCTGCCCCATGTCCTGCCCTATGTCCTGCCCCATGTCCTGCCCCATGTCCCATGTCCTGCCCCATGTCCTGCCCCTTGTCCTGTCCCATTTCCTGCCCCATGTCCTGCCCCATGTCCTGCCCCATGTCCTGCCCCATGTCCTGCCCCATGTCCTGCCCCATGTCTTGCCCCATGTCCCATGTCCTGCCCCATGTCCTGCCCCATGTCCTACCCCATGTCCTGCCCTATGTCCTGTCTTATGTCCTGCCCCATGTCCTGCTCCATGTCCCATGTCCTGCCCCATGTCCTGCCCCATGTCCTGTCCCATGTCCTGCCTCATGTCCTGCCCCATGTCCTGCCCCATGTCCTGCCCCATGTCCTGCCCCATGTCCTGTCCCATGTCCTGCCCCATGTCATGCCCCATGTCCTGCCCCATGTCCTGCCCCATGTCCCATGTCCTGCCCCATGTCCTGCCCTTTGTCCTGTCCCATTTCCTGCCCCATGTCCTGCCCCATGTCCTGCCCCATGTCCTGCCCCATGTCCTGCCCCATGTTCTGCCCCATGTCCTGCCCTATGTCTTGCCCCATGTCCCATGTCCTGCCCCATGTCCTGCCCCATGTCCTGCCCCATGTCCTTCCCTATGTCCTGTCCTATGTCCTGCCCCATGTCCTGCCCCATGTCCTGCTCCATGTCCTCCCCCTGTCCTGCCCCATGTCCCATGTCCTGCCCCATGTCCTGCCCCATGTCCTGCCCCATGTCCTGCCCTATGTCCTGTCCCATGTCCTGCCCCATGTCCTGCCCCATGTCCTGCCCTATGTCCTGCCCCATGTCTTGCCCCATGTCCCATGTCCTGCCCCATGTCCTGCCCCATGTCCTGCCCCATGTCCTGCCCTATGTCCTGCCCCATGTCCTGCCCCATTTTCTGCTCCATGTTCCACCCCATGTCCTGCCCCATGTCCCATGTCATGCCCCATGTCCTGCCCCATGTCCTGCCCCATGTCCTGTCCCATGTCCTGCTCCATGTCCTGCCCCATGTCTTACCTCATGTCCCATGTCCTGCCTCATGTCCTGCCCCATGTCCTGCCCCATATCCTGCCCCATGTCCTGCCCCATGTCCTGCCCCATGTCCTGTCCCATGTCCTGCCCAATGTCCTGCCCCATGTCCTGCTCCATGTCCTGCCCCATGTCCTGCCCCATGTCCTGCCCTATGTCCTGCCCCATGTCCTGCCCCATGTCCTGCCCCATGTCCTGCCCCATGTCCTGCCCTATGTCCTTCCCCATGTCCTGCCCCATGTCCTGCCCCATGTCCTGTCCCATGTCATGTCCCATGTCCTGCTCCATGTCCTGCCCCATGTCCTGCCCCATGTCCTGCCCTATGTCCTGCACCATGTCCTGCCCCATGTCCTGCCCCATGTCCTGCCCCATGTCCTGCCCCATGTCCTGCCCCATGTCCTGCCCCATGTCCCATGTCCTGCCCCATGTCCTGCCCCTTGTCCTGTCCCATTTCCTGCCCCATGTCCTACCCCATGTCCTGCCCCATGTCCTGCCCCATGTCCTGCCCCATGTCCTGCCTCATGTCCTGCCCCATGTCTTGCCCCATGTCCCATGTCCTGCCCCATGTCCTGCCCCATGTCCTGCCCCATGTCCTGCCCTATGTCCTGTCTTATGTCCTGCCCCATGTTATGCCCCATGTCCTGCTCCATGTCCTCCCCCTGTCCTGCCCTATGTCTTATGTCCTGCCCCATGTCCTGCCTCATGTCCTGCCCCATGTCCTGCCCTATGTCCTGTCTCATGTCCTGCCCCATTTCCTGCCCCATGTCCTGCTCCATGTCCTGCCCCATGTCCTGCCCCATGTCCCGCTCCATGTCCTCCCCCTGTCCTGCCTTATGTCCCATGTCCTGCCCCATGTCCTGCCCCATGTCCTGCCCCATGTCCTGCCCCATGTCCTGTCCCATGTCCTGCCCCATGTTTTGCCCCATGTCCTGTCCAATGTCCTGCCTCATGTCCTGCCCCATGTCCTGCCCCATGTCCTGCCCCATGTCCTGCCCCATGTCCTGCCCTATGTCCTGCCCCATGTCCTGCCCCATGTCCTGCCCTATGTCCTGTCCCATGTCCTGTCCCATGTCCTGCCCCATGTCCTGCCCCATGTCCTTCCCTATGTCCTGTCCCATGTCCTGCCCCATGTCCTGCCCCATGTCCTGCTCCATGTCCTGTCCCATGTCCTGCCCCATGTCCTGCCCCATGTCCTGCCCCATGTCCTGCCCTATGTCCTGTCCCATGTCCTGCCCCATGTCCTGCCCCATGTCCTGCCCTATGTCCTGCCCCATGTCTTGCCCCATGTCCCATGTCCTGCCCCATGTCCTGCCCCATGTCCTGCCCTATGTCCTGCCCCATGTTCTGCCCCATGTCCTGCCCCATGTCCTGCCCCATGTCCTGCCCTATGTCCTGCCCCATGTCCTGCCCCATGTCCCATGTCCTGCCCCATGTCCTGCCCCTTGTCCTGTCCCATTTCCTGCCCCATGTCCTGCCCCATGTCCTGCCCCATGTCTTGCCCCATGTCCCATGTCCTGCCCCATGTCCTGCCCCATGTCCTGCCCCATGTCCTGCCCTATGTCCTGTCCCATGTCCTGTCCCATGTCATGTCCCATGTCCTGCTCCATGTCCTGCCCCATGTCCTGCCCCATGTCCTGCCCTATGTCCTGCCCCATGTCCTGCCCCATGTCCTGCCCCATGTCCTGCTCCATGACCTGCCCCATGTCCCATGTCCTGCCCCATGTCCTGCCCCATGTCCTGCCCCAAGTCCTGCCTCATGTCCTGCCCCATGTCCTGCCCCATGTCCTGCCCCATGTCCTGCCCCATGTCCTGCCCTATGTCCTGCCCCATGTCCTGCCCCATGTCCTGCCCTATGTCCTGTCCCATGTCCTGTCCCATGTCCTGCCCCATGTCCTGCCCCATGTCCTTCCCTATGTCCTGTCCCATGTCCTGCCCCATGTCCTGCCCCATGTCCTGCTCCATGTCCTCCCCCTGTCCTGCCTCATGTCCCATGTCCTGCCCCGTGTCCTGCCCAATGTCCTGCCCCATGTCCTGCCCTATGTCCTGTCCCATGTCCTGCCCCATGTCCTGCCCCATGTCCTGCCCCATGTCCTGCCCCATGTCTTTCCCCATGTCCCATGTCCTGCCCCATGTCCTGCCCCATGTCCTGCCCCATGTCCTGCCCCATGTCCTGTCCCATGTCCTGCCTCATGTCCTGCCCCATGTCCTGCCCCATAGCCTGGCCTATGTCCTGCCCCATGTCCTGTCCCATGTCCTGCCCCATGTCCTGCCCCATGTCCTGCCCCATGTCCTGCCCCATGTCCTGCCCCATGTCCTGTCCCATGTCATGTCCCATGTCCTGCTCCATGTCCTGCCCCATGTCCTGCCCCATGTCCTGCCCTATGTCCTGCCCCATGTCCTGCCCCATGTCCTGCCCCATGTCCTGCCCCATGTCCTGCCCTATGTCCTGCCCCATGTCCTGCCCCATGTCCCATGTCCTGCCCCATGTCCTGCCCCTTGTCCTGTCCCATTTCCTGCCCCATGTCCTGCCCCATGTCCTGCCCCATGTCCTGCCCCATGTCCTGCCCCATGTCCTGCCCCATGTCTTGCCCCATGTCCCATGTCCTGCCCCATGTCCTGCCCCATGTCCTACCCCATGTCCTGCCCTATGTCCTGTCTTATGTCCTGCCCCATGTCCTGCCCCATGTCCTGCTCCATGTCCTGCCCCATGTCCTGCTCCATGTCCCATGTCCTGCCCCATGTCCTGCCCCATGTCCTGTCCCATGTCCTGCCTCATGTCCTGCCCCATGTCCTGCCCCATGTCCTGCCCCATGTCCTGCCCCATGTCCTGTCCCATGTCCTGCCCCATGTCATGCCCCATGTCCTGCCCCATGTCCTGCCCCATGTCCCATGTCCTGCCTCATGTCCTGCCCCATGTCCTGCCCCATGTCCTGCCCCATGTCCTGTCCCATGTCCTGCCTCATGTCCTGCCCCATGTCCTGCCCCATGTCCTGTCCCATGTCCTGCCCCATGTCATGCCCCATGTCCTGCCCCATGTCCTGCCCCATGTCCCATGTCCTGCCCCATGTCCTGCCCTTTGTCCTGTCCCATTTCCTGCCCCATGTCCTGCCCCATGTCCTGCCCCATGTCCTGCCCCATGTCCTGCCCCATGTTCTGCCCCATGTCCTGCCCTATGTCTTGCCCCATGTCCCATGTCCTGCCCCATGTCCTGCCCCATGTCCTGCCCCATGTCCTTCCCTATGTCCTGTCCTATGTCCTGCCCCATGTCCTGCCCCATGTCCTGCTCCATGTCCTCCCCCTGTCCTGCCCCATGTCCCATGTCCTGCCCCATGTCCTGCCCCATGTCCTGCCCCATGTCCTGCCCTATGTCCTGTCCCATGTCCTGCCCCATGTCCTGCCCCATGTCCTGCCCTATGTCCTGCCCCATGTCTTGCCCCATGTCCCATGTCCTGCCCCATGTCCTGCCCCATGTCCTGCCCCATGTCCTGCCCTATGTCCTGCCCCATGTCCTGCCCCATTTTCTGCTCCATGTTCCACCCCATGTCCTGCCCCATGTCCCATGTCATGCCCCATGTCCTGCCCCATGTCCTGCCCCATGTCCTGTCCCATGTCCTGCTCCATGTCCTGCCCCATGTCTTACCTCATGTCCCATGTCCTGCCTCATGTCCTGCCCCATGTCCTGCCCCATATCCTGCACCATGTCCTGCCCCATGTCCTGCCCCATGTCCTGTCCCATGTCCTGCCCAATGTCCTGCCCCATGTCCTGCTCCATGTCCTGCCCCATGTCCTGCCCCATGTCCTGCCCTATGTCCTGCCCCATGTCCTGCCCCATGTCCTGCCCCATGTCCTGCCCCATGTCCTGCCCTATGTCCTTCCCCATGTCCTGCCCCATGTCCTGCCCCATGTCCTGTCCCATGTCATGTCCCATGTCCTGCTCCATGTCCTGCCCCATGTCCTGCCCCATGTCCTGCCCTATGTCCTGCACCATGTCCTGCCCCATGTCCTGCCCCATGTCCTGCCCCATGTCCTGCCCCATGTCCTGCCCCATGTCCTGCCCCATGTCCCATGTCCTGCCCCATGTCCTGCCCCTTGTCCTGTCCCATTTCCTGCCCCATGTCCTACCCCATGTCCTGCCCCATGTCCTGCCCCATGTCCTGCCCCATGTCCTGCCTCATGTCCTGCCCCATGTCTTGCCCCATGTCCCATGTCCTGCCCCATGTCCTGCCCCATGTCCTGCCCCATGTCCTGCCCTATGTCCTGTCTTATGTCCTGCCCCATGTTATGCCCCATGTCCTGCTCCATGTCCTCCCCCTGTCCTGCCCTATGTCTTATGTCCTGCCCCATGTCCTGCCTCATGTCCTGCCCCATGTCCTGCCCTATGTCCTGTCTCATGTCCTGCCCCATTTCCTGCCCCATGTCCTGCTCCATGTCCTGCCCCATGTCCTGCCCCATGTCCCGCTCCATGTCCTCCCCCTGTCCTGCCTTATGTCCCATGTCCTGCCCCATGTCCTGCCCCATGTCCTGCCCCATGTCCTGCCCCATGTCCTGTCCCATGTCCTGCCCCATGTCCTGCCCCATGTCCTGCCCCATGTCCTGCCCTATGTCCTGCCCCATGTCCTGCCCCATGTCCTGCCCTATGTCCTGTCCCATGTCCTGTCCCATGTCCTGCCCCATGTCCTGCCCCATGTCCTTCCCTATGTCCTGTCCCATGTCCTGCCCCATGTCCTGCCCCATGTCCTGCTCCATGTCCTGTCCCATGTCCTGCCCCATGTCCTGCCCCATGTCCTGCCCCATGTCCTGCCCTATGTCCTGTCCCATGTCCTGCCCCATGTCCTGCCCCATGTCCTGCCCTATGTCCTGCCCCATGTCTTGCCCCATGTCCCATGTCCTGCCCCATGTCCTGCCCCATGTCCTGCCCTATGTCCTGCCCCATGTTCTGCCCCATGTCCTGCCCCATGTCCTGCCCCATGTCCTGCCCTATGTCCTGCCCCATGTCCTGCCCCATGTCCCATGTCCTGCCCCATGTCCTGCCCCTTGTCCTGTCCCATTTCCTGCCCCATGTCCTGCCCCATGTCCTGCCCCATGTCCTGCCCCATGTCCTGCCCCATGTCCTGCCCCATGTCTTGCCCCATGTCCCATGTCCTGCCCCATGTCCTGCCCCATGTCCTGCCCCATGTCCTGCCCTATGTCCTGTCCCATGTCCTGTCCCATGTCATGTCCCATGTCCTGCTCCATGTCCTGCCCCATGTCCTGCCCCATGTCCTGCCCTATGTCCTGCCCCATGTCCTGCCCCATGTCCTGCCCCATGTCCTGCTCCATGACCTGCCCCATGTCCCATGTCCTGCCCCATGTCCTGCCCCATGTCCTGCCCCAAGTCCTGCCTCATGTCCTGCCCCATGTCCTGCCCCATGTCCTGCCCCATGTCCTGCCCCATGTCCTGCCCTATGTCCTGCCCCATGTCCTGCCCCATGTCCTGCCCTATGTCCTGTCCCATGTCCTGTCCCATGTCCTGCCCCATGTCCTGCCCCATGTCCTTCCCTATGTCCTGTCCCATGTCCTGCCCCATGTCCTGCCCCATGTCCTGCTCCATGTCCTCCCCCTGTCCTGCCTCATGTCCCATGTCCTGCCCCATGTCCTGCCCCATGTCCTGCCCCATGTCCTGCCCCATGTCCTGCCCCATGTCTTGCCCCATGTCCCATGTCCTGCCCCATGTCCTGCCCCATGTCCTTCCCTATGTCCTGTCCCATGTCCTGCCCCATGTCCTGCCCCATGTCTTGCCCCATGTCCCATGTCCTGCCCCATGTCCTGCCCCATGTCCTACCCCATGTCCTGCCCTATGTCCTGTCTTATGTCCTGCCCCATGTCCTGCCCCATGTCCTGCTCCATGTCCTGCCCCATGTCCTGCTCCATGTCCCATGTCCTGCCCCATGTCCTGCCCCATGTCCTGTCCCATGTCCTGCCTCATGTCCTGCCCCATGTCCTGCCCCATGTCCTGCCCCATGTCCTGCCCCATGTCCTGTCCCATGTCCTGCCCCATGTCATGCCCCATGTCCTGCCCCATGTCCTGCCCCATGTCCCATGTCCTGCCTCATGTCCTGCCCCATGTCCTGTCCCATGTCCTGCCTCATGTCCTGCCCCATGTCCTGCCCCATGTCCTGCCCCATGTCCTGCCCCATGTCCTGTCCCATGTCCTGCCCCATGTCATGCCCCATGTCCTGCCCCATGTCCTGCCCCATGTCCCATGTCCTGCCCCATGTCCTGCCCTTTGTCCTGTCCCATTTCCTGCCCCATGTCCTGC
>CANOQG010000016.1:0-113000 GCA_947568835.1 Protonemura montana
CCCATGTCCTGCCCCATGTCCTGCCCCATGTCCTGCCCCATGTTCTGCCCCATGTCCTGCCCTATGTCTTGCCCCATGTCCCATGTCCTGCCCCATGTCCTGCCCCATGTCCTGCCCCATGTCCTTCCCTATGTCCTGTCCTATGTCCTGCCCCATGTCCTGCCCCAAATCCTGCTCCATGTCCTCCCCCTGTCCTGCCCCATGTCCCATGTCCTGCCCCATGTCCTGCCCCATGTCCTGCCCCATGTCCTGCCCTATGTCCTGTCCCATGTCCTGCCCCATGTCCTGCCCCATGTCCTGCCCTATGTCCTGCCCCATGTCTTGCCCCATGTCCCATGTCCTGCCCCATGTCCTGCCCCATGTCCTGCCCCATGTCCTGCCCTATGTCCTGCCCCATGTCCTGCCCCATTTTCTGCTCCATGTTCCACCCCATGTCCTGCCCCATGTCCCATGTCATGCCCCATGTCCTGCCCCATGTCCTGCCCCATGTCCTGTCCCATGTCCTGCTCCATGTCCTGCCCCATGTCTTACCTCATGTCCCATGTCCTGCCTCATGTCCTGCCCCATGTCCTGCCCCATATCCTGCCCCATGTCCTGCCCCATGTCCTGCCCCATGTCCTGTCCCATGTCCTGCCCAATGTCCTGCCCCATGTCCTGCTCCATGTCCTGCCCCATGTCCTGCCCCATGTCCTGCCCTATGTCCTGCCCCATGTCCTGCCCCATGTCCTGCCCCATGTCCTGCCCCATGTTCTGCCCTATGTCCTTCCCCATGTCATGCCCCATGTCCTGCCCCATGTCCTGTCCCATGTCATGTCCCATGTCCTGCTCCATGTCCTGCCCCATGTCCTGCCCCATGTCCTGCCCTATGTCCTGCACCATGTCCTGCCCCATGTCCTGCCCCATGTCCTGCCCCATGTCCTGCCCCATGTCCTGCCCCATGTCCTGCCCCATGTCCCATGTCCTGCCCCATGTCCTGCCCCTTGTCCTGTCCCATTTCCTGCCCCATGTCCTACCCCATGTCCTGCCCCATGTCCTGCCCCATGTCCTGCCCCATGTCCTGCCTCATGTCCTGCCCCATGTCATGCCCCATGTCCCATGTCCTGCCCCATGTCCTGCCCCATGTCCTGCCCCATGTCCTGCCCTATGTCCTGTCTTATGTCCTGCCCCATGTTATGCCCCATGTCCTGCTCCATGTCCTCCCCCTGTCCTGCCCTATGTCTTATGTCCTGCCCCATGTCCTGCCTCATGTCCTGCCCCATGTCCTGCCCTATGTCCTGTCTCATGTCCTGCCCCATTTCCTGCCCCATGTCCTGCTCCATGTCCTGCCCCATGTCCTGCCCCATGTCCCGCTCCATGTCCTCCCCCTGTCCTGCCTTATGTCCCATGTCCTGCCCCATGTCCTGCCCCATGTCCTGCCCCATGTCCTGCCCCATGTCCTGTCCCATGTCCTGCCCCATGTCCTGCCCCATGTCCTGCCCCATGTCCTGCCCTATGTCCTGCCCCATGTCCTGCCCCATGTCCTGCCCTATGTCCTGTCCCATGTCCTGTCCCATGTCCTGCCCCATGTCCTGCCCCATGTCCTTCCCTATGTCCTGTCCCATGTCCTGCCCCATGTCCTGCCCCATGTCCTGCTCCATGTCCTGTCCCATGTCCTGCCCCATGTCCTGCCCCATGTCCTGCCCCATGTCCTGCCCTATGTCCTGTCCCATGTCCTGCCCCATGTCCTGCCCCATGTCCTGCCCTATGTCCTGCCCCATGTCTTGCCCCATGTCCCATGTCCTGCCCCATGTCCTGCCCCATGTCCTGCCCTATGTCCTGCCCCATGTTCTGCCCCATGTCCTGCCCCATGTCCTGCCCCATGTCCTGCCCTATGTCCTGCCCCATGTCCTGCCCCATGTCCCATGTCCTGCCCCATGTCCTGCCCCTTGTCCTGTCCCATTTCCTGCCCCATGTCCTGCCCCATGTCCTGCCCCATGTCCTGCCCCATGTCCTGCCCCATGTCCTGCCCCATGTCTTGCCCCATGTCCCATGTCCTGCCCCATGTCCTGCCCCATGTCCTGCCCCATGTCCTGCCCTATGTCCTGTCCCATGTCCTGTCCCATGTCATGTCCCATGTCCTGCTCCATGTCCTGCCCCATGTCCTGCCCCATGTCCTGCCCTATGTCCTGCCCCATGTCCTGCCCCATGTCCTGCCCCATGTCCTGCTCCATGACCTGCCCCATGTCCCATGTCCTGCCCCATGTCCTGCCCCATGTCCTGCCCCAAGTCCTGCCTCATGTCCTGCCCCATGTCCTGCCCCATGTCCTGCCCCATGTCCTGCCCCATGTCCTGCCCTATGTCCTGCCCCATGTCCTGCCCCATGTCCTGCCCTATGTCCTGTCCCATGTCCTGTCCCATGTCCTGCCCCATGTCCTGCCCCATGTCCTTCCCTATGTCCTGTCCCATGTCCTGCCCCATGTCCTGCCCCATGTCCTGCTCCATGTCCTCCCCCTGTCCTGCCTCATGTCCCATGTCCTGCCCCGTGTCCTGCCCAATGTCCTGCCCCATGTCCTGCCCTATGTCCTGTCCCATGTCCTGCCCCATGTCCTGCCCCATGTCCTGCCCCATGTCCTGCCCCATGTCTTTCCCCATGTCCCATGTCCTGCCCCATGTCCTGCCCCATGTCCTGCCCCATGTCCTGCCCCATGTCCTGTCCCATGTCCTCCCTCATGTCCTGCCCCATGTCCTGCCCCATAGCCTGGCCTATGTCCTGCCCCATGTCCTGTCCCATGTCCTGCCCCATGTCCTGCCCCATGTCCTGCCCCATGTCCTGCCCCATGTCCTGCCCCATGTCCTGTCCCATGTCATGTCCCATGTCCTGCTCCATGTCCTGCCCCATGTCCTGCTCCATGTCCTGCCCCATGTCCTGCCCCATGTCCCGCTCCATGTCCTCCCCCTGTCCTGCCTTATGTCCCATGTCCTGCCCCATGTCCTGCCCCATGTCCTGCCCCATGTCCTGCCCCATGTCCTGTCCCATGTCCTGCCCCATGTCCTGCCCCATGTCCTGCCCCATGTCCTGCCCTATGTCCTGCCCCATGTCCTGCCCCATGTCCTGCCCTATGTCCTGTCCCATGTCCTGTCCCATGTCCTGCCCCATGTCCTGCCCCATGTCCTTCCCTATGTCCTGTCCCATGTCCTGCCCCATGTCCTGCCCCATGTCCTGCTCCATGTCCTGTCCCATGTCCTGCCCCATGTCCTGCCCCATGTCCTGCCCCATGTCCTGCCCTATGTCCTGTCCAATGTCCTGCCCCATGTCCTGCCCCATGTCCTGCCCTATGTCCTGCCCCATGTCTTGCCCCATGTCCCATGTCCTGCCCCATGTCCTGCCCCATGTCCTGCCCTATGTCCTGCCCCATGTTCTGCCCCATGTCCTGCCCCATGTCCTGCCCCATGTCCTGCCCTATGTCCTGCCCCATGTCCTGCCCCATGTCCCATGTCCTGCCCCATGTCCTGCCCCTTGTCCTGTCCCATTTCCTGCCCCATGTCCTGCCCCATGTCCTGCCCCATGTCCTGCCCCATGTCCTGCCCCATGTCCTGCCCCATGTCTTGCCCCATGTCCCATGTCCTGCCCCATGTCCTGCCCCATGTCCTGCCCCATGTCCTGCCCTATGTCCTGTCCCATGTCCTGTCCCATGTCATGTCCCATGTCCTGCTCCATGTCCTGCCCCATGTCCTGCCCCATGTCCTGCCCTATGTCCTGCCCCATGTCCTGCCCCATGTCCTGCCCCATGTCCTGCTCCATGACCTGCCCCATGTCCCATGTCCTGCCCCATGTCCTGCCCCATGTCCTGCCCCAAGTCCTGCCTCATGTCCTGCCCCATGTCCTGCCCCATGTCCTGCCCCATGTCCTGCCCCATGTCCTGCCCTATGTCCTGCCCCATGTCCTGCCCCATGTCCTGCCCTATGTCCTGTCCCATGTCCTGTCCCATGTCCTGCCCCATGTCCTGCCCCATGTCCTTCCCTATGTCCTGTCCCATGTCCTGCCCCATGTCCTGCCCCATGTCCTGCTCCATGTCCTCCCCCTGTCCTGCCTCATGTCCCATGTCCTGCCCCGTGTCCTGCCCAATGTCCTGCCCCATGTCCTGCCCTATGTCCTGTCCCATGTCCTGCCCCATGTCCTGCCCCATGTCCTGCCCCATGTCCTGCCCCATGTCTTTCCCCATGTCCCATGTCCTGCCCCATGTCCTGCCCCATGTCCTGCCCCATGTCCTGCCCCATGTCCTGTCCCATGTCCTGCCTCATGTCCTGCCCCATGTCCTGCCCCATAGCCTGGCCTATGTCATGCCCCATGTCCTGTCCCATGTCCTGCCCCATGTCCTGCCCCATGTCCTGCCCCATGTCCTGCCCCATGTCCTGCCCCATGTCCTGTCCCATGTCATGTCCCATGTCCTGCTCCATGTCCTGCCCCATGTCCTGCCCCATGTCCTGCCCTATGTCCTGCCCCATGTCCTGCCCCATGTCCTGCCCCATGTCCTGCCCCATGTCCTGCCCTATGTCCTGCCCCATGTCCTGCCCCATGTCCCATGTCCTGCCCCATGTCCTGCCCCTTGTCCTGTCCCATTTACTGCCCCATGTCCTGCCCCATGTCCTGCCCCATGTCCTGCCCCATGTCCTGCCCCATGTCCTGCCCCATGTCTTGCCCCATGTCCCATGTCCTGCCCCATGTCCTGCCCCATGTCCTACCCCATGTCCTGCCCTATGTCCTGTCTTATGTCCTGCCCCATGTCCTGCCCCATGTCCTGCTCCATGTCCTGCCCCATGTCCTGCTCCATGTCCCATGTCCTGCCCCATGTCCTGCCCCATGTCCTGTCCCATGTCCTGCCTCATGTCCTGCCCCATGTCCTGCCCCATGTCCTGCCCCATGTCCTGCCCCATGTCCTGTCCCATGTCCTGCCCCATGTCATGCCCCATGTCCTGCCCCATGTCCTGCCCCATGTCCCATGTCCTGCCCCATGTCCTGCCCTTTGTCCTGTCCCATTTCCTGCCCCATGTCCTGCCCCATGTCCTGCCCCATGTCCTGCCCCATGTCCTGCCCCATGTTCTGCCCCATGTCCTGCCCTATGTCTTGCCCCATGTCCCATGTCCTGCCCCATGTCCTGCCCCATGTCCTGCCCCATGTCCTTCCCTATGTCCTGTCCTATGTCCTGCCCCATGTCCTGCCCCATGTCCTGCTCCATGTCCTCCCCCTGTCCTGCCCCATGTCCCATGTCCTGCCCCATGTCCTGCCCCATGTCCTGCCCCATGTCCTGCCCTATGTCCTGTCCCATGTCCTGCCCCATGTCCTGCCCCATGTCCTGCCCTATGTCCTGCCCCATGTCTTGCCCCATGTCCCATGTCCTGCCCCATGTCCTGCCCCATGTCCTGCCCCATGTCCTGCCCTATGTCCTGCCCCATGTCCTGCCCCATTTTCTGCTCCATGTTCCACCCCATGTCCTGCCCCATGTCCCATGTCATGCCCCATGTCCTGCCCCATGTCCTGCCCCATGTCCTGTCCCATGTCCTGCTCCATGTCCTGCCCCATGTCTTACCTCATGTCCCATGTCCTGCCTCATGTCCTGCCCCATGTCCTGCCCCATATCCTGCCCCATGTCCTGCCCCAAGTCCTGCCCCATGTCCTGTCCCATGTCCTGCCCAATGTCCTGCCCCATGTCCTGCTCCATGTCCTGCCCCATGTCCTGCCCCATGTCCTGCCCTATGTCCTGCCCCATGTCCTGCCCCATGTCCTGCCCCATGTCCTGCCCTATGTCCTGCCCCATGTCCTGCCCCATGTCCTGCCCCATGTCCTGTCCCATGTCATGTCCCATGTCCTGCTCCATGTCCTGCCCCATGTCCTGCCCCATGTCCTGCCCTATGTCCTGCCCCATGTCCTGCCCCATGTCCTGCCCCATGTCCTGCCCCATGTCCTGCCATATGTCCTGCCCCATGTCCTGCCCCATGTCCCATGTCCTGCCCCATGTCCTGCCCCTTGTCCTGTCCCATTTCCTGCCCCATGTCCTACCCCATGTCCTGCCCCATGTCCTGCCCCATGTCCTGCCCCATGTCCTGCCTCATGTCCTGCCCCATGTCTTGCCCCATGTCCCATGTCCTGCCCCATGTCCTGCCCCATGTCCTGCCCCATGTCCTGCCCTATGTCCTGTCTTATGTCCTGCCCCATGTAATGCCCCATGTCCTGCTCCATGTCCTCCCCCTGTCCTGCCCTATGTCTTATGTCCTGCCCCATGTCCTGCCTCATGTCCTGCACCATGTCCTGCCCTATGTCCTGTCCCATGTCCTGCCCCATTTCCTGCCCCATGTCCTGCTCCATGTCCTGCCCCATGTCCTGCCCCATGTCCCGCTCCATGTCCTCCCCCTGTCCTGCCTCATGTCCCATGTCCTGCCCCATGTCCTGCCCCATGTCCTGCCCCATGTCCTGCCCCATGTCCTGTCCCATGTCCTGCCCCATGTTTTGCCCCATGTCCTGTCCAATGTCCTGCCTTATGTCCTGCCCCATGTCCTGCCCCATGTCCTGCCCCATGTCCTGCCCCATGTCCTGTCCAATGTCCTGCCTTATGTCCTGCCCCATGTCCTGCCCCATGTCCTGCCCCATGTCCTGCCCCATGTCCTGCCCTATGTCCTGCCCCATGTCCTGCCCCATGTCCTGCCCTATGTCCTGTCCCATGTCCTGTCCCATGTCCTGCCCCATGTCCTGCCCCATGTCCTTCCCTATGTCCTGTCCCATGTCCTGCCCCATGTCCTGCCCCATGTCCTGCTCCATGTCCTGTCCCATGTCCTGTCCCATGTCCTGCCCCATGTCCTGCCCCATGTCCTTCCCTATGTCCTGTCCCATGTCCTGCCCCATGTCCTGCCCCATGTCCTGCTCCATGTCCTCCCCCTGTCCTGCCTCATGTCCCATGTCCTGCCCCGTGTCCTGCCCAATGTCCTGCCCCATGTCCTGCCCTATGTCCTGTCCCATGTCCTGCCCCATGTCCTGCCCCATGTCCTGCCCCATGTCCTGCCCCATGTCTTTCCCCATGTCCCATGTCCTGCCCCATGTCCTGCCCCATGTCCTGCCCCATGTCCTGCCCCATGTCCTGTCCCATGTCCTGCCTCATGTCCTGCCCCATGTCCTGCCCCATAGCCTGGCCTATGTCCTGCCCCATGTCCTGTCCCATGTCCTGCCCCATGTCCTGCCCCATGTCCTGCCCCATGTCCTGCCCCATGTCCTGCCCCATGTCCTGTCCCATGTCATGTCCCATGTCCTGCTCCATGTCCTGCCCCATGTCCTGCCCCATGTCCTGCCCTATGTCCTGCCCCATGTCCTGCCCCATGTCCTGCCCCATGTCCTGCCCCATGTCCTGCCCTATGTCCTGCCCCATGTCCTGCCCCATGTCCCATGTCCTGCCCCATGTCCTGCCCCTTGTCCTGTCCCATTTACTGCCCCATGTCCTGCCCCATGTCCTGCCCCATGTCCTGCCCCATGTCCTGCCCCATGTCCTGCCCCATGTCTTGCCCCATGTCCCATGTCCTGCCCCATGTCCTGCCCCATGTCCTACCCCATGTCCTGCCCTATGTCCTGTCTTATGTCCTGCCCCATGTCCTGCCCCATGTCCTGCTCCATGTCCTGCCCCATGTCCTGCTCCATGTCCCATGTCCTGCCCCATGTCCTGCCCCATGTCCTGTCCCATGTCCTGCCTCATGTCCTGCCCCATGTCCTGCCCCATGTCCTGCCCCATGTCCTGCCCCATGTCCTGTCCCATGTCCTGCCCCATGTCATGCCCCATGTCCTGCCCCATGTCCTGCCCCATGTCCCATGTCCTGCCCCATGTCCTGCCCTTTGTCCTGTCCCATTTCCTGCCCCATGTCCTGCCCCATGTCCTGCCCCATGTCCTGCCCCATGTCCTGCCCCATGTTCTGCCCCATGTCCTGCCCTATGTCTTGCCCCATGTCCCATGTCCTGCCCCATGTCCTGCCCCATGTCCTGCCCCATGTCCTTCCCTATGTCCTGTCCTATGTCCTGCCCCATGTCCTGCCCCATGTCCTGCTCCATGTCCTCCCCCTGTCCTGCCCCATGTCCCATGTCCTGCCCCATGTCCTGCCCCATGTCCTGCCCCATGTCCTGCCCTATGTCCTGTCCCATGTCCTGCCCCATGTCCTGCCCCATGTCCTGCCCTATGTCCTGCCCCATGTCTTGCCCCATGTCCCATGTCCTGCCCCATGTCCTGCCCCATGTCCTGCCCCATGTCCTGCCCTATGTCCTGCCCCATGTCCTGCCCCATTTTCTGCTCCATGTTCCACCCCATGTCCTGCCCCATGTCCCATGTCATGCCCCATGTCCTGCCCCATGTCCTGCCCCATGTCCTGTCCCATGTCCTGCTCCATGTCCTGCCCCATGTCTTACCTCATGTCCCATGTCCTGCCTCATGTCCTGCCCCATGTCCTGCCCCATATCCTGCCCCATGTCCTGCCCCAAGTCCTGCCCCATGTCCTGTCCCATGTCCTGCCCAATGTCCTGCCCCATGTCCTGCTCCATGTCCTGCCCCATGTCCTGCCCCATGTCCTGCCCTATGTCCTGCCCCATGTCCTGCCCCATGTCCTGCCCCATGTCCTGCCCTATGTCCTGCCCCATGTCCTGCCCCATGTCCTGCCCCATGTCCTGTCCCATGTCATGTCCCATGTCCTGCTCCATGTCCTGCCCCATGTCCTGCCCCATGTCCTGCCCTATGTCCTGCCCCATGTCCTGCCCCATGTCCTGCCCCATGTCCTGCCCCATGTCCTGCCATATGTCCTGCCCCATGTCCTGCCCCATGTCCCATGTCCTGCCCCATGTCCTGCCCCTTGTCCTGTCCCATTTCCTGCCCCATGTCCTACCCCATGTCCTGCCCCATGTCCTGCCCCATGTCCTGCCCCATGTCCTGCCTCATGTCCTGCCCCATGTCTTGCCCCATGTCCCATGTCCTGCCCCATGTCCTGCCCCATGTCCTGCCCCATGTCCTGCCCTATGTCCTGTCTTATGTCCTGCCCCATGTAATGCCCCATGTCCTGCTCCATGTCCTCCCCCTGTCCTGCCCTATGTCTTATGTCCTGCCCCATGTCCTGCCTCATGTCCTGCACCATGTCCTGCCCTATGTCCTGTCCCATGTCCTGCCCCATTTCCTGCCCCATGTCCTGCTCCATGTCCTGCCCCATGTCCTGCCCCATGTCCCGCTCCATGTCCTCCCCCTGTCCTGCCTCATGTCCCATGTCCTGCCCCATGTCCTGCCCCATGTCCTGCCCCATGTCCTGCCCCATGTCCTGTCCCATGTCCTGCCCCATGTTTTGCCCCATGTCCTGTCCAATGTCCTGCCTTATGTCCTGCCCCATGTCCTGCCCCATGTCCTGCCCCATGTCCTGCCCCATGTCCTGTCCAATGTCCTGCCTTATGTCCTGCCCCATGTCCTGCCCCATGTCCTGCCCCATGTCCTGCCCCATGTCCTGCCCTATGTCCTGCCCCATGTCCTGCCCCATGTCCTGCCCTATGTCCTGTCCCATGTCCTGTCCCATGTCCTGCCCCATGTCCTGCCCCATGTCCTTCCCTATGTCCTGTCCCATGTCCTGCCCCATGTCCTGCCCCATGTCCTGCTCCATGTCCTGTCCCATGTCCTGCCCCATGTCCTGCCCCATGTCCTGCCCCATGTCCTGCCCCATGTCTTTCCCCATGTCCCATGTCCTGCCCCATGTCCTGCCCCGTGTCCTGCCTCATGTCCTGCCTCATGTCCTGCCCCATGTCCTGCCCCATGTCCTGCCCCATGTCCTGCCCCATGTCCTGTCCCATGTCCTGCCCCATGTCATGCCCCATGTCCTGCCCCATGTCCTGCCCCATGTCCCATGTCCTGCCCCATGTCCTGCCCTTTGTCCTGTCCCATTTCCTGCCCCATGTCCTGCCCCATGTCCTGCCCCATGTCCTGCCCCATGTCCTGCCCCATGTTCTGCCCCATGTCCTGCCCTATGTCTTGCCCCATGTCCCATGTCCTGCCCCATGTCCTGCCCCATGTCCTGCCCCATGTCCTTCCCTATGTCCTGTCCTATGTCCTGCCCCATGTCCTGCCCCATGTCCTGCTCCATGTCCTCCACCTGTCCTGCCCCATGTCCCATGTCCTGCCCCATGTCCTGCCCCATGTCCTTCCCCATGTCCTGCCCTATGTCCTGTCCCATGTCCTGCCCCATGTCCTGCCCCATGTCCTGCCCTATGTCCTGCCCCATGTCTTGCCCCATGTCCCATGTCCTGCCCCATGTCCTGCCCCATGTCCTGCCCCATGTCCTGCCCTATGTCCTGCCCCATGTCCTGCCCCATTTTCTGCTCCATGTTCCACCCCATGTCCTGCCCCATGTCCCATGTCATGCCCCATGTCCTGCCCCATGTCCTGCCCCATGTCCTGTCCCATGTCCTGCTCCATGTCCTGCCCCATGTCTTACCTCATGTCCCATGTCCTGCCTCATGTCCTGCCCCATGTCCTGCCCCATATCCTGCCCCATGTCCTGCCCCATGTCCTGCCCCATGTCCTGTCCCATGTCCTGCCCAATGTCCTGCCCCATGTCCTGCTTCATGTCCTGCCCCATGTCCTGCCCCATGTCCTGCCCTATGTCCTGCCCCATGTCCTGCCCCATGTCCTGCCCCATGTCCTGCCCTATGTCCTTCCCCATGTCCTGCCCCATGTCCTGCCCCATGTCCTGTCCCATGTCATGTCCCATGTCCTGCTCCATGTCCTGCCCCATGTCCTGCCCCATGTCCTGCCCTATGTCCTGCCCCATGTCCTGCCCCATGTCCTGCCCCATGTCCTGCCCCATGTCCTGCCCCATGTCCTGCCCCATGTCCTGCTCCATGTCCTGCCCCATGTCCTGCCCCATGTCCTGCCCCATGTCCTGCCCCATGTCCTGCCCCATGTCCTGCCCCATGTCCCATGTCCTGCCCCATGTCCTGCCCCTTGTCCTGTCCCATTTCCTGCCCCATGTCCTACCCCATGTCCTGCCCCATGTCCTGCCCCATGTCCTGCCCCATGTCCTGCCTCATGTCCTGCCCCATGTCTTGCCCCATGTCCCATGTCCTGCCTCATGTAATGCCCCATGTCCTGCTCCATGTCCTCCCCCTGTCCTGCCCTATGTCTTATTTCCTGCCCCATGTCCTGCCTCATGTCCTGCCCCATGTCCTTCCCTATGTCCTGTCCCATGTCCTGCCCCATTTCCTGCCCCATGTCCTGCTCCATGTCCTGCCCCATGTCCTGCCCCATGTCCCGCTCCATGTCCTCCCCCTGTCCTGCCTCATGTCCCATGTCCTGCCCCATGTCCTGCCCCATGTCCTGCCCCATGTCCTGCCCCATGTCCTGTCCCATGTCCTGCCCCATGTTTTGCCCCATGTCCTGTCCAATGTCCTGCCTTATGTCCTGCCCCATGTCCTGCCCCATGTCCTGCCCCATGTCCTGCCCCATGTCCTGCCCTATGTCCTGCCCCATGTCCTGCCCCATGTCCTGCCCTATGTCCTGTCCCTGTCCTGTCCCATGTCCTGCCCCATGTCCTGCCCCATGTCCTTCCCTATGTCCTGTCCCATGTCCTGCCCCATGTCCTGCCCCATGTCCTGCTCCATGTCCTGTCCCATGTCCTGCCCCATGTCCTGCCCCATGTCCTGCCCCATGTCCTGCCCTATGTCCTGTCCCATGTCCTGCCCCATGTCCTGCCCCATGTCCTGCCCCATGTCCTGCCCCATGTCTTTCCCCATGTCCCATGTCCTGCCCCATGTCCTGCCCCATGTCCTGCCTCATGTCCTGCCTCATGTCCTGCCCCATGTCCTGCCCCATGTCCTGCCCCATGTCCTGCCCCATGTCCTGTCCCATGTCCTGCCCCATGTCATGCCCCATGTCCTGCCCCATGTCCTGCCCCATGTCCCATGTCCTGCCCCATGTCCTGCCCTTTGTCCTGTCCCATTTCCTGCCCCATGTCCTGCCCCATGTCCTGCCCCATGTCCTGCCCCATGTCCTGCCCCATGTTCTGCCCCATGTCCTGCCCTATGTCTTGCCCCATGTCCCATGTCCTGCCCCATGTCCTGCCCCATGTCCTGCCCCATGTCCTTCCCTATGTCCTGTCCTATGTCCTGCCCCATGTCCTGCCCCATGTCCTGCTCCATGTCCTCCCCCTGTCCTGCCCCATGTCCCATGTCCTGCCCCATGTCCTGCCCCATGTCCTTCCCCATGTCCTGCCCCATGTCCTGTCCCATGTCATGTCCCATGTCCTGCTCCATGTCCTGCCCCATGTCCTGCCCCATGTCTTGCCCCATGTCCCATGTCCTGCCCCATGTCCTGCCCCATGTCCTGCCCCATGTCCTGCCCTATGTCCTGTCCCATGTCCTGCCTCATGTCCTGCCCCATGTCCTGCCCCATGTCCTGCCCCATGTCCTGCCCCATGTCCTGTCCCATGTCCTGCCCCATGTCATGCCCCATGTCCTGCCCCATGTCCTGCCCCATGTCCCATGTCCTGCCCCATGTCCTGCCCTTTGTCCTGTCCCATTTCCTGCCCCATGTCCTGCCCCATGTCCTGCCCCATGTCCTGCCCCATGTCCTGCCCCATGTTCTGCCCCATGTCCTGCCCTATGTCTTGCCCCATGTCCCATGTCCTGCCCCATGTCCTGCCCCATGTCCTGCCCCATGTCCTTCCCTATGTCCTGTCCTATGTCCTGCCCCATGTCCTGCCCCATGTCCTGCTCCATGTCCTCCACCTGTCCTGCCCCATGTCCCATGTCCTGCCCCATGTCCTGCCCCATGTCCTTCCCCATGTCCTGCCCTATGTCCTGTCCCATGTCCTGCCCCATGTCCTGCCCCATGTCCTGCCCTATGTCCTGCCCCATGTCTTGCCCCATGTCCCATGTCCTGCCCCATGTCCTGCCCCATGTCCTGCCCCATGTCCTGCCCTATGTCCTGCCCCATGTCCTGCCCCATTTTCTGCTCCATGTTCCACCCCATGTCCTGCCCCATGTCCCATGTCATGCCCCATGTCCTGCCCCATGTCCTGCCCCATGTCCTGTCCCATGTCCTGCTCCATGTCCTGCCCCATGTCTTACCTCATGTCCCATGTCCTGCCTCATGTCCTGCCCCATGTCCTGCCCCATATCCTGCCCCATGTCCTGCCCCATGTCCTGCCCCATGTCCTGTCCCATGTCCTGCCCAATGTCCTGCCCCATGTCCTGCTTCATGTCCTGCCCCATGTCCTGCCCCATGTCCTGCCCTATGTCCTGCCCCATGTCCTGCCCCATGTCCTGCCCCATGTCCTGCCCTATGTCCTTCCCCATGTCCTGCCCCATGTCCTGCCCCATGTCCTGTCCCATGTCATGTCCCATGTCCTGCTCCATGTCCTGCCCCATGTCCTGCCCCATGTCCTGCCCTATGTCCTGCCCCATGTCCTGCCCCATGTCCTGCCCCATGTCCTGCCCCATGTCCTGCCCCATGTCCTGCCCCATGTCCTGCTCCATGTCCTGCCCCATGTCCTGCCCCATGTCCTGCCCCATGTCCTGCCCCATGTCCTGCCCCATGTCCTGCCCCATGTCCCATGTCCTGCCCCATGTCCTGCCCCTTGTCCTGTCCCATTTCCTGCCCCATGTCCTACCCCATGTCCTGCCCCATGTCCTGCCCCATGTCCTGCCCCATGTCCTGCCTCATGTCCTGCCCCATGTCTTGCCCCATGTCCCATGTCCTGCCTCATGTAATGCCCCATGTCCTGCTCCATGTCCTCCCCCTGTCCTGCCCTATGTCTTATTTCCTGCCCCATGTCCTGCCTCATGTCCTGCCCCATGTCCTTCCCTATGTCCTGTCCCATGTCCTGCCCCATTTCCTGCCCCATGTCCTGCTCCATGTCCTGCCCCATGTCCTGCCCCATGTCCCGCTCCATGTCCTCCCCCTGTCCTGCCTCATGTCCCATGTCCTGCCCCATGTCCTGCCCCATGTCCTGCCCCATGTCCTGCCCCATGTCCTGTCCCATGTCCTGCCCCATGTTTTGCCCCATGTCCTGTCCAATGTCCTGCCTTATGTCCTGCCCCATGTCCTGCCCCATGTCCTGCCCCATGTCCTGCCCCATGTCCTGCCCTATGTCCTGCCCCATGTCCTGCCCCATGTCCTGCCCTATGTCCTGTCCCTGTCCTGTCCCATGTCCTGCCCCATGTCCTGCCCCATGTCCTTCCCTATGTCCTGTCCCATGTCCTGCCCCATGTCCTGCCCCATGTCCTGCTCCATGTCCTGTCCCATGTCCTGCCCCATGTCCTGCCCCATGTCCTGCCCCATGTCCTGCCCTATGTCCTGTCCCATGTCCTGCCCCATGTCCTGCCCCATGTCCTGCCCCATGTCCTGCCCCATGTCTTTCCCCATGTCCCATGTCCTGCCCCATGTCCTGCCCCATGTCCTGCCTCATGTCCTGCCTCATGTCCTGCCCCATGTCCTGCCCCATGTCCTGCCCCATGTCCTGCCCCATGTCCTGTCCCATGTCCTGCCCCATGTCATGCCCCATGTCCTGCCCCATGTCCTGCCCCATGTCCCATGTCCTGCCCCATGTCCTGCCCTTTGTCCTGTCCCATTTCCTGCCCCATGTCCTGCCCCATGTCCTGCCCCATGTCCTGCCCCATGTCCTGCCCCATGTTCTGCCCCATGTCCTGCCCTATGTCTTGCCCCATGTCCCATGTCCTGCCCCATGTCCTGCCCCATGTCCTGCCCCATGTCCTTCCCTATGTCCTGTCCTATGTCCTGCCCCATGTCCTGCCCCATGTCCTGCTCCATGTCCTCCCCCTGTCCTGCCCCATGTCCCATGTCCTGCCCCATGTCCTGCCCCATGTCCTTCCCCATGTCCTGCCCCATGTCCTGTCCCATGTCATGTCCCATGTCCTGCTCCATGTCCTGCCCCATGTCCTGCCCCATGTCTTGCCCCATGTCCCATGTCCTGCCCCATGTCCTGCCCCATGTCCTGCCCCATGTCCTGCCCTATGTCCTGTCCCATGTCCTGTCCCATGTCATGTCCCATGTTCTGCTCCATGTCCTGCCCCATGTCCTGCTCCATGTCCTGCCGCATATCCTGCTCAATGCCCCGACTATGTCGAACACATCTAACATCTTATGTTCTCCCCCATGTCCTGTCGCATGTCATGCACTATGTCCTGCCCCATGTCCTGTATCATGTCTTGTCTGACATCACCGCATCCGATGTCCTCTACCAGGAAGCCTCGGACCGCACTACTCCGCCTCCTCTGACCCATGACTTCCAAATCCCCTTATAGTGCTCCCAAGAAAGAAGAAAGAATGCCGCCTGCTGATCTCTACATCGCGGCAATCATTTCCACCCATACCCTGCCTCATGTACTGCCATAAGTCCTGCCCTATGTTATGCCCTATGCCCTGCCCCATGTCCTGCCCCATGTCCTGCCCCATGTCCTGCCCCATGTCCTGCTCCATGACCTGCCCCATGTCCCATGTCCTGCCCCATGTCCTGCCCCATGTCCTGCCCCAAGTCCTGCCTCATGTCCTGCCCCATGTCCTGCCCCATGTCCTGCCCCATGTCCTGCCCCATGTCCTGCCCTATGTCCTGCCCCATGTCCTGCCCCATGTCCTGCCCTATGTCCTGTCCCATGTCCTGTCCCATGTCCTGCCCCATGTCCTGCCCCATGTCCTTCCCTATGTCCTGTCCCATGTCCTGCCCCATGTCCTGCCCCATGTCCTGCTCCATGTCCTCCCCCTGTCCTGCCTCATGTCCCATGTCCTGCCCCGTGTCCTGCCCAATGTCCTGCCCCATGTCCTGCCCTATGTCCTGTCCCATGTCCTGCCCCATGTCCTGCCCCATGTCCTGCCCCATGTCCTGCCCCATGTCTTTCCCCATGTCCCATGTCCTGCCCCATGTCCTGCCCCATGTCCTGCCCCATGTCCTGCCCCATGTCCTGTCCCATGTCCTCCCTCATGTCCTGCCCCATGTCCTGCCCCATAGCCTGGCCTATGTCCTGCCCCATGTCCTGTCCCATGTCCTGCCCCATGTCCTGCCCCATGTCCTGCCCCATGTCCTGCCCCATGTCCTGCCCCATGTCCTGTCCCATGTCATGTCCCATGTCCTGCTCCATGTCCTGCCCCATGTCCTGCTCCATGTCCTGCCCCATGTCCTGCCCCATGTCCCGCTCCATGTCCTCCCCCTGTCCTGCCTTATGTCCCATGTCCTGCCCCATGTCCTGCCCCATGTCCTGCCCCATGTCCTGCCCCATGTCCTGTCCCATGTCCTGCCCCATGTCCTGCCCCATGTCCTGCCCCATGTCCTGCCCTATGTCCTGCCCCATGTCCTGCCCCATGTCCTGCCCTATGTCCTGTCCCATGTCCTGTCCCATGTCCTGCCCCATGTCCTGCCCCATGTCCTTCCCTATGTCCTGTCCCATGTCCTGCCCCATGTCCTGCCCCATGTCCTGCTCCATGTCCTGTCCCATGTCCTGCCCCATGTCCTGCCCCATGTCCTGCCCCATGTCCTGCCCTATGTCCTGTCCAATGTCCTGCCCCATGTCCTGCCCCATGTCCTGCCCTATGTCCTGCCCCATGTCTTGCCCCATGTCCCATGTCCTGCCCCATGTCCTGCCCCATGTCCTGCCCTATGTCCTGCCCCATGTTCTGCCCCATGTCCTGCCCCATGTCCTGCCCCATGTCCTGCCCTATGTCCTGCCCCATGTCCTGCCCCATGTCCCATGTCCTGCCCCATGTCCTGCCCCTTGTCCTGTCCCATTTCCTGCCCCATGTCCTGCCCCATGTCCTGCCCCATGTCCTGCCCCATGTCCTGCCCCATGTCCTGCCCCATGTCTTGCCCCATGTCCCATGTCCTGCCCCATGTCCTGCCCCATGTCCTGCCCCATGTCCTGCCCTATGTCCTGTCCCATGTCCTGTCCCATGTCATGTCCCATGTCCTGCTCCATGTCCTGCCCCATGTCCTGCCCCATGTCCTGCCCTATGTCCTGCCCCATGTCCTGCCCCATGTCCTGCCCCATGTCCTGCTCCATGACCTGCCCCATGTCCCATGTCCTGCCCCATGTCCTGCCCCATGTCCTGCCCCAAGTCCTGCCTCATGTCCTGCCCCATGTCCTGCCCCATGTCCTGCCCCATGTCCTGCCCCATGTCCTGCCCTATGTCCTGCCCCATGTCCTGCCCCATGTCCTGCCCTATGTCCTGTCCCATGTCCTGTCCCATGTCCTGCCCCATGTCCTGCCCCATGTCCTTCCCTATGTCCTGTCCCATGTCCTGCCCCATGTCCTGCCCCATGTCCTGCTCCATGTCCTCCCCCTGTCCTGCCTCATGTCCCATGTCCTGCCCCGTGTCCTGCCCAATGTCCTGCCCCATGTCCTGCCCTATGTCCTGTCCCATGTCCTGCCCCATGTCCTGCCCCATGTCCTGCCCCATGTCCTGCCCCATGTCTTTCCCCATGTCCCATGTCCTGCCCCATGTCCTGCCCCATGTCCTGCCCCATGTCCTGCCCCATGTCCTGTCCCATGTCCTGCCTCATGTCCTGCCCCATGTCCTGCCCCATAGCCTGGCCTATGTCCTGCCCCATGTCCTGTCCCATGTCCTGCCCCATGTCCTGCCCCATGTCCTGCCCCATGTCCTGCCCCATGTCCTGCCCCATGTCCTGTCCCATGTCATGTCCCATGTCCTGCTCCATGTCCTGCCCCATGTCCTGCCCCATGTCCTGCCCTATGTCCTGCCCCATGTCCTGCCCCATGTCCTGCCCCATGTCCTGCCCCATGTCCTGCCCTATGTCCTGCCCCATGTCCTGCCCCATGTCCCATGTCCTGCCCCATGTCCTGCCCCTTGTCCTGTCCCATTTACTGCCCCATGTCCTGCCCCATGTCCTGCCCCATGTCCTGCCCCATGTCCTGCCCCATGTCCTGCCCCATGTCTTGCCCCATGTCCCATGTCCTGCCCCATGTCCTGCCCCATGTCCTACCCCATGTCCTGCCCTATGTCCTGTCTTATGTCCTGCCCCATGTCCTGCCCCATGTCCTGCTCCATGTCCTGCCCCATGTCCTGCTCCATGTCCCATGTCCTGCCCCATGTCCTGCCCCATGTCCTGTCCCATGTCCTGCCTCATGTCCTGCCCCATGTCCTGCCCCATGTCCTGCCCCATGTCCTGCCCCATGTCCTGTCCCATGTCCTGCCCCATGTCATGCCCCATGTCCTGCCCCATGTCCTGCCCCATGTCCCATGTCCTGCCCCATGTCCTGCCCTTTGTCCTGTCCCATTTCCTGCCCCATGTCCTGCCCCATGTCCTGCCCCATGTCCTGCCCCATGTCCTGCCCCATGTTCTGCCCCATGTCCTGCCCTATGTCTTGCCCCATGTCCCATGTCCTGCCCCATGTCCTGCCCCATGTCCTGCCCCATGTCCTTCCCTATGTCCTGTCCTATGTCCTGCCCCATGTCCTGCCCCATGTCCTGCTCCATGTCCTCCCCCTGTCCTGCCCCATGTCCCATGTCCTGCCCCATGTCCTGCCCCATGTCCTGCCCCATGTCCTGCCCTATGTCCTGTCCCATGTCCTGCCCCATGTCCTGCCCCATGTCCTGCCCTATGTCCTGCCCCATGTCTTGCCCCATGTCCCATGTCCTGCCCCATGTCCTGCCCCATGTCCTGCCCCATGTCCTGCCCTATGTCCTGCCCCATGTCCTGCCCCATTTTCTGCTCCATGTTCCACCCCATGTCCTGCCCCATGTCCCATGTCATGCCCCATGTCCTGCCCCATGTCCTGCCCCATGTCCTGTCCCATGTCCTGCTCCATGTCCTGCCCCATGTCTTACCTCATGTCCCATGTCCTGCCTCATGTCCTGCCCCATGTCCTGCCCCATATCCTGCCCCATGTCCTGCCCCAAGTCCTGCCCCATGTCCTGTCCCATGTCCTGCCCAATGTCCTGCCCCATGTCCTGCTCCATGTCCTGCCCCATGTCCTGCCCCATGTCCTGCCCTATGTCCTGCCCCATGTCCTGCCCCATGTCCTGCCCCATGTCCTGCCCTATGTCCTGCCCCATGTCCTGCCCCATGTCCTGCCCCATGTCCTGTCCCATGTCATGTCCCATGTCCTGCTCCATGTCCTGCCCCATGTCCTGCCCCATGTCCTGCCCTATGTCCTGCCCCATGTCCTGCCCCATGTCCTGCCCCATGTCCTGCCCCATGTCCTGCCATATGTCCTGCCCCATGTCCTGCCCCATGTCCCATGTCCTGCCCCATGTCCTGCCCCTTGTCCTGTCCCATTTCCTGCCCCATGTCCTACCCCATGTCCTGCCCCATGTCCTGCCCCATGTCCTGCCCCATGTCCTGCCTCATGTCCTGCCCCATGTCTTGCCCCATGTCCCATGTCCTGCCCCATGTCCTGCCCCATGTCCTGCCCCATGTCCTGCCCTATGTCCTGTCTTATGTCCTGCCCCATGTAATGCCCCATGTCCTGCTCCATGTCCTCCCCCTGTCCTGCCCTATGTCTTATGTCCTGCCCCATGTCCTGCCTCATGTCCTGCACCATGTCCTGCCCTATGTCCTGTCCCATGTCCTGCCCCATTTCCTGCCCCATGTCCTGCTCCATGTCCTGCCCCATGTCCTGCCCCATGTCCCGCTCCATGTCCTCCCCCTGTCCTGCCTCATGTCCCATGTCCTGCCCCATGTCCTGCCCCATGTCCTGCCCCATGTCCTGCCCCATGTCCTGTCCCATGTCCTGCCCCATGTTTTGCCCCATGTCCTGTCCAATGTCCTGCCTTATGTCCTGCCCCATGTCCTGCCCCATGTCCTGCCCCATGTCCTGCCCCATGTCCTGTCCAATGTCCTGCCTTATGTCCTGCCCCATGTCCTGCCCCATGTCCTGCCCCATGTCCTGCCCCATGTCCTGCCCTATGTCCTGCCCCATGTCCTGCCCCATGTCCTGCCCTATGTCCTGTCCCATGTCCTGTCCCATGTCCTGCCCCATGTCCTGCCCCATGTCCTTCCCTATGTCCTGTCCCATGTCCTGCCCCATGTCCTGCCCCATGTCCTGCTCCATGTCCTGTCCCATGTCCTGCCCCATGTCCTGCCCCATGTCCTGCCCCATGTCCTGCCCCATGTCTTTCCCCATGTCCCATGTCCTGCCCCATGTCCTGCCCCGTGTCCTGCCTCATGTCCTGCCTCATGTCCTGCCCCATGTCCTGCCCCATGTCCTGCCCCATGTCCTGCCCCATGTCCTGTCCCATGTCCTGCCCCATGTCATGCCCCATGTCCTGCCCCATGTCCTGCCCCATGTCCCATGTCCTGCCCCATGTCCTGCCCTTTGTCCTGTCCCATTTCCTGCCCCATGTCCTGCCCCATGTCCTGCCCCATGTCCTGCCCCATGTCCTGCCCCATGTTCTGCCCCATGTCCTGCCCTATGTCTTGCCCCATGTCCCATGTCCTGCCCCATGTCCTGCCCCATGTCCTGCCCCATGTCCTTCCCTATGTCCTGTCCTATGTCCTGCCCCATGTCCTGCCCCATGTCCTGCTCCATGTCCTCCACCTGTCCTGCCCCATGTCCCATGTCCTGCCCCATGTCCTGCCCCATGTCCTTCCCCATGTCCTGCCCTATGTCCTGTCCCATGTCCTGCCCCATGTCCTGCCCCATGTCCTGCCCTATGTCCTGCCCCATGTCTTGCCCCATGTCCCATGTCCTGCCCCATGTCCTGCCCCATGTCCTGCCCCATGTCCTGCCCTATGTCCTGCCCCATGTCCTGCCCCATTTTCTGCTCCATGTTCCACCCCATGTCCTGCCCCATGTCCCATGTCATGCCCCATGTCCTGCCCCATGTCCTGCCCCATGTCCTGTCCCATGTCCTGCTCCATGTCCTGCCCCATGTCTTACCTCATGTCCCATGTCCTGCCTCATGTCCTGCCCCATGTCCTGCCCCATATCCTGCCCCATGTCCTGCCCCATGTCCTGCCCCATGTCCTGTCCCATGTCCTGCCCAATGTCCTGCCCCATGTCCTGCTTCATGTCCTGCCCCATGTCCTGCCCCATGTCCTGCCCTATGTCCTGCCCCATGTCCTGCCCCATGTCCTGCCCCATGTCCTGCCCTATGTCCTTCCCCATGTCCTGCCCCATGTCCTGCCCCATGTCCTGTCCCATGTCATGTCCCATGTCCTGCTCCATGTCCTGCCCCATGTCCTGCCCCATGTCCTGCCCTATGTCCTGCCCCATGTCCTGCCCCATGTCCTGCCCCATGTCCTGCCCCATGTCCTGCCCCATGTCCTGCCCCATGTCCTGCTCCATGTCCTGCCCCATGTCCTGCCCCATGTCCTGCCCCATGTCCTGCCCCATGTCCTGCCCCATGTCCTGCCCCATGTCCCATGTCCTGCCCCATGTCCTGCCCCTTGTCCTGTCCCATTTCCTGCCCCATGTCCTACCCCATGTCCTGCCCCATGTCCTGCCCCATGTCCTGCCCCATGTCCTGCCTCATGTCCTGCCCCATGTCTTGCCCCATGTCCCATGTCCTGCCTCATGTAATGCCCCATGTCCTGCTCCATGTCCTCCCCCTGTCCTGCCCTATGTCTTATTTCCTGCCCCATGTCCTGCCTCATGTCCTGCCCCATGTCCTTCCCTATGTCCTGTCCCATGTCCTGCCCCATTTCCTGCCCCATGTCCTGCTCCATGTCCTGCCCCATGTCCTGCCCCATGTCCCGCTCCATGTCCTCCCCCTGTCCTGCCTCATGTCCCATGTCCTGCCCCATGTCCTGCCCCATGTCCTGCCCCATGTCCTGCCCCATGTCCTGTCCCATGTCCTGCCCCATGTTTTGCCCCATGTCCTGTCCAATGTCCTGCCTTATGTCCTGCCCCATGTCCTGCCCCATGTCCTGCCCCATGTCCTGCCCCATGTCCTGCCCTATGTCCTGCCCCATGTCCTGCCCCATGTCCTGCCCTATGTCCTGTCCCTGTCCTGTCCCATGTCCTGCCCCATGTCCTGCCCCATGTCCTTCCCTATGTCCTGTCCCATGTCCTGCCCCATGTCCTGCCCCATGTCCTGCTCCATGTCCTGTCCCATGTCCTGCCCCATGTCCTGCCCCATGTCCTGCCCCATGTCCTGCCCTATGTCCTGTCCCATGTCCTGCCCCATGTCCTGCCCCATGTCCTGCCCCATGTCCTGCCCCATGTCTTTCCCCATGTCCCATGTCCTGCCCCATGTCCTGCCCCATGTCCTGCCTCATGTCCTGCCTCATGTCCTGCCCCATGTCCTGCCCCATGTCCTGCCCCATGTCCTGCCCCATGTCCTGTCCCATGTCCTGCCCCATGTCATGCCCCATGTCCTGCCCCATGTCCTGCCCCATGTCCCATGTCCTGCCCCATGTCCTGCCCTTTGTCCTGTCCCATTTCCTGCCCCATGTCCTGCCCCATGTCCTGCCCCATGTCCTGCCCCATGTCCTGCCCCATGTTCTGCCCCATGTCCTGCCCTATGTCTTGCCCCATGTCCCATGTCCTGCCCCATGTCCTGCCCCATGTCCTGCCCCATGTCCTTCCCTATGTCCTGTCCTATGTCCTGCCCCATGTCCTGCCCCATGTCCTGCTCCATGTCCTCCCCCTGTCCTGCCCCATGTCCCATGTCCTGCCCCATGTCCTGCCCCATGTCCTTCCCCATGTCCTGCCCCATGTCCTGTCCCATGTCATGTCCCATGTCCTGCTCCATGTCCTGCCCCATGTCCTGCCCCATGTCTTGCCCCATGTCCCATGTCCTGCCCCATGTCCTGCCCCATGTCCTGCCCCATGTCCTGCCCTATGTCCTGTCCCATGTCCTGTCCCATGTCATGTCCCATGTTCTGCTCCATGTCCTGCCCCATGTCCTGCTCCATGTCCTGCCGCATATCCTGCTCAATGCCCCGACTATGTCGAACACATCTAACATCTTATGTTCTCCCCCATGTCCTGTCGCATGTCATGCACTATGTCCTGCCCCATGTCCTGTATCATGTCTTGTCTGACATCACCGCATCCGATGTCCTCTACCAGGAAGCCTCGGACCGCACTACTCCGCCTCCTCTGACCCATGACTTCCAAATCCCCTTATAGTGCTCCCAAGAAAGAAGAAAGAATGCCGCCTGCTGATCTCTACATCGCGGCAATCATTTCCACCCATACCCTGCCTCATGTACTGCCATAAGTCCTGCCCTATGTTATGCCCTATGCCCTGCCCCATGAACTGTATTATGTCCTGACTGACATCACGGCATCTGATGTCCTCATCCCAGAAAGCCGAGGACCCCAATACTCCGCCTTCTGCCTTCAGCCAATCCTGTCCTGTCCTATGTCCTGCCCCATGTTATGCCCCACATCCTGCCGCATAGCTCCGACTATGTCAAACACATCTTAGGTCTTATGTCCTCCCCCATGTCCTGTCGCATGTCATGCACTATGTCCTGCCCCATGTCCTGTACCATGTCTTGTCTGACATAACCGCATCCGATGTCCTCTACCAGGAAGCCTCGGACCGCACTACTCCGCCTCCTCTGACCCATGACTTCCAAATCCCCTTATAGTGCTCCCAAGAAAGAAGAAAGAATGCCGCCTGCTGATCTACATCGGGGCAATCATTTATACCCATACCCTGCCTCATGTACTGCCATAAGTCCTGCCCTATGTTATGCCCTATGCCCTGCCCCATGAACTGTATTATGTCCTGACTGACATCACGGCATCTGATGTCCTCATCCCAGAAAGCCGAGGACCGCAATACTCCGCCTTCTGGCTTCAGCCAGTCCTGTCCTGTCCTATGACCTGCCCCATGTTATGCCCCACATCCTGCCGCATATCCTGCCCAATGCCCCGACTATGTCAAACACATCTTGGGTCTTATGTCCTCCCCGATGTCCTGGGGCATGTCCTGCACCAAGTCCTGCCCCATGTCCTGCACCATGTCTTGTCTGACACCATCGCATCCGATGTCCTCATCCAGAATGCCGCGGACCCCGATACTTTGCCTTCTCAGACACATGGATTCCCAATTCATTTACACTGCTACTACGTTATAAGAAAGAATGCCCGCTAGATCGCGACCATCATTTTCACCGGAGACCAAACGCATCCTCCTCATCTCAGCTAGTTCTGCTCCATGTCCTGCCTTATGTCCTGATCCACATCCTGCCCCAAGTCCTGCCCCACGTTATGCCCTAAGCCCTGCCCTATGTCCTGTACGATGTCCTGTTTCGCCTCTACCGCCTCCTCTGCAGTTCATTGCCTCTGCCTTGCCGAAAGTTCATTGACCTCTGTTTTGGCGAAAGGTCATTCGCCTCTGATTTGCCCATGTCATTGACCTCTGTCTTGCCGAAAGTTCATTGACCTCTCTTTAGCCGAAAGGTCATCGACCTTTGTCTTGCTGAACAACATCTCGACAAGAGCCAGAGCTTTCTGACCGTGCGCCACACAAAGGAGAGCAATCTCGAATCAGCAAGTCTAATCCGACGCCAGAGACACGTTGACGAGCCATGAATTCCTCCACGGGCTTCGTCTGCGATCGTTGCGACAATGTCTTCACGTCGTTTGCCTACTCGGACGGCTAACGTCCGAATGACACGGCGGCTTTCTAGCCTGCGCTACGGTAGTTAATATACACAACGGCTACTGTCGCAGGCAGTCAACGAGCCGCAAACATCGTTCCCTTCTACGTAGGATCCAGAATCACTCGATACGGACCATCTCCCCGACGCGCCATGGTCTCGGTGCTCTCGCGTCACCCTCCGTCGCGCGGGGGGTTAGGTTGCCACCGACGCGTAATACCAGTCTTTTAGCTACAATAGATTAGGCTTAGTGGTGGTTGTTAGTTCACCTCGTGGTGGTCGACACGAGGCTCCTGCCCCATGTCCTGCCCTATGTCCTGCCCCATGTCCTGCCCCATTTTCTGCTCCATGTCCCGCCCCATGTCCTGCCCCATGTCCCATGTCATGCCCCATGTCCTGCCCCATGTCCTGCCCCATGTCCTGTCCCATGTCCTGCTCCATGTCCTGCCCCATGTCCTGCCCCATGTCCTGCCCCATGTCCTGCCCCATGTCCTGCCCCATGTCCCATGTCCTGCCCCATGTCCTGCCCCATGTCCTGCCCCATGTCCTGCCCTATGTCCTGTCCCATGTCCTGCCCCATGTCCTGCCCCATGTCCTGCCCTATGTCCTGCCCCATGTCCTGCCCCATGTCCTGCCCCATGTCTTGCCCCATGTCCCATGTCCTGCCCCATGTCCTGCCCCATGTCCTGCCCCATGTCCTGCTCCATGTCCTGCCCCATGTCCTGCCCCATGTCCTGCCCTATGTCCTGCCCCATGTCCTGCCCCATGTCCTGCCCCATGTCCTGCCCTATGTCCTGCCCCATGTCCTGCCCCATGTCCTGCCCTATGTCCTGTCCCATGTCCTGTCCCATGTCATGTCCCATGTCCTGCTCCATGTCCTGCCCCATGTCCTGCCCCATGTCCTGCCCTATGTCCTGCCCCATGTCCTGCCCCATGTCCTGCCCCATGTCCTGCTCCATGACCTGCCCCATGTCCCATGTCCTGCCCCATGTCCTGCCCCATGTCCTGCCCCAAGTCCTGCCTCATGTCCTGCCACATGTCCTGCCCCATGTCCTGCCCCATGTCCTGCCCCATGTCCTGCCCTATGTCCTGCCCCATGTCCTGCCCCATGTCCTGCCCTATGTCCTGTCCCATGTCCTGTCCCATGTCCTGCCCCATGTCCTGCCCCATGTCCTTCCCTATGTCCTGTCCCATGTCCTGCCCCATGTCCTGCCCCATGTCCTGCTCCATGTCCTCCCCCTGTCCTGCCTCATGTCCCATGTCCTGCCCCGTGTCCTGCCCAATGTCCTGCCCCATGTCCTGCCCTATGTCCTGTCCCATGTCCTGCCCCATGTCCTGCCCCATGTCCTGCCCCATGTCCTGCCCCATGTCTTTCCCCATGTCCCATGTCCTGCCCCATGTCCTGCCCCATGTCCTGCCCCATGTCCTGCCCCATGTCCTGTCCCATGTCCTGCCTCATGTCCTGCCCCATTTCCTGCCCCATAGCCTGGCCTATGTCCTGCCCCATGTCCTGTCCCATGTCCTGCCCCATGTTTTGCCCCATGTCCTGCCCCATGTCCTGCCCTATGTCCTGTCCCATGTCCTGCCCCATGTCCTGCCCCATGTCCTGTCCCATGTCCTGCCTCATGTCCTACCCCATGTCCTGCCCTATGTCCTGCCCCATGTCCTGCCCCATGTCCTGCCCCATGTCCTGCCCCATGTCCTGCCCCATGTCCTGTCCCATGTCATGTCCCATGTCCTGCTCCATGTCCTGCCCCATGTCCTGCCCCATGTCCTGCCCTATGTCCTGCCCCATGTCCTGCCCCATGTCCTGCCCCATGTCCTGCCCCATGTCCTGCCCTATGTCCTGCCCCATGTCCTGCCCCATGTCCCATGTCCTGCCCCATGTCCTGCCCCATGTCCTGCCCCATGTCCTGCCCTATGTCCTGCCCCATGTCCTGCCCCATGTCCTGCCCCATGTCCTGCTCCATGACCTGCCCCATGTCCCATGTCCTGCCCCATGTCCTGCCCCATGTCCTGCCCCAAGTCCTGCCTCATGTCCTGCCCCATGTCCTGCCCCATGTCCTGCCCCATGTCCTGCCCCATGTCCTGCCCTATGTCCTGCCCCATGTCCTGCCCCATGTCCTGCCCTATGTCCTGTCCCATGTCCTGTCCCATGTCCTGCCCCATGTCCTGCCCCATGTCCTTCCCTATGTCCTGTCCCATGTCCTGCCCCATGTCCTGCCCCATGTCCTGCTCCATGTCCTCCCCCTGTCCTGCCTCATGTCCCATGTCCTGCCCCGTGTCCTGCCCAATGTCCTGCCCCATGTCCTGCCCTATGTCCTGTCCCATGTCCTGCCCCATGTCCTGCCCCATGTCCTGCCCCATGTCCTGCCCCATGTCTTTCCCCATGTCCCATATCCTGCCCCATGTCCTGCCCCATGTCCTGCCCCATGTCCTGCCCCATGTCCTGTCCCATGTCCTGCCTCATGTCCTGCCCCATGTCCTGCCCCATAGCCTGGCCTATGTCCTGCCCCATGTCCTGTCCCATGTCCTGCCCCATGTCCTGCCCCACGTCCTGCCCCATGTCCTGCCCCATGTCCTGCCCCATGTCCTGTCCCATGTCATGTCCCATGTCCTGCCCTATGTCCTGCCCCATGTCCTGCTCCATGTCCCATGTCCTGCCCCATGTCCTGCCCCATGTCCTGTCCCATGTCCTGCCTCATGTCCTGCCCCATGTCCTGCCCCATGTCCTGCCCCATGTCCTGCCCCATGTCCTGTCCCATGTCCTGCCCCATGTCATGCCCCATGTCCTGCCCCATGTCCTGCCCCATGTCCCATGTCCTGCCCCATGTCCTGCCCTTTGTCCTGTCCCATTTCCTGCCCCATGTCCTGCCCCATGTCCTGCCCCATGTCCTGCCCCATGTCCTGCCCCATGTTCTGCCCCATGTCCTGCCCTATGTCTTGCCCCATGTCCCATGTCCTGCCCCATGTCCTGCCCCATGTCCTGCCCCATGTCCTTTCCTATGTCCTGTCCTATGTCCTGCCCCATGTCCTGCCCCATGTCCTGCTCCATGTCCTCCCCCTGTCCTGCCCCATGTCCCATGTCCTGCCCCATGTCCTGCCCCATGTCCTGCCCCATGTCCTGCCCTATGTCCTGTCCCATGTCCTGCCCCATGTCCTGCCCCATGTCCTGCCCTATGTCCTGCCCAATGTCTTGCCCCATGTCCCATGTCCTGCCTCATGTCCTGCCCCATGTCCTGCCCCATGTCCTGCCCTATGTCCTGCCCCATGTCCTGCCCCATTTTCTGCTCCATGTTCCACCCCATGTCCTGCCCCATGTCCCATGTCATGCCCCATGTCCTGCCCCATGTCCTGCCCCATGTCCTGTCCCATGTCCTGCTCCATGTCCTGCCCCATGTCCTGTCCCATGTCCTGCCCAATGTCCTGCCCCATGTCCTGCTCCATGTCCTGCCCCATGTCCTGCCCCATGTCCTGCCCTATGTCCTGCCCCATGTCCTGCCCCATGTCCTGCCCCATGTCCTGCCCTATGTCCTGCCCCATGTCCTGCCCCATGTCCTGCCCCATGTCCTGTCCCATGTCATGTCCCATGTCCTGCTCCATGTCCTTCCCCATGTCCTGCCCCATGTCCTGCCCTATGTCCTGCCCCATATCCTGCCCCATGTCCTGCCCCATGTCCTGCCCCATGTCCTGCCCCATGTCCTGCCCCATGTCCTGCCCCATGTCCCATGTCCTGCCCCATGTCCTGCCCCTTGTCCTGTCCCATTTCCTGCCCCATGTCCTACCCCATGTCCTGCCCCATGTCCTGCCCCATGTCCTGCCCCATGTCCTGCCTCATGTCCTGCCCCATGTCTTGCCCCATGTCCCATGTCCTGCCCCATGTCCTGCCCCATGTCCTGCCCCATGTCCTGCCCTATGTCCTGTCTTATGTCCTGCCCCATGTAATGCCCCATGTCCTGCTCCATGTCCTCCCCCTGTCCTGCCCTATGTCTTATGTCCTGCCCCATGTCCTGCCTCATGTCCTGCCCCATGTCCTTCCCTATGTCCTGTCCCATATCCTGCCCCATTTCCTGCCCCATGTCCTGCCCTATGTCCTGTCCCATGTCCTGCCCCATGTCCTGCCCCATGTCCTGCCCTATGTCCTGCCCCATGTCCTGCCCCATGTCCTGCCCCATGTCTTGCCCCATGTCCCGTGTCCTGTCCCATGTCCTGCCCCATGTCCTGCCCCATGTCCTGCTCCATGTCCTGCCCCATGTCCTGCCCCATGTCCTGCCCTATGTCCTGCCCCATGTCCTGCCCCATGTCCTGCCCCATGTCCTGCCCTATGTCCTGCCCCATGTCCTGCCCCGTGTCCTGCCCTATGTCCTGTCCCATGTCCTGTCCCATGTCATGTCCCATGTCCTGCTCCATGTCCTGCCCCATGTCCTGCCCCATGTCCTGCCCTATGTCCTGCCCCATGTCCTGCCCCATGTCCTGCCCCATGTCCTGCTCCATGACCTGCCCCATGTCCCATGTCCTGCCCCATGTCCTGCCCCATGTCCTGCCCCAAGTCCTAACTCATGTCCTGCCACATGTCCTGCCCCATGTCCTGCCCCATGTCCTGCCCCATGTCCTGCCCTATGTCCTGCCCCATGTCCTGCCCCATGTCCTGCCCTATGTCCTGTCCCATGTCCTGTCCCATGTCCTGCCCCATGTCCTGCCCCATGTCCTTCCCTATGTCCTGTCCCATGTCCTGCCCCATGTCCTGCCCCATGTCCTGCTCCATGTCCTCCCCCTGTCCTGCCTCATGTCCCATGTCCTGCCCCGTGTCCTGCCCAATGTCCTGCCCCATGTCCTGCCCTATGTCCTGTCCCATGTCCTGCCCCATGTCCTGCCCCATGTCCTGCCCCATGTCCTGCCCCATGTCTTTCCCCATGTCCCATGTCCTGCCCCATGTCCTGCCCCATGTCCTGCCCCATGTCCTGCCCCATGTCCTGTCCCATGTCCTGCCTCATGTCCTGCCCCATTTCCTGCCCCATAGCCTGGCCTATGTCCTGCCCCATGTCCTGTCCCATGTCCTGCCCCATGTTTTGCCCCATGTCCTGCCCCATGTCCTGCCCTATGTCCTGTCCCATGTCCTGCCCCATGTCCTGCCCCATGTCCTGTCCCATGTCCTGCCTCATGTCCTACCCCATGTCCTGCCCTATGTCCTGCCCCATGTCCTGCCCCATGTCCTGCCCCATGTCCTGCCCCATGTCCTGCCCCATGTCCTGTCCCATGTCATGTCCCATGTCCTGCTCCATGTCCTGCCCCATGTCCTGCCCCATGTCCTGCCCTATGTCCTGCCCCATGTCCTGCCCCATGTCCTGCCCCATGTCCTGCCCCATGTCCTGCCCTATGTCCTGCCCCATGTCCTGCCCCATGTCCCATGTCCTGCCCCATGTCCTGCCCCTTGTCCTGTCCCATTTCCTGCCCCATGTCCTGCCCCATAGCCTGGCCTATGTCCTGCCCCATGTCCTGTCCCATGTCCTGCCCCATGTCTTGCCCCATGTCCCATGTCCTGCCCCATGTCCTGCCCCATGTCCTGCCCCATGTCCTGCCCTATGTCCTGTCCCATGTCCTGTCCCATGTCATGTCCCATGTCCTGCTCCATGTCCTGCCCCATGTCCTGCCCCATGTCCTGCCCTATGTCCTGCCCCATGTCCTGCCCCATGTCCTGCCCCATGTCCTGCTCCATGACCTGCCCCATGTCCCATGTCCTGCCCCATGTCCTGCCCCATGTCCTGCCCCAAGTCCTGCCTCATGTCCTGCCCCATGTCCTGCCCCATGTCCTGCCCCATGTCCTGCCCCATGTCCTGCCCTATGTCCTGCCCCATGTCCTGCCCCATGTCCTGCCCTATGTCCTGTCCCATGTCCTGTCCCATGTCCTGCCCCATGTCCTGCCCCATGTCCTTCCCTATGTCCTGTCCCATGTCCTGCCCCATGTCCTGCCCCATGTCCTGCTCCATGTCCTCCCCCTGTCCTGCCTCATGTCCCATGTCCTGCCCCGTGTCCTGCCCAATGTCCTGCCCCATGTCCTGCCCTATGTCCTGTCCCATGTCCTGCCCCATGTCCTGCCCCATGTCCTGCCCCATGTCCTGCCCCATGTCTTTCCCCATGTCCCATATCCTGCCCCATGTCCTGCCCCATGTCCTGCCCCATGTCCTGCCCCATGTCCTGTCCCATGTCCTGCCTCATGTCCTGCCCCATGTCCTGCCCCATAGCCTGGCCTATGTCCTGCCCCATGTCCTGTCCCATGTCCTGCCCCATGTCCTGCCCCATGTCCTGCCCCATGTCCTGCCCCATGTCCTGCCCCATGTCCTGTCCCATGTCATGTCCCATGTCCTGCTCCATGTCCTGCCCCATGTCCTGCCCCATGTCCTGCCCTATGTCCTGCCCCATGTCCTGCCCCATGTCCTGCCCCATGTCCTGCCCCATGTCCTGCCCTATGTCCTGCCCCATGTCCTGCCCCATGTCTTGCCCCATGTCCCATGTCCTGCCCCATGTCCTGCCCCATGTCCTACCCCATGTCCTGCCCTATGTCCTGTCTTATGTCCTGCCCCATGTCCTGCCCCATGTCCTGCTCCATGTCCTGCCCCATGTCCTGCTCCATGTCCCATGTCCTGCCCCATGTCCTGCCCCATGTCCTGTCCCATGTCCTGCCTCATGTCCTGCCCCATGTCCTGCCCCATGTCCTGCCCCATGTCCTGCCCCATGTCCTGTCCCATGTCCTGCCCCATGTCATGCCCCATGTCCTGCCCCATGTCCTGCCCCATGTCCCATGTCCTGCCCCATGTCCTGCCCTTTGTCCTGTCCCATTTCCTGCCCCATGTCCTGCCCCATGTCCTGCCCCATGTCCTGCCCCATGTCCTGCCCCATGTTCTGCCCCATGTCCTGCCCTATGTCTTGCCCCATGTCCCATGTCCTGCCCCATGTCCTGCCCCATGTCCTGCCCCATGTCCTTTCCTATGTCCTGTCCTATGTCCTGCCCCATGTCCTGCCCCATGTCCTGCTCCATGTCCTCCCCCTGTCCTGCCCCATGTCCCATGTCCTGCCCCATGTCCTGCCCCATGTCCTGCCCCATGTCCTGCCCTATGTCCTGTCCCATGTCCTGCCCCATGTCCTGCCCCATGTCCTGCCCTATGTCCTGCCCCATGTCTTGCCCCATGTCCCATGTCCTGCCTCATGTCCTGCCCCATGTCCTGCCCCATGTCCTGCCCTATGTCCTGCCCCATGTCCTGCCCCATTTTCTGCTCCATGTTCCACCCCATGTCCTGCCCCATGTCCCATGTCATGCCCCATGTCCTGCCCCATGTCCTGCCCCATGTCCTGTCCCATGTCCTGCTCCAAGTCCTGCCCCATGTCTTACCTCATGTCCCATGTCCTGCCTCATGTCCTGCCCCATGTCCTGCCCCATATCCTGCCCCATGTCCTGCCCCATGTCCTGCCCCATGTCCTGCCCCATGTCCTTTCCTATGTCCTGTCCTATGTCCTGCCCCATGTAATGCCCCATGTCCTGCTCCATGTCCTCCCCCTGTCCTGCCCTATGTCTTATGTCCTGCCCCATGTCCTGCCTCATGTCCTGCCCCATGTCCTTCCCTATGTCCTGTCCCATATCCTGCCCCATTTCCTGCCCCATGTCCTGCCCTATGTCCTGTCCCATGTCCTGCCCCATGTCCTGCCCCATGTCCTGCCATATGTCCTGCCCCATGTCCTGCCCCATGTCCTGCCCCATGTCTTGCCCCATGTCCCGTGTCCTGTCCCATGTCCTGCCCCATGTCCTGCCCCATGTCCTGCTCCATGTCCTGCCCCATGTCCTGCCCCATGTCCTGCCCTATGTCCTGCCCCATGTCCTGCCCCATGTCCTGCCCCATGTCCTGCCCTATGTCCTGCCCCATGTCCTGCCCCGTGTCCTGCCCTATGTCCTGTCCCATGTCCTGTCCCATGTCATGTCCCATGTCCTGCTCCATGTCCTGCCCCATGTCCTGCCCCATGTCCTGCCCTATGTCCTGCCCCATGTCCTGCCCCATGTCCTGCCCCATGTCCTGCTCCATGACCTGCCCCATGTCCCATGTCCTGCCCCATGTCCTGCCCCATGTCCTGCCCCAAGTCCTAACTCATGTCCTGCCACATGTCCTGCCCCATGTCCTGCCCCATGTCCTGCCCCATGTCCTGCCCTATGTCCTGCCCCATGTCCTGCCCCATGTCCTGCCCTATGTCCTGTCCCATGTCCTGTCCCATGTCCTGCCCCATGTCCTGCCCCATGTCCTTCCCTATGTCCTGTCCCATGTCCTGCCCCATGTCCTGCCCCATGTCCTGCTCCATGTCCTCCCCCTGTCCTGCCTCATGTCCCATGTCCTGCCCCGTGTCCTGCCCAATGTCCTGCCCCATGTCCTGCCCTATGTCCTGTCCCATGTCCTGCCCCATGTCCTGCCCCATGTCCTGCCCCATGTCCTGCCCTATGTCTTTCCCCATGTCCCATGTCCTGCCCCATGTCCTGCCCCATGTCCTGCCCCATGTCCTGCCCCATGTCCTGTCCCATGTCCTGCCTCATGTCCTGCCCCATTTCCTGCCCCATAGCCTGGCCTATGTCCTGCCCCATGTCCTGTCCCATGTCCTGCCCCATGTTTTGCCCCATGTCCTGCCCCATGTCCTGCCCTATGTCCTGTCCCATGTCCTGCCCCATGTCCTGCCCCATGTCCTGTCCCATGTCCTGCCTCATGTCCTACCCCATGTCCTGCCCTATGTCCTGCCCCATGTCCTGCCCCATGTCCTGCCCCATGTCCTGCCCCATGTCCTGCCCCATGTCCTGTCCCATGTCATGTCCCATGTCCTGCTCCATGTCCTGCCCCATGTCCTGCCCCATGTCCTGCCCTATGTCCTGCCCCATGTCCTGCCCCATGTCCTGCCCCATGTCCTGCCCCATGTCCTGCCCTATGTCCTGCCCCATGTCCTGCCCCATGTCCCATGTCCTGCCCCATGTCCTGCCCCTTGTCCTGTCCCATTTCCTGCCCCATGTCCTGCCCCATAGCCTGGCCTATGTCCTGCCCCATGTCCTGTCCCATGTCCTGCCCCATGTCTTGCCCCATGTCCCATGTCCTGCCCCATGTCCTGCCCCATGTCCTGCCCCATGTCCTGCCCTATGTCCTGTCCCATGTCCTGTCCCATGTCATGTCCCATGTCCTGCTCCATGTCCTGCCCCATGTCCTGCCCCATGTCCTGCCCTATGTCCTGCCCCATGTCCTGCCCCATGTCCTGCCCCATGTCCTGCTCCATGACCTGCCCCATGTCCCATGTCCTGCCCCATGTCCTGCCCCATGTCCTGCCCCAAGTCCTGCCTCATGTCCTGCCCCATGTCCTGCCCCATGTCCTGCCCCATGTCCTGCCCCATGTCCTGCCCTATGTCCTGCCCCATGTCCTGCCCCATGTCCTGCCCTATGTCCTGTCCCATGTCCTGTCCCATGTCCTGCCCCATGTCCTGCCCCATGTCCTTCCCTATGTCCTGTCCCATGTCCTGCCCCATGGCCTGCCCCATGTCCTGCTCCATGTCCTCCCCCTGTCCTGCCTCATGTCCCATGTCCTGCCCCGTGTCCTGCCCAATGTCCTGCCCCATGTCCTGCCCTATGTCCTGTCCCATGTCCTGCCCCATGTCCTGCCCCATGTCCTGCCCCATGTCCTGCCCCATGTCTTTCCCCATGTCCCATATCCTGCCCCATGTCCTGCCCCATGTCCTGCCCCATGTCCTGCCCCATGTCCTGTCCCATGTCCTGCCTCATGTCCTGCCCCATGTCCTGCCCCATAGCCTGGCCTATGTCCTGCCCCATGTCCTGTCCCATGTCCTGCCCCATGTCCTGCCCCATGTCCTGCCCCATGTCCTGCCCCATGTCCTGCCCCATGTCCTGTCCCATGTCATGTCCCATGTCCTGCTCCATGTCCTGCCCCATGTCCTGCCCCATGTCCTGCCCTATGTCCTGCCCCATGTCCTGCCCCATGTCCTGCCCCATGTCCTGCCCCATGTCCTGCCCTATGTCCTGCCCCATGTCCTGCCCCATGTCTTGCCCCATGTCCCATGTCCTGCCCCATGTCCTGCCCCATGTCCTACCCCATGTCCTGCCCTATGTCCTGTCTTATGTCCTGCCCCATGTCCTGCCCCATGTCCTGCTCCATGTCCTGCCCCATGTCCTGCTCCATGTCCCATGTCCTGCCCCATGTCCTGCCCCATGTCCCATGTCCTGCCCCATGTCCTGCCCCATGTCCTGTCCCATGTCCTGCCTCATGTCCTGCCCCATGTCCTGCCCCATGTCCTGCCCCATGTCCTGCCCCATGTCCTGTCCCATGTCCTGCCCCATGTCATGCCCCATGTCCTGCCCCATGTCCTGCCCCATGTCCCATGTCCTGCCCCATGTCCTGCCCTTTGTCCTGTCCCATTTCCTGCCCCATGTCCTGCCCCATGTCCTGCCCCATGTCCTGCCCCATGTCCTGCCCCATGTTCTGCCCCATGTCCTGCCCTATGTCTTGCCCCATGTCCCATGTCCTGCCCCATGTCCTGCCCCATGTCCTGCCCCATGTCCTTTCCTATGTCCTGTCCTATGTCCTGCCCCATGTCCTGCCCCATGTCCTGCTCCATGTCCTCCCCCTGTCCTGCCCCATGTCCCATGTCCTGCCCCATGTCCTGCCCCATGTCCTGCCCCATGTCCTGCCCTATGTCCTGTCCCATGTCCTGCCCCATGTCCTGCCCCATGTCCTGCCCTATGTCCTGCCCCATGTCTTGCCCCATGTCCCATGTCCTGCCTCATGTCCTGCCCCATGTCCTGCCCCATGTCCTGCCCTATGTCCTGCCCCATGTCCTGCCCCATTTTCTGCTCCATGTTCCACCCCATGTCCTGCCCCATGTCCCATGTCATGCCCCATGTCCTGCCCCATGTCCTGCCCATGTCCTGTCCCATGTCCTGCTCCATGTCCTGCCCCATGTCTTACCTCATGTCCCATGTCCTGCCTCATGTCCTGCCCCATGTCCTGCCCCATATCCTGCCCCATGTCCTGCCCCATGTCCTGCCCCATGTCCTGCCCCATGTCCTTTCCTATGTCCTGTCCTATGTCCTGCCCCATGTAATGCCCCATGTCCTGCTCCATGTCCTCCCCCTGTCCTGCCCTATGTCTTATGTCCTGCCCCATGTCCTGCCTCATGTCCTGCCCCATGTCCTTCCCTATGTCCTGTCCCATATCCTGCCCCATTTCCTGCCCCATGTCCTGCCCTATGTCCTGTCCCATGTCCTGCCCCATGTCCTGCCCCATGTCCTGCCCTATGTCCTGCCCCATGTCCTGCCCCATGTCCTGCCCCATGTCTTGCCCCATGTCCCGTGTCCTGTCCCATGTCCTGCCCCATGTCCTGCCCCATGTCCTGCTCCATGTCCTGCCCCATGTCCTGCCCCATGTCCTGCCCTATGTCCTGCCCCATGTCCTGCCCCATGTCCTGCCCCATGTCCTGCCCTATGTCCTGCCCCATGTCCTGCCCCGTGTCCTGCCCTATGTCCTGTCCCATGTCCTGTCCCATGTCATGTCCCATGTCCTGCTCCATGTCCTGCCCCATGTCCTGCCCCATGTCCTGCCCTATGTCCTGCCCCATGTCCTGCCCCATGTCCTGCCCCATGTCCTGCTCCATGACCTGCCCCATGTCCCATGTCCTGCCCCATGTCCTGCCCCATGTCCTGCCCCAAGTCCTAACTCATGTCCTGCCACATGTCCTGCCCCATGTCCTGCCCCATGTCCTGCCCCATGTCCTGCCCTATGTCCTGCCCCATGTCCTGCCCCATGTCCTGCCCTATGTCCTGTCCCATGTCCTGTCCCATGTCCTGCCCCATGTCCTGCCCCATGTCCTTCCCTATGTCCTGTCCCATGTCCTGCCCCATGTCCTGCCCCATGTCCTGCTCCATGTCCTCCCCCTGTCCTGCCTCATGTCCCATGTCCTGCCCCGTGTCCTGCCCAATGTCCTGCCCCATGTCCTGCCCTATGTCCTGTCCCATGTCCTGCCCCATGTCCTGCCCCATGTCCTGCCCCATGTCCTGCCCCATGTCTTTCCCCATGTCCCATGTCCTGCCCCATGTCCTGCCCCATGTCCTGCCCCATGTCCTGCCCCATGTCCTGTCCCATGTCCTGCCTCATGTCCTGCCCCATTTCCTGCCCCATAGCCTGGCCTATGTCCTGCCCCATGTCCTGTCCCATGTCCTGCCCCATGTTTTGCCCCATGTCCTGCCCCATGTCCTGCCCTATGTCCTGTCCCATGTCCTGCCCCATGTCCTGCCCCATGTCCTGTCCCATGTCCTGCCTCATGTCCTACCCCATGTCCTGCCCTATGTCCTGCCCCATGTCCTGCCCCATGTCCTGCCCCATGTCCTGCCCCATGTCCTGCCCCATGTCCTGTCCCATGTCATGTCCCATGTCCTGCTCCATGTCCTGCCCCATGTCCTGCCCCATGTCCTGCCCTATGTCCTGCCCCATGTCCTGCCCCATGTCCTGCCCCATGTCCTGCCCCATGTCCTGCCCTATGTCCTGCCCCATGTCCTGCCCCATGTCCCATGTCCTGCCCCATGTCCTGCCCCTTGTCCTGTCCCATTTCCTGCCCCATGTCCTGCCCCATAGCCTGGCCTATGTCCTGCCCCATGTCCTGTCCCATGTCCTGCCCCATGTCTTGCCCCATGTCCCATGTCCTGCCCCATGTCCTGCCCCATGTCCTGCCCCATGTCCTGCCCTATGTCCTGTCCCATGTCCTGTCCCATGTCATGTCCCATGTCCTGCTCCATGTCCTGCCCCATGTCCTGCCCCATGTCCTGCCCTATGTCCTGCCCCATGTCCTGCCCCATGTCCTGCCCCATGTCCTGCTCCATGACCTGCCCCATGTCCCATGTCCTGCCCCATGTCCTGCCCCATGTCCTGCCCCAAGTCCTGCCTCATGTCCTGCCCTATGTCCTGCCCCATGTCCTGCCCCATGTCTTGCCCCATGTCCCATGTCCTGCCCCATGTCCTGCCCCATGTCCTACCCCATGTCCTGCCCTATGTCCTGTCTTATGTCCTGCCCCATGTCCTGCCCCATGTCCTGCTCCATGTCCTGCCCCATGTCCTGCTCCATGTCCCATGTCCTGCCCCATGTCCTGCCCCATGTCCCATGTCCTGCCCCATGTCCTGCCCCATGTCCTGTCCCATGTCCTGCCTCATGTCCTGCCCCATGTCCTGCCCCATGTCCTGCCCCATGTCCTGCCCCATGTCCTGTCCCATGTCCTGCCCCATGTCATGCCCCATGTCCTGCCCCATGTCCTGCCCCATGTCCCATGTCCTGCCCCATGTCCTGCCCTTTGTCCTGTCCCATTTCCTGCCCCATGTCCTGCCCCATGTCCTGCCCCATGTCCTGCCCCATGTCCTGCCCCATGTTCTGCCCCATGTCCTGCCCTATGTCTTGCCCCATGTCCCATGTCCTGCCCCATGTCCTGCCCCATGTCCTGCCCCATGTCCTTTCCTATGTCCTGTCCTATGTCCTGCCCCATGTCCTGCCCCATGTCCTGCTCCATGTCCTCCCCCTGTCCTGCCCCATGTCCCATGTCCTGCCCCATGTCCTGCCCCATGTCCTGCCCCATGTCCTGCCCTATGTCCTGTCCCATGTCCTGCCCCATGTCCTGCCCCATGTCCTGCCCTATGTCCTGCCCCATGTCTTGCCCCATGTCCCATGTCCTGCCTCATGTCCTGCCCCATGTCCTGCCCCATGTCCTGCCCTATGTCCTGCCCCATGTCCTGCCCCATTTTCTGCTCCATGTTCCACCCCATGTCCTGCCCCATGTCCCATGTCATGCCCCATGTCCTGCCCCATGTCCTGCCCCATGTCCTGTCCCATGTCCTGCTCCATGTCCTGCCCCATGTCTTACCTCATGTCCCATGTCCTGCCTCATGTCCTGCCCCATGTCCTGCCCCATATCCTGCCCCATGTCCTGCCCCATGTCCTGCCCCATGTCCTGCCCCATGTCCTTTCCTATGTCCTGTCCTATGTCCTGCCCCATGTAATGCCCCATGTCCTGCTCCATGTCCTCCCCCTGTCCTGCCCTATGTCTTATGTCCTGCCCCATGTCCTGCCTCATGTCCTGCCCCATGTCCTTCCCTATGTCCTGTCCCATATCCTGCCCCATTTCCTGCCCCATGTCCTGCCCTATGTCCTGTCCCATGTCCTGCCCCATGTCCTGCCCCATGTCCTGCCCTATGTCCTGCCCCATGTCCTGCCCCATGTCCTGCCCCATGTCTTGCCCCATGTCCCGTGTCCTGTCCCATGTCCTGCCCCATGTCCTGCCCCATGTCCTGCTCCATGTCCTGCCCCATGTCCTGCCCCATGTCCTGCCCTATGTCCTGCCCCATGTCCTGCCCCATGTCCTGCCCCATGTCCTGCCCTATGTCCTGCCCCATGTCCTGCCCCGTGTCCTGCCCTATGTCCTGTCCCATGTCCTGTCCCATGTCATGTCCCATGTCCTGCTCCATGTCCTGCCCCATGTCCTGCCCCATGTCCTGCCCTATGTCCTGCCCCATGTCCTGCCCCATGTCCTGCCCCATGTCCTGCTCCATGACCTGCCCCATGTCCCATGTCCTGCCCCATGTCCTGCCCCATGTCCTGCCCCAAGTCCTAACTCATGTCCTGCCACATGTCCTGCCCCATGTCCTGCCCCATGTCCTGCCCCATGTCCTGCCCTATGTCCTGCCCCATGTCCTGCCCCATGTCCTGCCCTATGTCCTGTCCCATGTCCTGTCCCATGTCCTGCCCCATGTCCTGCCCCATGTCCTTCCCTATGTCCTGTCCCATGTCCTGCCCCATGTCCTGCCCCATGTCCTGCTCCATGTCCTCCCCCTGTCCTGCCTCATGTCCCATGTCCTGCCCCGTGTCCTGCCCAATGTCCTGCCCCATGTCCTGCCCTATGTCCTGTCCCATGTCCTGCCCCATGTCCTGCCCCATGTCCTGCCCCATGTCCTGCCCCATGTCTTTCCCCATGTCCCATGTCCTGCCCCATGTCCTGCCCCATGTCCTGCCCCATGTCCTGCCCCATGTCCTGTCCCATGTCCTGCCTCATGTCCTGCCCCATTTCCTGCCCCATAGCCTGGCCTATGTCCTGCCCCATGTCCTGTCCCATGTCCTGCCCCATGTTTTGCCCCATGTCCTGCCCCATGTCCTGCCCTATGTCCTGTCCCATGTCCTGCCCCATGTCCTGCCCCATGTCCTGTCCCATGTCCTGCCTCATGTCCTACCCCATGTCCTGCCCTATGTCCTGCCCCATGTCCTGCCCCATGTCCTGCCCCATGTCCTGCCCCATGTCCTGCCCCATGTCCTGTCCCATGTCATGTCCCATGTCCTGCTCCATGTCCTGCCCCATGTCCTGCCCCATGTCCTGCCCTATGTCCTGCCCCATGTCCTGCCCCATGTCCTGCCCCATGTCCTGCCCCATGTCCTGCCCTATGTCCTGCCCCATGTCCTGCCCCATGTCCCATGTCCTGCCCCATGTCCTGCCCCTTGTCCTGTCCCATTTCCTGCCCCATGTCCTGCCCCATAGCCTGGCCTATGTCCTGCCCCATGTCCTGTCCCATGTCCTGCCCCATGTCTTGCCCCATGTCCCATGTCCTGCCCCATGTCCTGCCCCATGTCCTGCCCCATGTCCTGCCCTATGTCCTGTCCCATGTCCTGTCCCATGTCATGTCCCATGTCCTGCTCCATGTCCTGCCCCATGTCCTGCCCCATGTCCTGCCCTATGTCCTGCCCCATGTCCTGCCCCATGTCCTGCCCCATGTCCTGCTCCATGACCTGCCCCATGTCCCATGTCCTGCCCCATGTCCTGCCCCATGTCCTGCCCCAAGTCCTGCCTCATGTCCTGCCCCATGTCCTGCCCCATGTCCTGCCCCATGTCCTGCCCCATGTCCTGCCCTATGTCCTGCCCCATGTCCTGCCCCATGTCCTGCCCTATGTCCTGTCCCATGTCCTGTCCCATGTCCTGCCCCATGTCCTGCCCCATGTCCTTCCCTATGTCCTGTCCCATGTCCTGCCCCATGGCCTGCCCCATGTCCTGCTCCATGTCCTCCCCCTGTCCTGCCTCATGTCCCATGTCCTGCCCCGTGTCCTGCCCAATGTCCTGCCCCATGTCCTGCCCTATGTCCTGTCCCATGTCCTGCCCCATGTCCTGCCCCATGTCCTGCCCCATGTCCTGCCCCATGTCTTTCCCCATGTCCCATATCCTGCCCCATGTCCTGCCCCATGTCCTGCCCCATGTCCTGCCCCATGTCCTGTCCCATGTCCTGCCTCATGTCCTGCCCCATGTCCTGCCCCATAGCCTGGCCTATGTCCTGCCCCATGTCCTGTCCCATGTCCTGCCCCATGTCCTGCCCCATGTCCTGCCCCATGTCCTGCCCCATGTCCTGCCCCATGTCCTGTCCCATGTCATGTCCCATGTCCTGCTCCATGTCCTGCCCCATGTCCTGCCCCATGTCCTGCCCTATGTCCTGCCCCATGTCCTGCCCCATGTCCTGCCCCATGTCCTGCCCCATGTCCTGCCCTATGTCCTGCCCCATGTCCTGCCCCATGTCTTGCCCCATGTCCCATGTCCTGCCCCATGTCCTGCCCCATGTCCTACCCCATGTCCTGCCCTATGTCCTGTCTTATGTCCTGCCCCATGTCCTGCCCCATGTCCTGCTCCATGTCCTGCCCCATGTCCTGCTCCATGTCCCATGTCCTGCCCCATGTCCTGCCCCATGTCCTGTCCCATGTCCTGCCTCATGTCCTGCCCCATGTCCTGCCCCATGTCCTGCCCCATGTCCAGCCCCATGTCCTGTCCCATGTCCTGCCCCATGTCATGCCCCATGTCCTGCCCCATGTCCTGCCCCATGTCCCATGTCCTGCCCCATGTCCTGCCCTTTGTCCTGTCCCATTTCCTGCCCCATGTCCTGCCCCATGTCCTGCCCCATGTCCTGCCCCATGTCCTGCCCCATGTTCTGCCCCATGTCCTGCCCTATGTCTTGCCCCATGTCCCATGTCCTGCCCCATGTCCTGCCCCATGTCCTGCCCCATGTCCTTTCCTATGTCCTGTCCTATGTCCTGCCCCATGTCCTGCCCCATGTCCTGCTCCATGTCCTCCCCCTGTCCTGCCCCATGTCCCATGTCCTGCCCCATGTCCTGCCCCATGTCCTGCCCCATGTCCTGCCCTATGTCCTGTCCCATGTCCTGCCCCATGTCCTGCCCCATGTCCTGCCCTATGTCCTGCCCCATGTCTTGCCCCATGTCCCATGTCCTGCCTCATGTCCTGCCCCATGTCCTGCCCCATGTCCTGCCCTATGTCCTGCCCCATGTCCTGCCCCATTTTCTGCTCCATGTTCCACCCCATGTCCTGCCCCATGTCCCATGTCATGCCCCATGTCCTGCCCCATGTCCTGCCCCATGTCCTGTCCCATGTCCTGCTCCATGTCCTGCCCCATGTCTTACCTCATGTCCCATGTCCTGCCTCATGTCCTGCCCCATGTCCTGCCCCATATCCTGCCCCATGTCCTGCCCCATGTCCTGCCCCATGTCCTGTCCCATGTCCTGCCCAATGTCCTGCCCCATGTCCTGCTCCATGTCCTGCCCCATGTCCTGCCCCATGTCCTGCCCTATGTCCTGCCCCATGTCCTGCCCCATGTCCTGCCCCATGTCCTGCCCTATGTCCTGCCCCATGTCCTGCCCCATGTCCTGCCCCATGTCCTGTCCCATGTCATGTCCCATGTCCTGCTCCATGTCCTGCCCCATGTCCTGCCCCATGTCCTGCCCTATGTCCTGCCCCATATCCTGCCCCATGTCCTGCCCCATGTCCTGCCCCATGTCCTGCCCCATGTCCTGCCCCATGTCCTGCCCCATGTCCCATGTCCTGCCCCATGTCCTGCCCCTTGTCCTGTCCCATTTCCTGCCCCATGTCCTACCCCATGTCCTGCCCCATGTCCTGCCGCATGTCCTGCCCCATGTCCTGCCTCATGTCCTGCCCCATGTCTTGCCCCATGTCCCATGTCCTGCCCCATGTCCTGCCCCATGTCCTGCCCCATGTCCTGCCCTATGTCCTGTCTTATGTCCTGCCCCATGTAATGCCCCATGTCCTGCTCCATGTCTTCCCCCTGTCCTGCCCTATGTCTTATGTCCTGCCCCATGTCCTGCCTCATGTCCTGCCCCATGTCCTTCCCTATGTCCTGTCCCATATCCTGCCCCATTTCCTGCCCCATGTCCTGCTCCATGTCCTGCCCCATGTCCTGCCCCATGTCCCGCTCCATGTCCTCCCCCTGTCCTGCCTCATGTCCCATGTCCTGCCCCATGTCCTGCCCCATGTCCTGCCCCATGTCCTGCCCCATGTCCTGTCCCATGTCCTGCCCCATGTTTTGCCCCATGTCCTGTCCAATGTCCTGCCTTATGTCCTGCCCCATGTCCTGCCCCATGTCCTGCCCCATGTCCTGCCCCATGTCCTGCCCTATGTCCTGCCCCATGTCCTGCCCCATGTCCTGCCCCATGTCCTGCCCCATGTCCTGCCCCATGTCCTGCCCTATGTCCTGCCCCATGTCCTGCCCCATGTCCCATGTCCTGCCCCATGTCCTGCCCCTTGTCCTGTCCCATTTCCTGCCCCATGTCCTGCCCCATAGCCTGGCCTATGTCCTGCCCCATGTCCTGTCCCATGTCCTGCCCCATGTCTTGCCCCATGTCCCATGTCCTGCCCCATGTCCTGCCCCATGTCCTGCCCCATGTCCTGCCCTATGTCCTGTCCCATGTCCTGTCCCATGTCATGTCCCATGTCCTGCTCCATGTCCTGCCCCATGTCCTGCCCCATGTCCTGCCCTATGTCCTGCCCCATGTCCTGCCCCATGTCCTGCCCCATGTCCTGCTCCATGACCTGCCCCATGTCCCATGTCCTGCCCCATGTCCTGCCCCATGTCCTGCCCCAAGTCCTGCCTCATGTCCTGCCCCATGTCCTGCCCCATGTCCTGCCCCATGTCCTGCCCCATGTCCTGCCCTATGTCCTGCCCCATGTCCTGCCCCATGTCCTGCCCTATGTCCTGTCCCATGTCCTGTCCCATGTCCTGCCCCATGTCCTGCCCCATGTCCTTCCCTATGTCCTGTCCCATGTCCTGCCCCATGTCCTGCCCCATGTCCTGCTCCATGTCCTCCCCCTGTCCTGCCTCATGTCCCATGTCCTGCCCCGTGTCCTGCCCAATGTCCTTTTCCATGTCCTGCCCTATGTCCTGTCCCATGTCCTGCCCCATGTCCTGCCCCATGTCCTGCCCCATGTCCTGCCCCATGTCTTTCCCCATGTCCCATATCCTGCCCCATGTCCTGCCCCATGTCCTGCCCCATGTCCTGCCCCATGTCCTGTCCCATGTCCTGCCTCATGTCCTGCCCCATGTCCTGCCCCATAGCCTGGCCTATGTCCTGCCCCATGTCCTGTCCCATGTCCTGCCCCATGTCCTGCCCCATGTCCTGCCCCATGTCCTGCCCCATGTCCTGCCCCATGTCCTGTCCCATGTCATGTCCCATGTCCTGCTCCATGTCCTGCCCCATGTCCTGCCCCATGTCCTGCCCTATGTCCTGCCCCATGTCCTGCCCCATGTCCTGCCCCATGTCCTGCCCCATGTCCTGCCCTATGTCCTGCCCCATGTCCTGCCCCATGTCTTGCCCCATGTCCCATGTCCTGCCCCATGTCCTGCCCCATGTCCTACCCCATGTCCTGCCCTATGTCCTGTCTTATGTCCTGCCCCATGTCCTGCCCCATGTCCTGCTCCATGTCCTGCCCCATGTCCTGCTCCATGTCCCATGTCCTGCCCCATGTCCTGCCCCATGTCCTGTCCCATGTCCTGCCTCATGTCCTGCCCCATGTCCTGCCCCATGTCCTGCCCCATGTCCTGCCCCATGTCCTGTCCCATGTCCTGCCCCATGTCATGCCCCATGTCCTGCCCCATGTCCTGCCCCATGTCCCATGTCCTGCCCCATGTCCTGCCCCATGTCCTGCCCCATGTCCTGCCCCATGTTCTGCCCCATGTCCTGCCCTATGTCTTGCCCCATGTCCCATGTCCTGCCCCATGTCCTGCCCCATGTCCTGCCCCATGTCCTTTCCTATGTCCTGTCCTATGTCCTGCCCCATGTCCTGCCCCATGTCCTGCTCCATGTCCTCCCCCTGTCCTGCCCCATGTCCCATGTCCTGCCCCATGTCCTGCCCCATGTCCTGCCCCATGTCCTGCCCTATGTCCTGTCCCATGTCCTGCCCCATGTCCTGCCCCATGTCCTGCCCTATGTCCTGCCCCATGTCTTGCCCCATGTCCCATGTCCTGCCTCATGTCCTGCCCCATGTCCTGCCCCATGTCCTGCCCTATGTCCTGCCCCATGTCCTGCCCCATTTTCTGCTCCATGTTCCACCCCATGTCCTGCCCCATGTCCCATGTCATGCCCCATGTCCTGCCCCATGTCCTGCCCCATGTCCTGTCCCATGTCCTGCTCCATGTCCTGCCCCATGTCTTACCTCATGTCCCATGTCCTGCCTCATGTCCTGCCCCATGTCCTGCCCCATATCCTGCCCCATGTCCTGCCCCATGTCCTGCCCCATGTCCTGTCCCATGTCCTGCCCAATGTCCTGCCCCATGTCCTGCTCCATGTCCTGCCCCATGTCCTGCCCCATGTCCTGCCCTATGTCCTGCCCCATGTCCTGCCCCATGTCCTGCCCCATGTCCTGCCCTATGTCCTGCCCCATGTCCTGCCCCATGTCCTGCCCCATGTCCTGTCCCATGTCATGTCCCATGTCCTGCTCCATGTCCTGCCCCATGTCCTGCCCCATGTCCTGCCCTATGTCCTGCCCCATATCCTGCCCCATGTCCTGCCCCATGTCCTGCCCCATGTCCTGCCCCATGTCCTGTCCCATGTCCTGCCCCATGTCCCATGTCCTGCCCCATGTCCTGCCCCTTGTCCTGTCCCATTTCCTGCCCCATGTCCTACCCCATGTCCTGCCCCATGTCCTGCCGCATGTCCTGCCCCATGTCCTGCCTCATGTCCTGCCCCATGTCTTGCCCCATGTCCCATGTCCTGCCCCATGTCCTGCCCCATGTCCTGCCCCATGTCCTGCCCTATGTCCTGTCTTATGTCCTGCCCCATGTAATGCCCCATGTCCTGCTCCATGTCTTCCCCCTGTCCTGCCCTATGTCTTATGTCCTGCCCCATGTCCTGCCTCATGTCCTGCCCCATGTCCTTCCCTATGTCCTGTCCCATATCCTGCCCCATTTCCTGCCCCATGTCCTGCTCCATGTCCTGCCCCATGTCCTGCCCCATGTCCCGCTCCATGTCCTCCCCCTGTCCTGCCTCATGTCCCATGTCCTGCCCCATGTCCTGCCCCATGTCCTGCCCCATGTCCTGCCCCATGTCCTGTCCCATGTCCTGCCCCATGTTTTGCCCCATGTCCTGTCCAATGTCCTGCCTTATGTCCTGCCCCATGTCCTGCCCCATGTCCTGCCCCATGTCCTGCCCCATGTCCTGCCCTATGTCCTGCCCCATGTCCTGCCCCATGTCCTGCCCCATGTCCTGCCCCATGTCCTGCCCCATGTCCTGCCCTATGTCCTGCCCCATGTCCTGCCCCATGTCCCATGTCCTGCCCCATGTCCTGCCCCTTGTCCTGTCCCATTTCCTGCCCCATGTCCTGCCCCATAGCCTGGCCTTTGTCCTGCCCCATGTCCTGTCCCATGTCCTGCCCCATGTCTTGCCCCATGTCCCATGTCCTGCCCCATGTCCTGCCCCATGTCCTGCCCCATGTCCTGCCCTATGTCCTGTCCCATGTCCTGTCCCATGTCATGTCCCATGTCCTGCTCCATGTCCTGCCCCATGTCCTGCCCCATGTCCTGCCCTATGTCCTGCCCCATGTCCTGCCCCATGTCCTGCCCCATGTCCTGCTCCATGACCTGCCCCATGTCCCATGTCCTGCCCCATGTCCTGCCCCATGTCCTGCCCCAAGTCCTGCCTCATGTCCTGCCCCATGTCCTGCCCCATGTCCTGCCCCATGTCCTGCCCCATGTCCTGCCCTATGTCCTGCCCCATGTCCTGCCCCATGTCCTGCCCTATGTCCTGTCCCATGTCCTGTCCCATGTCCTGCCCCATGTCCTGCCCCATGTCCTTCCCTATGTCCTGTCCCATGTCCTGCCCCATGTCCTGCCCCATGTCCTGCTCCATGTCCTCCCCCTGTCCTGCCTCATGTCCCATGTCCTGCCCCGTGTCCTGCCCAATGTCCTGCCCCATGTCCTGCCCTATGTCCTGTCCCATGTCCTGCCCCATGTCCTGCCCCATGTCCTGCCCCATGTCCTGCCCCATGTCTTTCCCCATGTCCCATATCCTGCCCCATGTCCTGCCCCATGTCATGTCCCATGTCCTGCTCCATGTCCTGCCCCATGTCCTGCCCCATGTCCTGCCCTATGTCCTGCCCCATGTCCTGCCCCATGTCCTGCCCCATGTCCTGCCCCATATCCTGCCCTATGTCCTGCCCCATGTCCTGCCCCATGTCTTGCCCCATGTCCCATGTCCTGCCCCATGTCCTGCCCCATGTCCTACCCCATGTCCTGCCCTATGTCCTGTCTTATGTCCTGCCCCATGTCCTGCCCCATGTCCTGCTCCATGTCCTGCCCCATGTCCTGCTCCATGTCCCATGTCCTGCCCCATGTCCTGCCCCATGTCCTGTCCCATGTCCTGCCTCATGTCCTGCCCCATGTCCTGCCCCATGTCCTGCCCCATGTCCTGCCCCATGTCCTGTCCCATGTCCTGCCCCATGTCATGCCCCATGTCCTGACCCATGTCCTGCCCCATGTCCCATGTCCTGCCCCATGTCCTGCCCTTTGTCCTGTCCCATTTCCTGCCCCATGTCCTGCCCCATGTCCTGCCCCATGTCCTGCCCCATGTCCTGCCCCATGTTCTGCCCCATGTCCTGCCCTATGTCTTGCCCCATGTCCCATGTCCTGCCCCATGTCCTGCCCCATGTCCTGCCCCATGTCCTTTCCTATGTCCTGTCCTATGTCCTGCCCCATGTCCTGCCCCATGTCCTGCTCCATGTCCTCCCCCTGTCCTGCCCCATGTCCCATGTCCTGCCCCATGTCCTGCCCCATGTCCTGCCCCATGTCCTGCCCTATGTCCTGTCCCATGTCCTGCCCCATGTCCTGCCCCATGTCCTGCCCTATGTCCTGCCCCATGTCTTGCCCCATGTCCCATGTCCTGCCTCATGTCCTGCCCCATGTCCTGCCCCATGTCCTGCCCTATGTCCTGCCCCATGTCCTGCCCCATTTTCTGCTCCATGTTCCACCCCATGTCCTGCCCCATGTCCCATGTCATGCCCCATGTCCTGCCCCATGTCCTGCCCCATGTCCTGTCCCATGTCCTGCTCCATGTCCTGCCCCATGTCTTACCTCATGTCCCATGTCCTGCCTCATGTCCTGCCCCATGTCCTGCCCCATATCCTGCCCCATGTCCTGCCCCATGTCCTGCCCCATGTCCTGTCCCATGTCCTGCCCAATGTCCTGCCCCATGTCCTGCTCCATGTCCTGCCCCATGTCCTGCCCCATGTCCTGCCCTATGTCCTGCCCCATGTCCTGCCCCATGTCCTGCCCCATGTCCTGCCCTATGTCCTGCCCCATGTCCTGCCCCATGTCCTGCCCCATGTCCTGTCCCATGTCATGTCCCATGTCCTGCTCCATGTCCTGCCCCATGTCCTGCCCCATGTCCTGCCCTATAACCTGCCCCATATCCTGCCCCATGTCCTGCCCCATGTCCTGCCCCATGTCCTGCCCCATGTCCTGCCCCATGTCCTGCCCCATGTCCCATGTCCTGCCCCATGTCCTGCCCCTTGTCCTGTCCCATTTCCTGCCCCATGTCCTACCCCATGTCCTGCCCCATGTCCTGCCCCATGTCCTGCCCCATGTCCTGCCTCATGTCCTGCCCCATGTCTTGCCCCATGTCCCATGTCCTGCCCCATGTCCTGCCCCATGTCCTGCCCCATGTCCTGCCCTATGTCCTGTCTTATGTCCTGCCCCATGTAATGCCCCATGTCCTGCTCCATGTCTTCCCCCTGTCCTGCCCTATGTCTTATGTCCTGCCCCATGTCCTGCCTCATGTCCTGCCCCATGTCCTTCCCTATGTCCTGTCCCATATCCTGCCCCATTTCCTGCCCCATGTCCTGCTCCATGTCCTGCCCCATGTCCTGCCCCATGTCCCGCTCCATGTCCTCCCCCTGTCCTGCCTCATGTCCCATGTCCTGCCCCATGTCCTGCCCCATGTCCTGCCCCATGTCCTGCCCCATGTCCTGTCCCATGTCCTGCCCCATGTTTTGCCCCATGTCCTGTCCAATGTCCTGCCTTATGTCCTGCCCCATGTCCTGCCCCATGTCCTGCCCCATGTCCTGCCCCATGTCCTGCCCTATGTCCTCCCCATGTCCTGCCCCATGTCCTGCCCTATGTCCTGTCCCTGTCCTGTCCCATGTCCTGCCCCATGTCCTGCCCCATGTCCTTCCCTATGTCCTGTCCCATGTCCTGCCCCATGTCCTGCCCCATGTCCTGCTCCATGTCCTGTCCCATGTCCTGCCCCATGTCCTGCCCCATGTCCTGCCCCATGTCCTGTCCCATGTCCTGCCTCATGTCCTGCCCCATGTCCTGCCCCATGTCCTGCCCCATGTCCTGCCCCATGTCCTGTCCCATGTCCTGCCCCATGTCATGCCCCATGTCCTGCCCCATGTCCTGCCCCATGTCCCATGTCCTGCCCCATGTCCTGCCCTTTGTCCTGTCCCATTTCCTGCCCCATGTCCTGCCCCATGTCCTGCCCCATGTCCTGCCCCATGTCCTGCCCCATGTTCTGGCCTATGTCCTGCCCTATGTCTTGCCCCATGTCCCATGTCCTGCCCCATGTCCTGCCCCATGTCCTTTCCTATGTCCTGTCCTATGTCCTGCCCCATGTCCTGCCCCATGTCCTGCTCCATGTCCTCCCCCTGTCCTGCCCCATGTCCCATGTCCTGCCCCATGTCCTGCCCCATGTCCTGCCCCATGTCCTGCCCTATGTCCTGTCCCATGTCCTGCCCCATGTCCTGCCCCATGTCCTGCCCTATGTCCTGCCCCATGTCTTGCCCCATGTCCCATGTCCTGCCTCATGTCCTGCCCCATGTCCTGCCCCATGTCCTGCCCTATGTCCTGCCCCATGTCCTGCCCCATTTTCTGCTCCATGTTCCACCCCATGTCCTGCCCCATGTCCCATGTCATGCCCCATGTCCTGCTCCATGTCCTCCCCCTGTCCTGCCTCATGTCCCATGTCCTGCCCCGTGTCCTGCCCAATGTCCTGCCCCATGTCCTGCCCTATGTCCTGTCCCATGTCCTGCCCCATGTCCTGCCCCATGTCCTGCCCCATGTCCTGCCCCATGTCTTTCCCCATGTCCCATATCCTGCCCCATGTCCTGCCCCATGTCCTGCCCCATGTCCTGCCCCATGTCCTGTCCCATGTCCTGCCTCATGTCCTGCCCCATGTCCTGCCCCATAGCCTGGCCTATGTCCTGCCCCATGTCCTGTCCCATGTCCTGCCCCATGTCCTGCCCCATGTCCTGCCCCATGTCCTGCCCCATGTCCTGCCCCATGTCCTGTCCCATGTCATGTCCCATGTCCTGCTCCATGTCCTGCCCCATGTCCTGCCCCATGTCCTGCCCTATGTCCTGCCCCATGTCCTGCCCCATGTCCTGCCCCATGTCCTGCCCCATGTCCTGCCCTATGTCCTGCCCCATGTCCTGCCCCATGTCTTGCCCCATGTCCCATGTCCTGCCCCATGTCCTGCCCCATGTCCTACCCCATGTCCTGCCCTATGTCCTGTCTTATGTCCTGCCCCATGTCCTGCCCCATGTCCTGCTCCATGTCCTGCCCCATGTCCTGCTCCATGTCCCATGTCCTGCCCCATGTCCTGCCCCATGTCCTGTCCCATGTCCTGCCTCATGTCCTGCCCCATGTCCTGCCCCATGTCCTGCCCCATGTCCAGCCCCATGTCCTGTCCCATGTCCTGCCCCATGTCATGCCCCATGTCCTGCCCCATGTCCTGCCCCATGTCCCATGTCCTGCCCCATGTCCTGCCCTTTGTCCTGTCCCATTTCCTGCCCCATGTCCTGCCCCATGTCCTGCCCCATGTCCTGCCCCATGTCCTGCCCCATGTTCTGCCCCATGTCCTGCCCTATGTCTTGCCCCATGTCCCATGTCCTGCCCCATGTCCTGCCCCATGTCCTGCCCCATGTCCTTTCCTATGTCCTGTCCTATGTCCTGCCCCATGTCCTGCCCCATGTCCTGCTCCATGTCCTCCCCCTGTCCTGCCCCATGTCCCATGTCCTGCCCCATGTCCTGCCCCATGTCCTGCCCCATGTCCTGCCCTATGTCCTGTCCCATGTCCTGCCCCATGTCCTGCCCCATGTCCTGCCCTATGTCCTGCCCCATGTCTTGCCCCATGTCCCATGTCCTGCCTCATGTCCTGCCCCATGTCCTGCCCCATGTCCTGCCCTATGTCCTGCCCCATGTCCTGCCCCATTTTCTGCTCCATGTTCCACCCCATGTCCTGCCCCATGTCCCATGTCATGCCCCATGTCCTGCCCCATGTCCTGCCCCATGTCCTGTCCCATGTCCTGCTCCATGTCCTGCCCCATGTCTTACCTCATGTCCCATGTCCTGCCTCATGTCCTGCCCCATGTCCTGCCCCATATCCTGCCCCATGTCCTGCCCCATGTCCTGCCCCATGTCCTGTCCCATGTCCTGCCCAATGTCCTGCCCCATGTCCTGCTCCATGTCCTGCCCCATGTCCTGCCCCATGTCCTGCCCTATGTCCTGCCCCATGTCCTGCCCCATGTCCTGCCCCATGTCCTGCCCTATGTCCTGCCCCATGTCCTGCCCCATGTCCTGCCCCATGTCCTGTCCCATGTCATGTCCCATGTCCTGCTCCATGTCCTGCCCCATGTCCTGCCCCATGTCCTGCCCTATGTCCTGCCCCATATCCTGCCCCATGTCCTGCCCCATGTCCTGCCCCATGTCCTGCCCCATGTCCTGCCCCATGTCCTGCCCCATGTCCCATGTCCTGCCCCATGTCCTGCCCCTTGTCCTGTCCCATTTCCTGCCCCATGTCCTACCCCATGTCCTGCCCCATGTCCTGCCGCATGTCCTGCCCCATGTCCTGCCTCATGTCCTGCCCCATGTCTTGCCCCATGTCCCATGTCCTGCCCCATGTCCTGCCCCATGTCCTGCCCCATGTCCTGCCCTATGTCCTGTCTTATGTCCTGCCCCATGTAATGCCCCATGTCCTGCTCCATGTCTTCCCCCTGTCCTGCCCTATGTCTTATGTCCTGCCCCATGTCCTGCCTCATGTCCTGCCCCATGTCCTTCCCTATGTCCTGTCCCATATCCTGCCCCATTTCCTGCCCCATGTCCTGCTCCATGTCCTGCCCCATGTCCTGCCCCATGTCCCGCTCCATGTCCTCCCCCTGTCCTGCCTCATGTCCCATGTCCTGCCCCATGTCCTGCCCCATGTCCTGCCCCATGTCCTGCCCCATGTCCTGCCCCATGTCCTGTCCCATGTCCTGCCCCATGTTTTGCCCCATGTCCTGTCCAATGTCCTGCCTTATGTCCTGCCCCATGTCCTGCCCCATGTCCTGCCCCATGTCCTGCCCCATGTCCTGCCCTATGTCCTGCCCCATGTCCTGCCCCATGTCCTGCCCCATGTCCTGCCCCATGTCCTGCCCCATGTCCTGCCCTATGTCCTGCCCCATGTCCTGCCCCATGTCCCATGTCCTGCCCCATGTCCTGCCCCTTGTCCTGTCCCATTTCCTGCCCCATGTCCTGCCCCATAGCCTGGCCTATGTCCTGCCCCATGTCCTGTCCCATGTCCTGCCCCATGTCTTGCCCCATGTCCCATGTCCTGCCCCATGTCCTGCCCCATGTCCTGCCCCATGTCCTGCCCTATGTCCTGTCCCATGTCCTGCCCCATGTCCTGCCCCATAGCCTGGCCTATGTCCTGCCCCATGTCCTGTCCCATGTCCTGCCCCATGTCCTGCCCCATGTCCTGCCCCATGTCCTGCCCCATGTCCTGCCCCATGTCCTGTCCCATGTCATGTCCCATGTCCTGCTCCATGTCCTGCCCCATGTCCTGCCCCATGTCCTGCCCTATGTCCTGCCCCATGTCCTGCCCCATGTCCTGCCCCATGTCCTGCCCCATGTCCTGCCCTATGTCCTGCCCCATGTCCTGCCCCATGTCTTGCCCCATGTCCCATGTCCTGCCCCATGTCCTGCCCCATGTCCTACCCCATGTCCTGCCCTATGTCCTGTCTTATGTCCTGCCCCATGTCCTGCCCCATGTCCTGCTCCATGTCCTGCCCCATGTCCTGCTCCATGTCCCATGTCCTGCCCCATGTCCTGCCCCATGTCCTGTCCCATGTCCTGCCTCATGTCCTGCCCCATGTCCTGCCCCATGTCCTGCCCCATGTCCAGCCCCATGTCCTGTCCCATGTCCTGCCCCATGTCATGCCCCATGTCCTGCCCCATGTCCTGCCCCATGTCCCATGTCCTGCCCCATGTCCTGCCCTTTGTCCTGTCCCATTTCCTGCCCCATGTCCTGCCCCATGTCCTGCCCCATGTCCTGCCCCATGTCCTGCCCCATGTTCTGCCCCATGTCCTGCCCTATGTCTTGCCCCATGTCCCATGTCCTGCCCCATGTCCTGCCCCATGTCCTGCCCCATGTCCTTTCCTATGTCCTGTCCTATGTCCTGCCCCATGTCCTGCCCCATGTCCTGCTCCATGTCCTCCCCCTGTCCTGCCCCATGTCCCATGTCCTGCCCCATGTCCTGCCCCATGTCCTGCCCCATGTCCTGCCCTATGTCCTGTCCCATGTCCTGCCCCATGTCCTGCCCCATGTCCTGCCCTATGTCCTGCCCCATGTCTTGCCCCATGTCCCATGTCCTGCCTCATGTCCTGCCCCATGTCCTGCCCCATGTCCTGCCCTATGTCCTGCCCCATGTCCTGCCCCATTTTCTGCTCCATGTTCCACCCCATGTCCTGCCCCATGTCCCATGTCATGCCCCATGTCCTGCCCCATGTCCTGCCCCATGTCCTGTCCCATGTCCTGCTCCATGTCCTGCCCCATGTCTTACCTCATGTCCCATGTCCTGCCTCATGTCCTGCCCCATGTCCTGCCCCATATCCTGCCCCATGTCCTGCCCCATGTCCTGCCCCATGTCCTGTCCCATGTCCTGCCCAATGTCCTGCCCCATGTCCTGCTCCATGTCCTGCCCCATGTCCTGCCCCATGTCCTGCCCTATGTCCTGCCCCATGTCCTGCCCCATGTCCTGCCCCATGTCCTGCCCTATGTCCTGCCCCATGTCCTGCCCCATGTCCTGCCCCATGTCCTGTCCCATGTCATGTCCCATGTCCTGCTCCATGTCCTGCCCCATGTCCTGCCCCATGTCCTGCCCTATGTCCTGCCCCATATCCTGCCCCATGTCCTGCCCCATGTCCTGCCCCATGTCCTGCCCCATGTCCTGCCCCATGTCCTGCCCCATGTCCCATGTCCTGCCCCATGTCCTGCCCCTTGTCCTGTCCCATTTCCTGCCCCATGTCCTACCCCATGTCCTGCCCCATGTCCTGCCGCATGTCCTGCCCCATGTCCTGCCTCATGTCCTGCCCCATGTCTTGCCCCATGTCCCATGTCCTGCCCCATGTCCTGCCCCATGTCCTGCCCCATGTCCTGCCCTATGTCCTGTCTTATGTCCTGCCCCATGTAATGCCCCATGTCCTGCTCCATGTCTTCCCCCTGTCCTGCCCTATGTCTTATGTCCTGCCCCATGTCCTGCCTCATGTCCTGCCCCATGTCCTTCCCTATGTCCTGTCCCATATCCTGCCCCATTTCCTGCCCCATGTCCTGCTCCATGTCCTGCCCCATGTCCTGCCCCATGTCCCGCTCCATGTCCTCCCCCTGTCCTGCCTCATGTCCCATGTCCTGCCCCATGTCCTGCCCCATGTCCTGCCCCATGTCCTGCCCCATGTCCTGCCCCATGTCCTGTCCCATGTCCTGCCCCATGTTTTGCCCCATGTCCTGTCCAATGTCCTGCCTTATGTCCTGCCCCATGTCCTGCCCCATGTCCTGCCCCATGTCCTGCCCCATGTCCTGCCCTATGTCCTGCCCCATGTCCTGCCCCATGTCCTGCCCCATGTCCTGCCCCATGTCCTGCCCCATGTCCTGCCCTATGTCCTGCCCCATGTCCTGCCCCATGTCCCATGTCCTGCCCCATGTCCTGCCCCTTGTCCTGTCCCATTTCCTGCCCCATGTCCTGCCCCATAGCCTGGCCTATGTCCTGCCCCATGTCCTGTCCCATGTCCTGCCCCATGTCTTGCCCCATGTCCCATGTCCTGCCCCATGTCCTGCCCCATGTCCTGCCCCATGTCCTGCCCTATGTCCTGTCCCATGTCCTGTCCCATGTCATGTCCCATGTCCTGCTCCATGTCCTGCCCCATGTCCTGCCCCATGTCCTGCCCTATGTCCTGCCCCATGTCCTGCCCCATGTCCTGCCCCATGTCCTGCTCCATGACCTGCCCCATGTCCCATGTCCTGCCCCATGTCCTGCCCCATGTCCTGCCCCAAGTCCTGCCTCATGTCCTGCCCCATGTCCTGCCCCATGTCCTGCCCCATGTCCTGCCCCATGTCCTGCCCTATGTCCTGCCCCATGTCCTGCCCCATGTCCTGCCCTATGTCCTGTCCCATGTCCTGTCCCATGTCCTGCCCCATGTCCTGCCCCATGTCCTTCCCTATGTCCTGTCCCATGTCCTGCCCCATGTCCTGCCCCATGTCCTGCTCCATGTCCTCCCCCTGTCCTGCCTCATGTCCCATGTCCTGCCCCGTGTCCTGCCCAATGTCCTGCCCCATGTCCTGCCCTATGTCCTGTCCCATGTCCTGCCCCATGTCCTGCCCCATGTCCTGCCCCATGTCCTGCCCCATGTCTTTCCCCATGTCCCATATCCTGCCCCATGTCCTGCCCCATGTCCTGCCCCATGTCCTGCCCCATGTCCTGTCCCATGTCCTGCCTCATGTCCTGCCCCATGTCCTGCCCCATAGCCTGGCCTATGTCCTGCCCCATGTCCTGTCCCATGTCCTGCCCCATGTCCTGCCCCATGTCCTGCCCCATGTCCTGCCCCATGTCCTGCCCCATGTCCTGTCCCATGTCATGTCCCATGTCCTGCTCCATGTCCTGCCCCATGTCCTGCCCCATGTCCTGCCCTATGTCCTGCCCCATGTCCTGCCCCATGTCCTGCCCCATGTCCTGCCCCATGTCCTGCCCTATGTCCTGCCCCATGTCCTGCCCCATGTCTTGCCCCATGTCCCATGTCCTGCCCCATGTCCTGCCCCATGTCCTACCCCATGTCCTGCCCTATGTCCTGTCTTATGTCCTGCCCCATGTCCTGCCCCATGTCCTGCTCCATGTCCTGCCCCATGTCCTGCTCCATGTCCCATGTCCTGCCCCATGTCCTGCCCCATGTCCTGTCCCATGTCCTGCCTCATGTCCTGCCCCATGTCCTGCCCCATGTCCTGCCCCATGTCCTGCCCCATGTCCTGTCCCATGTCCTGCCCCATGTCATGCCCCATGTCCTGCCCCATGTCCTGCCCCATGTCCCATGTCCTGCCCCATGTCCTGCCCTTTGTCCTGTCCCATTTCCTGCCCCATGTCCTGCCCCATGTCCTGCCCCATGTCCTGCCCCATGTCCTGCCCCATGTTCTGCCCCATGTCCTGCCCTATGTCTTGCCCCATGTCCCATGTCCTGCCCCATGTCCTGCCCCATGTCCTGCCCCATGTCCTTTCCTATGTCCTGTCCTATGTCCTGCCCCATGTCCTGCCCCATGTCCTGCTCCATGTCCTCCCCCTGTCCTGCCCCATGTCCCATGTCCTGCCCCATGTCCTGCCCCATGTCCTGCCCCATGTCCTGCCCTATGTCCTGTCCCATGTCCTGCCCCATGTCCTGCCCCATGTCCTGCCCTATGTCCTGCCCCATGTCTTGCCCCATGTCCCATGTCCTGCCTCATGTCCTGCCCCATGTCCTGCCCCATGTCCTGCCCTATGTCCTGCCCCATGTCCTGCCCCATTTTCTGCTCCATGTTCCACCCCATGTCCTGCCCCATGTCCCATGTCATGCCCCATGTCCTGCCCCATGTCCTGCCCCATGTCCTGTCCCATGTCCTGCTCCATGTCCTGCCCCATGTCTTACCTCATGTCCCATGTCCTGCCTCATGTCCTGCCCCATGTCCTGCCCCATATCCTGCCCCATGTCCTGCCCCATGTCCTGCCCCATGTCCTGTCCCATGTCCTGCCCAATGTCCTGCCCCATGTCCTGCTCCATGTCCTGCCCCATGTCCTGCCCCATGTCCTGCCCTATGTCCTGCCCCATGTCCTGCCCCATGTCCTGCCCCATGTCCTGCCCTATGTCCTGCCCCATGTCCTGCCCCATGTCCTGCCCCATGTCCTGTCCCATGTCATGTCCCATGTCCTGCTCCATGTCCTGCCCCATGTCCTGCCCCATGTCCTGCCCTATGTCCTGCCCCATATCCTGCCCCATGTCCTGCCCCATGTCCTGCCCCATGTCCTGCCCCATGTCCTGCCCCATGTCCTGCCCCATGTCCCATGTCCTGCCCCATGTCCTGCCCCTTGTCCTGTCCCATTTCCTGCCCCATGTCCTACCCCATGTCCTGCCCCATGTCCTGCCCCATGTCCTGCCCCATGTCCTGCCTCATGTCCTGCCCCATGTCTTGCCCCATGTCCCATGTCCTGCCCCATGTCCTGCCCCATGTCCTGCCCCATGTCCTGCCCTATGTCCTGTCTTATGTCCTGCCCCATGTAATGCCCCATGTCCTGCTCCATGTCTTCCCCCTGTCCTGCCCTATGTCTTATGTCCTGCCCCATGTCCTGCCTCATGTCCTGCCCCATGTCCTTCCCTATGTCCTGTCCCATATCCTGCCCCATTTCCTGCCCCATGTCCTGCTCCATGTCCTGCCCCATGTCCTGCCCCATGTCCCGCTCCATGTCCTCCCCCTGTCCTGCCTCATGTCCCATGTCCTGCCCCATGTCCTGCCCCATGTCCTGCCCCATGTCCTGCCCCATGTCCTGTCCCATGTCCTGCCCCATGTTTTGCCCCATGTCCTGTCCAATGTCCTGCCTTATGTCCTGCCCCATGTCCTGCCCCATGTCCTGCCCCATGTCCTGCCCCATGTCCTGCCCTATGTCCTGCCCCATGTCCTGCCCCATGTCCTGCCCTATGTCCTGTCCCTGTCCTGTCCCATGTCCTGCCCCATGTCCTGCCCCATGTCCTTCCCTATGTCCTGTCCCATGTCCTGCCCCATGTCCTGCCCCATGTCCTGCTCCATGTCCTGTCCCATGTCCTGCCCCATGTCCTGCCCCATGTCCTGCCCCATGTCCTGTCCCATGTCCTGCCTCATGTCCTGCCCCATGTCCTGCCCCATGTCCTGCCCCATGTCCTGCCCCATGTCCTGTCCCATGTCCTGCCCCATGTCATGCCCCATGTCCTGCCCCATGTCCTGCCCCATGTCCCATGTCCTGCCCCATGTCCTGCCCTTTGTCCTGTCCCATTTCCTGCCCTATGTCCTGCCCCATGTCCTGCCCCATGTCCTGCCCCATGTCCTGCCCCATGTTCTGCCCCATGTCCTGCCCTATGTCTTGCCCCATGTCCCATGTCCTGCCCCATGTCCTGCCCCATGTCCTGCCCCATGTCCTTTCCTATGTCCTGTCCTATGTCCTGCCCCATGTCCTGCCCCATGTCCTGCTCCATGTCCTCCCCCTGTCCTGCCCCATGTCCCATGTCCTGCCCCATGTCCTGCCCCATGTCCTGCCCCATGTCCTGCCCTATGTCCTGTCCCATGTCCTGCCCCATGTCCTGCCCCATGTCCTGCCCTATGTCCTGCCCCATGTCTTGCCCCATGTCCCATGTCCTGCCTCATGTCCTGCCCCATGTCCTGCCCCATGTCCTGCCCTATGTCCTGCCCCATGTCCTGCCCCATTTTCTGCTCCATGTTCCACCCCATGTCCTGCCCCATGTCCCATGTCATGCCCCATGTCCTGCCCCATGTCCTGCCCCATGTCCTGTCCCATGTCCTGCTCCATGTCCTGCCCCATGTCTTACCTCATGTCCCATGTCCTGCCTCATGTCCTGCCCCATGTCCTGCCCCATATCCTGCCCCATGTCCTGCCCCATGTCCTGCCCCATGTCCTGTCCCATGTCCTGCCCAATGTCCTGCCCCATGTCCTGCTCCATGTCCTGCCCCATGTCCTGCCCCATGTCCTGCCCTATGTCCTGCCCCATGTCCTGCCCCATGTCCTGCCCCATGTCCTGCCCTATGTCCTGCCCCATGTCCTGCCCCATGTCCTGCCCCATGTCCTGTCCCATGTCATGTCCCATGTCCTGCTCCATGTCCTGCCCCATGTCCTGCCCCATGTCCTGCCCTATGTCCTGCCCCATATCCTGCCCCATGTCCTGCCCCATGTCCTGCCCCATGTCCTGCCCCATGTCCTGCCCCATGTCCTGCCCCATGTCCCATGTCCTGCCCCATGTCCTGCCCCTTGTCCTGTCCCATTTCCTGCCCCATGTCCTACCCCATGTCCTGCCCCATGTCCTGCCGCATGTCCTGCCCCATGTCCTGCCTCATGTCCTGCCCCATGTCTTGCCCCATGTCCCATGTCCTGCCCCATGTCCTGCCCCATGTCCTGCCCCATGTCCTGCCCTATGTCCTGTCTTATGTCCTGCCCCATGTAATGCCCCATGTCCTGCTCCATGTCTTCCCCCTGTCCTGCCCTATGTCTTATGTCCTGCCCCATGTCCTGCCTCATGTCCTGCCCCATGTCCTTCCCTATGTCCTGTCCCATATCCTGCCCCATTTCCTGCCCCATGTCCTGCTCCATGTCCTGCCCCATGTCCTGCCCCATGTCCCGCTCCATGTCCTCCCCCTGTCCTGCCTCATGTCCCATGTCCTGCCCCATGTCCTGCCCCATGTCCTGCCCCATGTCCTGCCCCATGTCCTGTCCCTTGTCCTGCCCCATGTTTTGCCCCATGTCCTGTCCAATGTCCTGCCTTATGTCCTGCCCCATGTCCTGCCCCATGTCCTGCCCCATGTCCTGCCCCATGTCCTGCCCTATGTCATGCCCCATGTCCTGCCCCATGTCCTGCCCCATGTCCTGCCCCATGTCCTGCCCCATGTCCTGCCCTATGTCCTGCCCCATGTCCTGCCCCATGTCCCATGTCCTGCCCCATGTCCTGCCCCTTGTCCTGTCCCATTTCCTGCCCCATGTCCTGCCCCATAGCCTGGCCTTTGTCCTGCCCCATGTCCTGTCCCATGTCCTGCCCCATGTCTTGCCCCATGTCCCATGTCCTGCCCCATGTCCTGCCCCATGTCCTGCCCCATGTCCTGCCCTATGTCCTGTCCCATGTCCTGTCCCATGTCATGTCCCATGTCCTGCTCCATGTCCTGCCCCATGTCCTGCCCCATGTCCTGCCCTATGTCCTGCCCCATGTCCTGCCCCATGTCCTGCCCCATGTCCTGCTCCATGACCTGCCCCATGTCCCATGTCCTGCCCCATGTCCTGCCCCATGTCCTGCCCCAAGTCCTGCCTCATGTCCTGCCCCATGTCCTGCCCCATGTCCTGCCCCATGTCCTGCCCCATGTCCTGCCCTATGTCCTGCCCCATGTCCTGCCCCATGTCCTGCCCTATGTCCTGTCCCATGTCCTGTCCCATGTCCTGCCCCATGTCCTGCCCCATGTCCTTCCCTATGTCCTGTCCCATGTCCTGCCCCATGTCCTGCCCCATGTCCTGCTCCATGTCCTCCCCCTGTCCTGCCTCATGTCCCATGTCCTGCCCCGTGTCCTGCCCAATGTCCTGCCCCATGTCCTGCCCTATGTCCTGTCCCATGTCCTGCCCCATGTCCTGCCCCATGTCCTGCCCCATGTCCTGCCCCATGTCTTTCCCCATGTCCCATATCCTGCCCCATGTCCTGCCCCATGTCCTGCCCCATGTCCTGCCCCATGTCCTGTCCCATGTCCTGCCTCATGTCCTGCCCCATGTCCTGCCCCATAGCCTGGCCTATGTCCTGCCCCATGTCCTGTCCCATGTCCTGCCCCATGTCCTGCCCCATGTCCTGCCCCATGTCCTGCCCCATGTCCTGCCCCATGTCCTGTCCCATGTCATGTCCCATGTCCTGCTCCATGTCCTGCCCCATGTCCTGCCCCATGTCCTGCCCTATGTCCTGCCCCATGTCCTGCCCCATGTGCTGCCCCATGTCCTGCCCCATGTCCTGCCCTATGTCCTGCCCCATGTCCTGCCCCATGTCTTGCCCCATGTCCCATGTCCTGCCCCATGTCCTGCCCCATGTCCTACCCCATGTCCTGCCCTATGTCCTGTCTTATGTCCTGCCCCATGTCCTGCCCCATGTCCTGCTCCATGTCCTGCCCCATGTCCTGCTCCATGTCCCATGTCCTGCCCCATGTCCTGCCCCATGTCCTGTCCCATGTCCTGCCTCATGTCCTGCCCCATGTCCTGCCCCATGTCCTGCCCCATGTCCTGCCCCATGTCCTGTCCCATGTCCTGCCCCATGTCATGCCCCATGTCCTGCCCCATGTCCTGCCCCATGTCCCATGTCCTGCCCCATGTCCTGCCCTTTGTCCTGTCCCATTTCCTGCCCCATGTCCTGCCCCATGTCCTGCCCCATGTCCTGCCCCATGTCCTGCCCCATGTTCTGCCCCATGTCCTGCCCTATGTCTTGCCCCATGTCCCATGTCCTGCCCCATGTCCTGCCCCATGTCCTGCCCCATGTCCTTTCCTATGTCCTGTCCTATGTCCTGCCCCATGTCCTGCCCCATGTCCTGCTCCATGTCCTCCCCCTGTCCTGCCCCATGTCCCATGTCCTGCCCCATGTCCTGCCCCATGTCCTGCCCCATGTCCTGCCCTATGTCCTGTCCCATGTCCTGCCCCATGTCCTGCCCCATGTCCTGCCCTATGTCCTGCCCCATGTCTTGCCCCATGTCCCATGTCCTGCCTCATGTCCTGCCCCATGTCCTGCCCCATGTCCTGCCCTATGTCCTGCCCCATGTCCTGCCCCATTTTCTGCTCCATGTTCCACCCCATGTCCTGCCCCATGTCCCATGTCATGCCCCATGTCCTGCCCCATGTCCTGCCCCATGTCCTGTCCCATGTCCTGCTACATGTCCTGCCCCATGTCTTACCTCATGTCCCATGTCCTGCCTCATGTCCTGCCCCATGTCCTGCCCCATATCCTGCCCCATGTCCTGCCCCATGTCCTGCCCCATGTCCTGTCCCATGTCCTGCCCAATGTCCTGCCCCATGTCCTGCTCCATGTCCTGCCCCATGTCCTGCCCCATGTCCTGCCCTATGTCCTGCCCCATGTCCTGCCCCATGTCCTGCCCCATGTCCTGCCCTATGTCCTGCCCCATGTCCTGCCCCATGTCCTGCCCCATGTCCTGTCCCATGTCATGTCCCATGTCCTGCTCCATGTCCTGCCCCATGTCCTGCCCCATGTCCTGCCCTATAACCTGCCCCATATCCTGCCCCATGTCCTGCCCCATGTCCTGCCCCATGTCCTGCCCCATGTCCTGCCCCATGTCCTGCCCCATGTCCCATGTCCTGCCCCATGTCCTGCCCCTTGTCCTGTCCCATTTCCTGCCCCATGTCCTACCCCATGTCCTGCCCCATGTCCTGCCCCATGTCCTGCCCCATGTCCTGCCTCATGTCCTGCCCCATGTCTTGCCCCATGTCCCATGTCCTGCCCCATGTCCTGCCCCATGTCCTGCCCCATGTCCTGCCCTATGTCCTGTCTTATGTCCTGCCCCATGTAATGCCCCATGTCCTGCTCCATGTCTTCCCCCTGTCCTGCCCTATGTCTTATGTCCTGCCCCATGTCCTGCCTCATGTCCTGCCCCATGTCCTTCCCTATGTCCTGTCCCATATCCTGCCCCATTTCCTGCCCCATGTCCTGCTCCATGTCCTGCCCCATGTCCTGCCCCATGTCCCGCTCCATGTCCTCCCCCTGTCCTGCCTCATGTCCCATGTCCTGCCCCATGTCCTGCCCCATGTCCTGCCCCATGTCCTGCCCCATGTCCTGTCCCATGTCCTGCCCCATGTTTTGCCCCATGTCCTGTCCAATGTCCTGCCTTATGTCCTGCCCCATGTCCTGCCCCATGTCCTGCCCCATGTCCTGCCCCATGTCCTGCCCTATGTCCTGCCCCATGTCCTGCCCCATGTCCTGCCCTATGTCCTGTCCCTGTCCTGTCCCATGTCCTGCCCCATGTCCTGCCCCATGTCCTTCCCTATGTCCTGTCCCATGTCCTGCCCCATGTCCTGCCCCATGTCCTGCTCCATGTCCTGTCCCATGTCCTGCCCCATGTCCTGCCCCATGTCCTGCCCCATGTCCTGTCCCATGTCCTGCCTCATGTCCTGCCCCATGTCCTGCCCCATGTCCTGCCCCATGTCCTGCCCCATGTCCTGTCCCATGTCCTGCCCCATGTCATGCCCCATGTCCTGCCCCATGTCCTGCCCCATGTCCCATGTCCTGCCCCATGTCCTGCCCTTTGTCCTGTCCCATTTCCTGCCCCATGTCCTGCCCCATGTCCTGCCCCATGTCCTGCCCCATGTCCTGCCCCATGTTCTGGCCTATGTCCTGCCCTATGTCTTGCCCCATGTCCCATGTCCTGCCCCATGTCCTGCCCCATGTCCTGCCCCATGTCCTTTCCTATGTCCTGTCCTATGTCCTGCCCCATGTCCTGCCCCATGTCCTGCTCCATGTCCTCCCCCTGTCCTGCCCCATGTCCCATGTCCTGCCCCATGTCCTGCCCCATGTCCTGCCCCATGTCCTGCCCTATGTCCTGTCCCATGTCCTGCCCCATGTCCTGCCCCATGTCCTGCCCTATGTCCTGCCCCATGTCTTGCCCCATGTCCCATGTCCTGCCTCATGTCCTGCCCCATGTCCTGCCCCATGTCCTGCCCTATGTCCTGCCCCATGTCCTGCCCCATTTTCTGCTCCATGTTCCACCCCATGTCCTGCCCCATGTCCCATGTCATGCCCCATGTCCTGCCCCATGTCCTGCCCCATGTCCTGTCCCATGTCCTGCTCCATGTCCTGCCCCATGTCTTACCTCATGTCCCATGTCCTGCCTCATGTCCTGCCCCATGTCCTGCCCCATATCCTGCCCCATGTCCTGCCCCATGTCCTGCCCCATGTCCTGTCCCATGTCCTGCCCAATGTCCTGCCCCATGTCCTGCTCCATGTCCTGCCCCATGTCCTGCCCCATGTCCTGCCCTATGTCCTGCCCCATGTCCTGCCCCATGTCCTGCCCCATGTCCTGCCCTATGTCCTGCCCCATGTCCTGCCCCATGTCCTGCCCCATGTCCTGTCCCATGTCATGTCCCATGTCCTGCTCCATGTCCTGCCCCATGTCCTGCCCCATGTCCTGCCCTATGTCCTGCCCCATATCCTGCCCCATGTCCTGCCCCATGTCCTGCCCCATGTCCTGCCCCATGTCCTGCCCCATGTCCTGCCCCATGTCCCATGTCCTGCCCCATGTCCTGCCCCTTGTCCTGTCCCATTTCCTGCCCCATGTCCTACCCCATGTCCTGCCCCATGTCCTGCCGCATGTCCTGCCCCATGTCCTGCCTCATGTCCTGCCCCATGTCTTGCCCCATGTCCCATGTCCTGCCCCATGTCCTGCCCCATGTCCTGCCCCATGTCCTGCCCTATGTCCTGTCTTATGTCCTGCCCCATGTAATGCCCCATGTCCTGCTCCATGTCTTCCCCCTGTCCTGCCCTATGTCTTATGTCCTGCCCCATGTCCTGCCTCATGTCCTGCCCCATGTCCTTCCCTATGTCCTGTCCCATATCCTGCCCCATTTCCTGCCCCATGTCCTGCTCCATGTCCTGCCCCATGTCCTGCCCCATGTCCCGCTCCATGTCCTCCCCCTGTCCTGCCTCATGTCCCATGTCCTGCCCCATGTCCTGCCCCATGTCCTGCCCCATGTCCTGCCCCATGTCCTGTCCCATGTCCTGCCCCATGTTTTGCCCCATGTCCTGTCCAATGTCCTGCCTTATGTCCTGCCCCATGTCCTGCCCCATGTCCTGCCCCATGTCCTGCCCCATGTCCTGCCCTATGTCCTGCCCCATGTCCTGCCCCATGTCCTGCCCCATGTCCTGCCCCATGTCCTGCCCCATGTCCTGCCCTATGTCCTGCCCCATGTCCTGCCCCATGTCCCATGTCCTGCCCCATGTCCTGCCCCTTGTCCTGTCCCATTTCCTGCCCCATGTCCTGCCCCATAGCCTGGCCTATGTCCTGCCCCATGTCCTGTCCCATGTCCTGCCCCATGTCTTGCCCCATGTCCCATGTCCTGCCCCATGTCCTACCCCATGTCCTGCCCCATGTCCTGCCCTATGTCCTGTCCCATGTCCTGTCCCATGTCATGTCCCATGTCCTGCTCCATGTCCTGCCCCATGTCCTGCCCCATGTCCTGCCCTATGTCCTGCCCCATGTCCTGCCCCATGTCCTGCCCCATGTCCTGCTCCATGACCTGCCCCATGTCCCATGTCCTGCCCCATGTCCTGCCCCATGTCCTGCCCCAAGTCCTGCCTCATGTCCTGCCCCATGTCCTGCCCCATGTCCTGCCCCATGTCCTGCCCCATGTCCTGCCCTATGTCCTGCCCCATGTCCTGCCCCATGTCCTGCCCTATGTCCTGTCCCATGTCCTGTCCCATGTCCTGCCCCATGTCCTGCCCCATGTCCTTCCCTATGTCCTGTCCCATGTCCTGCCCCATGTCCTGCCCCATGTCCTGCTCCATGTCCTCCCCCTGTCCTGCCTCATGTCCCATGTCCTGCCCCGTGTCCTGCCCAATGTCCTGCCCCATGTCCTGCCCTATGTCCTGTCCCATGTCCTGCCCCATGTCCTGCCCCATGTCCTGCCCCATGTCCTGCCCCATGTCTTTCCCCATGTCCCATATCCTGCCCCATGTCCTGCCCCATGTCCTGCCCCATGTCCTGCACCATGTTCTGTCCCATGTCCTGCCTCATGTCCTGCCCCATGTCCTGCCCCATAGCCTGGCCTATGTCCTGCCCCATGTCCTGTCCCATGTCCTGCCCCATGTCCTGCCCCATGTCCTGCCCCATGTCCTGCCCCATGTCCTGCCCCATGTCCTGTCCCATGTCATGTCCCATGTCCTGCTCCATGTCCTGCCCCATGTCCTGCCCCATGTCCTGCCCTATGTCCTGCCCCATGTCCTGCCCCATGTCCTGCCCCATGTCCTGCCCCATGTCCTGCCCTATGTCCTGCCCCATGTCCTGCTCCATGTCTTCCCCCTGTCCTGCCCTATGTCTTATGTCCTGCCCCATGTCCTGCCTCATGTCCTGCCCTATGTCCTGCCCCATGTCTTGCCCCATGTCCCATGTCCTGCCTCATGTCCTGCCCCATGTCCTGCCCCATGTCCTGCCCTATGTCCTGCCCCATGTCCTGCCCCATTTTCTGCTCCATGTTCCACCCCATGTCCTGCCCCATGTCCCATGTCATGCCCCATGTCCTGCCCCATGTCCTGCCCCATGTCCTGTCCCATGTCCTGCTCCATGTCCTGCCCCATGTCTTACCTCATGTCCCATGTCCTGCCTCATGTCCTGCCCCATGTCCTGCCCCATATCCTGCCCCATGTCCTGCCCCATGTCCTGCCCCATGTCCTGTCCCATGTCCTGCCCAATGTCCTGCCCCATGTCCTGCTCCATGTCCTGCCCCATGTCCTGCCCCATGTCCTGCCCTATGTCCTGCCCCATGTCCTGCCCCATGTCCTGCCCCATGTCCTGCCCTATGTCCTGCCCCATGTCCTGCCCCATGTCCTGCCCCATGTCCTGTCCCATGTCATGTCCCATGTCCTGCTCCATGTCCTGCCCCATGTCCTGCCCCATGTCCTGCCCTATGTCCTGCCCCATATCCTGCCCCATGTCCTGCCCCATGTCCTGCCCCATGTCCTGCCCCATGTCCTGCCCCATGTCCTGCCCCATGTCCCATGTCCTGCCCCATGTCCTGCCCCTTGTCCTGTCCCATTTCCTGCCCCATGTCCTACCCCATGTCCTGCCCCATGTCCTGCCGCATGTCCTGCCCCATGTCCTGCCTCATGTCCTGCCCCATGTCTTGCCCCATGTCCCATGTCCTGCCCCATGTCCTGCCCCATGTCCTGCCCCATGTCCTGCCCTATGTCCTGTCTTATGTCCTGCCCCATGTAATGCCCCATGTCCTGCTCCATGTCTTCCCCCTGTCCTGCCCTATGTCTTATGTCCTGCCCCATGTCCTGCCTCATGTCCTGCCCCATGTCCTTCCCTATGTCCTGTCCCATATCCTGCCCCATTTCCTGCCCCATGTCCTGCTCCATGTCCTGCCCCATGTCCTGCCCCATGTCCCGCTCCATGTCCTCCCCCTGTCCTGCCTCATGTCCCATGTCCTGCCCCATGTCCTGCCCCATGTCCTGCCCCATGTCCTGCCCCATGTCCTGTCCCATGTCCTGCCCCATGTTTTGCCCCATGTCCTGCCCCATGTCCTGCCCCATGTCCTGCCCCTTGTCCTGTCCCATTTCCTGCCCCATGTCCTGCCCCATAGCCTGGCCTATGTCCTGCCCCATGTCCTGTCCCATGTCCTGCCCCATGTCTTGCCCCATGTCCCATGTCCTGCCCCATGTCCTGCCCCATGTCCTGCCCCATGTCCTGCCCTATGTCCTGTCCCATGTCCTGTCCCATGTCATGTCCCATGTCCTGCTCCATGTCCTGCCCCATGTCCTGCCCCATGTCCTGCCCTATGTCCTGCCCCATGTCCTGCCCCATGTCCTGCCCCATGTCCTGCTCCATGACCTGCCCCATGTCCCATGTCCTGCCCCATGTCCTGCCCCATGTCCTGCCCCAAGTCCTGCCTCATGTCCTGCCCCATGTCCTGCCCCATGTCCTGCCCCATGTCCTGCCCCATGTCCTGCCCTATGTCCTGCCCCATGTCCTGCCCCATGTCCTGCCCTATGTCCTGTCCCATGTCCTGTCCCATGTCCTGCCCCATGTCCTGCCCCATGTCCTTCCCTATGTCCTGTCCCATGTCCTGCCCCATGTCCTGCCCCATGTCCTGCTCCATGTCCTCCCCCTGTCCTGCCTCATGTCCCATGTCCTGCCCCGTGTCCTGCCCAATGTCCTGCCCCATGTCCTGCCCTATGTCCTGTCCCATGTCCTGCCCCATGTCCTGCCCCATGTCCTGCCCCATGTCCTGCCCCATGTCTTTCCCCATGTCCCATATCCTGCCCCATGTCCTGCCCCATGTCCTGCCCCATGTCCTGCCCCATGTCCTGTCCCATGTCCTGCCTCATGTCCTGCCCCATGTCCTGCCCCATAGCCTGGCCTATGTCCTGCCCCATGTCCTGTCCCATGTCCTGCCCCATGTCCTGCCCCATGTCCTGCCCCATGTCCTGCCCCATGTCCTGCCCCATGTCCTGTCCCATGTCATGTCCCATGTCCTGCTCCATGTCCTGCCCCATGTCCTGCCCCATGTCCTGCCCTATGTCCTGCCCCATGTCCTGCCCCATGTCCTGCCCCATGTCCTGCCCCATGTCCTGCCCTATGTCCTGCCCCATGTCCTGCCCCATGTCTTGCCCCATGTCCCATGTCCTGCCCCATGTCCTGCCCCATGTCCTACCCCATGTCCTGCCCTATGTCCTGTCTTATGTCCTGCCCCATGTCCTGCCCCATGTCCTGCTCCATGTCCTGCCCCATGTCCTGCTCCATGTCCCATGTCCTGCCCCATGTCCTGCCCCATGTCCTGTCCCATGTCCTGCCTCATGTCCTGCCCCATGTCCTGCCCCATGTCCTGCCCCATGTCCTGCCCCATGTCCTGTCCCATGTCCTGCCCCATGTCCTATGTCCTGCCCCATGTCCTGCCCCTTGTCCTGTCCCATTTCCTGCCCCATGTCCTACCCCATGTCCTGCCCCATGTCATGCCCCATGTCCTGCCCCATGTCCTGCCTCATGTCCTGCCCCATGTCTTGCCCCATGTCCCATGTCCTGCCCCATGTCCTGCCCCATGTCCTGCCCCATGTCCTGCCCTATGTCCTGTCTTATGTCCTGCCCCATGTAATGCCCCATGTCCTGCTCCATGTCCTCCCCCTGTCCTGCCCTATGTCTTATGTCCTGCCCCATGTCCTGCCTCATGTCCTGCCCCATGTCCTGCCCTATGTCCTGTCCCATGTCCTGCCCCATTTCCTGCCCCATGTCCTGCTCCATGTCCTGCCCCATGTCCTGCCCCATGTCCCGCTCCATGTCCTCCCCCTGTCCTGCCTTATGTCCCATGTCCTGCCCCATGTCCTGCCCCATGTCCTGCCCCATGTCCTGCCCCATGTCCTGTCCCATGTCCTGCCCCATGTTTTGCCCCATGTCCTGTCCAATGTCCTGCCTCATGTCCTGCCCCATGTCCTGCCCCATGTCCTGCCCCATGTCCTGCCCCATGTCCTGCCCTATGTCCTGCCCCATGTCCTGCCCCATGTCCTGCCCTATGTCCTGTCCCATGTCCTGTCCCATGTCCTGCCCCATGTCCTGCCCCATGTCCTTCCCTATGTCCTGTCCCATGTCCTGCCCCATGTCCTGCCCCATGTCCTGCTCCATGTCCTGTCCCATGTCCTGCCCCATGTCCTGCCCCATGTCCTGCCCCATGTCCTGCCCTATGTCCTGTCCCATGTCCTGCCCCATGTCCTGCCCCATGTCCTGCCCTATGTCCTGCCCCATGTCTTGCCCCATGTCCCATGTCCTGCCCCATGTCCTGCCCCATGTCCTGCCCTATGTCCTGCCCCATGTCCTGCCCCATGTCCTGCCCCATGTCCTGCCCCATGTCCTGCCCTATGTCCTGCCCCATGTCCTGCCCCATGTCCCATGTCCTGCCCCATGTCCTGCCCCTTGTCCTGTCCCATTTCCTGCCCCATGTCCTGCCCCATGTCCTGCCCCATGTCCTGCCCCATGTCCTGCCCCATGTCCTGCCCCATGTCTTGCCCCATGTCCCATGTCCTGCCCCATGTCCTGCCCCATGTCCTGCCCCATGTCCTGCCCTATGTCCTGTCCCATGTCCTGTCCCATGTCATGTCCCATGTCCTGCTCCATGTCCTGCCCCATGTCCTGCCCCATGTCCTGCCCTATGTCCTGCCCCATGTCCTGCCCCATGTCCTGCCCCATGTCCTGCTCCATGACCTGCCCCATGTCCCATGTCCTGCCCCATGTCCTGCCCCATGTCCTGCCCCAAGTCCTGCCTCATGTCCTGCCCCATGTCCTGCCCCATGTCCTGCCCCATGTCCTGCCCCATGTCCTGCCCTATGTCCTGCCCCATGTCCTGCCCCATGTCCTGCCCCATGTCCTGCCCCATGTCCTGCCCCATGTCCTACCCCATGTCCTGCCCTATGTCCTGTCTTATGTCCTGCCCCATGTCCTGCCCCATGTCCTGCTCCATGTCCTGCCCCATGTCCTGCTCCATGTCCCATGTCCTGCCCCATGTCCTGCCCCATGTCCTGTCCCATGTCCTGCCTCATGTCCTGCCCCATGTCCTGCCCCATGTCCTGCCCCATGTCCTGCCCCATGTCCTGTCCCATGTCCTGTCCCATGTCATGCCCCATGTCCTGCCCCATGTCCTGCCCCATGTCCCATGTCCTGCCCCATGTCCTGCCCTTTGTCCTGTCCCATTTCCTGCCCCATGTCCTGCTCCATGTCCTGCCCCATGTCCTGCCCCATGTCCTGCCCCATGTCCTGTCCCATGTCCTGCCCTATGTCCTGCCCCATGTCCTGCCCCATGTCCTGCCCCATGTCCTGCCCTATGTCCTGCCCCATGTCCTGCCCCATGTCCTGCCCCATGTCCTGCCCCATGTCCTGCCCCATGTCCCATGTCCTGCCCCATGTCCTGCCCCTTGTCCTGTCCCATTTCCTGCCCCATGTCCTACCCCATGTCCTGCCCCATGTCCTGCCCCATGTCCTGCCCCATGTCCTGCCTCATGTCCTGCCCCATGTCTTGCACCATGTCCCATGTCCTGCCCCATGTCCTGCCCCATGTCCTGCCCCATGTCCTGCCCTATGTCCTGTCTTATGTCCTGCCCCATGTTATGCCCCATGTCCTGCTCCATGTCCTCCCCCTGTCCTGCCCTATGTCTTATGTCCTGCCCCATGTCCTGCCTCATGTCCTGCCCCATGTCCTTCCCTATGTCCTGTCCCATATCCTGCCCCATTTCCTGCCCCATGTCCTGCTCCATGTCCTGCCCCATGTCCTGCCCCATGTCCCGCTCCATGTCCTCCCCCTGTCCTGCCTCATGTCCCATGTCCTGCCCCATGTCCTGCCCCATGTCCTGCCCCATGTCCTGCCCCATGTCCTGTCCCATGTCCTGCCCCATGTTTTGCCCCATGTCCTGTCCAATGTCCTGCCTTATGTCCTGCCCCATGTCCTGCCCCATGTCCTGCCCCATGTCCTGCCCCATGTCCTGCCCTATGTCCTGCCCCATGTCCTGCCCCATGTCCTGCCCTATGTCCTGTCCCTGTCCTGTCCCATGTCCTGCCCCATGTCCTGCCCCATGTCCTTCCCTATGTCCTGTCCCATGTCCTGCCCCATGTCCTGCCCCATGTCCTGCTCCATGTCCTGTCCCATGTCCTGCCCCATGTCCTGCCCCATGTCCTGCCCCATGTCCTGCCCTATGTCCTGTCCCATGTCCTGCCCCATGTCCTGCCCCATGTCCTGCCCCATGTCCTGCCCCATGTCTTTCCCCATGTCCCATGTCCTGCCCCATGTCCTGCCCCATGTCCTGCCTCATGTCCTGCCTCATGTCCTGCCCCATGTCCTGCCCCATGTCCTGCCCCATGTCCTGCCCCATGTCCTGTCCCATGTCCTGCCCCATGTCATGCCCCATGTCCTGCCCCATGTCCTGCCCCATGTATCCATGTCCTGCCCCATGTCCTGCCCTTTGTCCTGTCCTATGTCCTGCCCCATGTCCTGCCCCTTGTCCTGTCCCATTTCCTGCCCCATGTCCTACCCCATGTCCTGCCCCATGTCATGCCCCATGTCCTGCCCCATGTCCTGCCTCATGTCCTGCCCCATGTCTTGCCCCATGTCCCATGTCCTGCCCCATGTCCTGCCCCATGTCCTGCCCCATGTCCTGCCCTATGTCCTGTCTTATGTCCTGCCCCATGTTATGCCCCATGTCCTGCTCCATGTCCTCCCCCTGTCCTGCCCTATGTCTTATGTCTTGCCCCATGTCCTGCCTCATGTCCTGCCCCATGTCCTGCCCTATGTCCTGTCCCATGTCCTGCCCCATTTCCTGCCCCATGTCCTGCTCCATGTCCTGCCCCATGTCCTGCCCCATGTCCCGCTCCATGTCCTCCCCCTGTCCTGCCTTATGTCCCATGTCCTGCCCCATGTCCTGCCCCATGTCCTGCCCCATGTCCTGCCCCATGTCCTGTCCCATGTCCTGCCCCATGTTTTGCCCCATGTCCTGTCCAATGTCCTGCCTCATGTCCTGCCCCATGTCCTGCCCCATGTCCTGCCCCATGTCCTGCCCCATGTCCTGCCCTATGTCCTGCCCCATGTCCTGCCCCATGTCCTGCCCTATGTCCTGTCCCATGTCCTGTCCCATGTCCTGCCCCATGTCCTGCCCCATGTCCTTCCCTATGTCCTATCCCATGTCCTGCCCCATGTCCTGCCCCATGTCCTGCTCCATGTCCTGTCCCATGTCCTGCCCCATGTCCTGCCCCATGTCCTGCCCCATGTCCTGCCCTATGTCCTGTCCCATGTCCTGCCCCATGTCCTGCCCCATGTCCTGCCCTATGTCCTGCCCCATGTCTTGCCCCATGTCCCATGTCCTGCCCCATGTCCTGCCCCATGTCCTGCCCTATGTCCTGCCCCATGTCCTGCCCCATGTCCTGCCCCATGTCCTGCCCCATGTCCTGCCCTATGTCCTGCCCTATGTCCTGCCCCATGTCCTGCCCCATGTCCTGCCCCATGTCCTGCCCCATGTCCTGCCCCATGTCCCATGTCCTGCCCCATGTCCTGCCCCTTGTCCTGTCCCATTTCCTGCCCCATGTCCTACCCCATGTCCTGCCCCATGTCCTGCCCCATGTCCTGCCCCATGTCCTGCCTCATGTCCTGCCCCATGTCTTGCACCATGTCCCATGTCCTGCCCCATGTCCTGCCCCATGTCCTGCCCCATGTCCTGCCCTATGTCCTGTCTTATGTCCTGCCCCATGTTATGCCCCATGTCCTGCTCCATGTCCTCCCCCTGTCCTGCCCTATGTCTTATGTCCTGCCCCATGTCCTGCCTCATGTCCTGCCCCATGTCCTTCCCTATGTCCTGTCCCATATCCTGCCCCATTTCCTGCCCCATGTCCTGCTCCATGTCCTGCCCCATGTCCTGCCCCATGTCCCGCTCCATGTCCTCCCCCTGTCCTGCCTCATGTCCCATGTCCTGCCCCATGTCCTGCCCCATGTCCTGCCCCATGTCCTGCCCCATGTCCTGTCCCATGTCCTGCCCCATGTTTTGCCCCATGTCCTGTCCAATGTCCTGCCTTATGTCCTGCCCCATGTCCTGCCCCATGTCCTGCCCCATGTCCTGCCCCATGTCCTGCCCTATGTCCTGCCCCATGTCCTGCCCCATGTCCTGCCCTATGTCCTGTCCCTGTCCTGTCCCATGTCCTGCCCCATGTCCTGCCCCATGTCCTTCCCTATGTCCTGTCCCATGTCCTGCCCCATGTCCTGCCCCATGTCCTGCCCCATGTCTTTCCCCATGTCCCATATCCTGCCCCATGTCCTGCCCCATGTCCTGCCCCATGTCCTGCCCCATGTCCTGTCCCATGTCCTGCCTCATGTCCTGCCCCATGTCCTGCCCCATAGCCTGGCCTATGTCCTGCCCCATGTCCTGTCCCATGTCCTGCCCCATGTCCTGCCCCATGTCCTGCCCCATGTCCTGCCCCATGTCCTGCCCCATGTCCTGTCCCATGTCATGTCCCATGTCCTGCTCCATGTCCTGCCCCATGTCCTGCCCCATGTCCTGCCCTATGTCCTGCCCCATGTCCTGCCCCATGTCCTGCCCCATGTCCTGCCCCATGTCCTGCCCTATGTCCTGCCCCATGTCCTGCCCCATGTCTTGCCCCATGTCCCATGTCCTGCCCCATGTCCTGCCCCATGTCCTACCCCATGTCCTGCCCTATGTCCTGTCTTATGTCCTGCCCCATGTCCTGCCCCATGTCCTGCTCCATGTCCTGCCCCATGTCCTGCTCCATGTCCCATGTCCTGCCCCATGTCCTGCCCCATGTCCTGTCCCATGTCCTGCCTCATGTCCTGCCCCATGTCCTGCCCCATGTCCTGCCCCATGTCCTGCCCCATGTCCTGTCCCATGTCCTGCCCCATGTCCTATGTCCTGCCCCATGTCCTGCCCCTTGTCCTGTCCCATTTCCTGCCCCATGTCCTACCCCATGTCCTGCCCCATGTCATGCCCCATGTCCTGCCCCATGTCCTGCCTCATGTCCTGCCCCATGTCTTGCCCCATGTCCCATGTCCTGCCCCATGTCCTGCCCCATGTCCTGCCCCATGTCCTGCCCTATGTCCTGTCTTATGTCCTGCCCCATGTAATGCCCCATGTCCTGCTCCATGTCCTCCCCCTGTCCTGCCCTATGTCTTATGTCCTGCCCCATGTCCTGCCTCATGTCCTGCCCCATGTCCTGCCCTATGTCCTGTCCCATGTCCTGCCCCATTTCCTGCCCCATGTCCTGCTCCATGTCCTGCCCCATGTCCTGCCCCATGTCCCGCTCCATGTCCTCCCCCTGTCCTGCCTTATGTCCCATGTCCTGCCCCATGTCCTGCCCCATGTCCTGCCCCATGTCCTGCCCCATGTCCTGTCCCATGTCCTGCCCCATGTTTTGCCCCATGTCCTGTCCAATGTCCTGCCTCATGTCCTGCCCCATGTCCTGCCCCATGTCCTGCCCCATGTCCTGCCCCATGTCCTGCCCTATGTCCTGCCCCATGTCCTGCCCCATGTCCTGCCCTATGTCCTGTCCCATGTCCTGTCCCATGTCCTGCCCCATGTCCTGCCCCATGTCCTTCCCTATGTCCTGTCCCATGTCCTGCCCCATGTCCTGCCCCATGTCCTGCTCCATGTCCTGTCCCATGTCCTGCCCCATGTCCTGCCCCATGTCCTGCCCCATGTCCTGCCCTATGTCCTGTCCCATGTCCTGCCCCATGTCCTGCCCCATGTCCTGCCCTATGTCCTGCCCCATGTCTTGCCCCATGTCCCATGTCCTGCCCCATGTCCTGCCCCATGTCCTGCCCTATGTCCTGCCCCATGTCCTGCCCCATGTCCTGCCCCATGTCCTGCCCCATGTCCTGCCCTATGTCCTGCCCCATGTCCTGCCCCATGTCCCATGTCCTGCCCCATGTCCTGCCCCTTGTCCTGTCCCATTTCCTGCCCCATGTCCTGCCCCATGTCCTGCCCCATGTCCTGCCCCATGTCCTGCCCCATGTCCTGCCCCATGTCTTGCCCCATGTCCCATGTCCTGCCCCATGTCCTGCCCCATGTCCTGCCCCATGTCCTGCCCTATGTCCTGTCCCATGTCCTGTCCCATGTCATGTCCCATGTCCTGCTCCATGTCCTGCCCCATGTCCTGCCCCATGTCCTGCCCTATGTCCTGCCCCATGTCCTGCCCCATGTCCTGCCCCATGTCCTGCTCCATGACCTGCCCCATGTCCCATGTCCTGCCCCATGTCCTGCCCCATGTCCTGCCCCAAGTCCTGCCTCATGTCCTGCCCCATGTCCTGCCCCATGTCCTGCCCCATGTCCTGCCCCATGTCCTGCCCTATGTCCTGCCCCATGTCCTGCCCCATGTCCTGCCCCATGTCCTGCCCCATGTCCTGCCCCATGTCCTACCCCATGTCCTGCCCTATGTCCTGTCTTATGTCCTGCCCCATGTCCTGCCCCATGTCCTGCTCCATGTCCTGCCCCATGTCCTGCTCCATGTCCCATGTCCTGCCCCATGTCCTGCCCCATGTCCTGTCCCATGTCCTGCCTCATGTCCTGCCCCATGTCCTGCCCCATGTCCTGCCCCATGTCCTGCCCCATGTCCTGTCCCATGTCCTGTCCCATGTCATGCCCCATGTCCTGCCCCATGTCCTGCCCCATGTCCCATGTCCTGCCCCATGTCCTGCCCTTTGTCCTGTCCCATTTCCTGCCCCATGTCCTGCTCCATGTCCTGCCCCATGTCCTGCCCCATGTCCTGCCCCATGTCCTGTCCCATGTCCTGCCCTATGTCCTGCCCCATGTCCTGCCCCATGTCCTGCCCCATGTCCTGCCCTATGTCCTGCCCCATGTCCTGCCCCATGTCCTGCCCCATGTCCTGCCCCATGTCCTGCCCCATGTCCCATGTCCTGCCCCATGTCCTGCCCCTTGTCCTGTCCCATTTCCTGCCCCATGTCCTACCCCATGTCCTGCCCCATGTCCTGCCCCATGTCCTGCCCCATGTCCTGCCTCATGTCCTGCCCCATGTCTTGCACCATGTCCCATGTCCTGCCCCATGTCCTGCCCCATGTCCTGCCCCATGTCCTGCCCTATGTCCTGTCTTATGTCCTGCCCCATGTTATGCCCCATGTCCTGCTCCATGTCCTCCCCCTGTCCTGCCCTATGTCTTATGTCCTGCCCCATGTCCTGCCTCATGTCCTGCCCCATGTCCTTCCCTATGTCCTGTCCCATATCCTGCCCCATTTCCTGCCCCATGTCCTGCTCCATGTCCTGCCCCATGTCCTGCCCCATGTCCCGCTCCATGTCCTCCCCCTGTCCTGCCTCATGTCCCATGTCCTGCCCCATGTCCTGCCCCATGTCCTGCCCCATGTCCTGCCCCATGTCCTGTCCCATGTCCTGCCCCATGTTTTGCCCCATGTCCTGTCCAATGTCCTGCCTTATGTCCTGCCCCATGTCCTGCCCCATGTCCTGCCCCATGTCCTGCCCCATGTCCTGCCCTATGTCCTGCCCCATGTCCTGCCCCATGTCCTGCCCTATGTCCTGTCCCTGTCCTGTCCCATGTCCTGCCCCATGTCCTGCCCCATGTCCTTCCCTATGTCCTGTCCCATGTCCTGCCCCATGTCCTGCCCCATGTCCTGCTCCATGTCCTGTCCCATGTCCTGCCCCATGTCCTGCCCCATGTCCTGCCCCATGTCCTGCCCTATGTCCTGTCCCATGTCCTGCCCCATGTCCTGCCCCATGTCCTGCCCCATGTCCTGCCCCATGTCTTTCCCCATGTCCCATGTCCTGCCCCATGTCCTGCCCCATGTCCTGCCTCATGTCCTGCCTCATGTCCTGCCCCATGTCCTGCCCCATGTCCTGCCCCATGTCCTGCCCCATGTCCTGTCCCATGTCCTGCCCCATGTCATGCCCCATGTCCTGCCCCATGTCCTGCCCCATGTATCCATGTCCTGCCCCATGTCCTGCCCTTTGTCCTGTCCTATGTCCTGCCCCATGTCCTGCCCCTTGTCCTGTCCCATTTCCTGCCCCATGTCCTACCCCATGTCCTGCCCCATGTCATGCCCCATGTCCTGCCCCATGTCCTGCCTCATGTCCTGCCCCATGTCTTGCCCCATGTCCCATGTCCTGCCCCATGTCCTGCCCCATGTCCTGCCCCATGTCCTGCCCTATGTCCTGTCTTATGTCCTGCCCCATGTTATGCCCCATGTCCTGCTCCATGTCCTCCCCCTGTCCTGCCCTATGTCTTATGTCTTGCCCCATGTCCTGCCTCATGTCCTGCCCCATGTCCTGCCCTATGTCCTGTCCCATGTCCTGCCCCATTTCCTGCCCCATGTCCTGCTCCATGTCCTGCCCCATGTCCTGCCCCATGTCCCGCTCCATGTCCTCCCCCTGTCCTGCCTTATGTCCCATGTCCTGCCCCATGTCCTGCCCCATGTCCTGCCCCATGTCCTGCCCCATGTCCTGTCCCATGTCCTGCCCCATGTTTTGCCCCATGTCCTGTCCAATGTCCTGCCTCATGTCCTGCCCCATGTCCTGCCCCATGTCCTGCCCCATGTCCTGCCCCATGTCCTGCCCTATGTCCTGCCCCATGTCCTGCCCCATGTCCTGCCCTATGTCCTGTCCCATGTCCTGTCCCATGTCCTGCCCCATGTCCTGCCCCATGTCCTTCCCTATGTCCTATCCCATGTCCTGCCCCATGTCCTGCCCCATGTCCTGCTCCATGTCCTGTCCCATGTCCTGCCCCATGTCCTGCCCCATGTCCTGCCCCATGTCCTGCCCTATGTCCTGTCCCATGTCCTGCCCCATGTCCTGCCCCATGTCCTGCCCTATGTCCTGCCCCATGTCTTGCCCCATGTCCCATGTCCTGCCCCATGTCCTGCCCCATGTCCTGCCCTATGTCCTGCCCCATGTCCTGCCCCATGTCCTGCCCCATGTCCTGCCCCATGTCCTGCCCTATGTCCTGCCCTATGTCCTGCCCCATGTCCTGCCCCATGTCCTGCCCCATGTCCTGCCCCATGTCCTGCCCCATGTCCCATGTCCTGCCCCATGTCCTGCCCCTTGTCCTGTCCCATTTCCTGCCCCATGTCCTACCCCATGTCCTGCCCCATGTCCTGCCCCATGTCCTGCCCCATGTCCTGCCTCATGTCCTGCCCCATGTCTTGCACCATGTCCCATGTCCTGCCCCATGTCCTGCCCCATGTCCTGCCCCATGTCCTGCCCTATGTCCTGTCTTATGTCCTGCCCCATGTTATGCCCCATGTCCTGCTCCATGTCCTCCCCCTGTCCTGCCCTATGTCTTATGTCCTGCCCCATGTCCTGCCTCATGTCCTGCCCCATGTCCTTCCCTATGTCCTGTCCCATATCCTGCCCCATTTCCTGCCCCATGTCCTGCTCCATGTCCTGCCCCATGTCCTGCCCCATGTCCCGCTCCATGTCCTCCCCCTGTCCTGCCTCATGTCCCATGTCCTGCCCCATGTCCTGCCCCATGTCCTGCCCCATGTCCTGCCCCATGTCCTGTCCCATGTCCTGCCCCATGTTTTGCCCCATGTCCTGTCCAATGTCCTGCCTTATGTCCTGCCCCATGTCCTGCCCCATGTCCTGCCCCATGTCCTGCCCCATGTCCTGCCCTATGTCCTGCCCCATGTCCTGCCCCATGTCCTGCCCTATGTCCTGTCCCTGTCCTGTCCCATGTCCTGCCCCATGTCCTGCCCCATGTCCTTCCCTATGTCCTGTCCCATGTCCTGCCCCATGTCCTGCCCCATGTCCTGCTCCATGTCCTGTCCCATGTCCTGCCCCATGTCCTGCCCCATGTCCTGCCCCATGTCCTGCCCTATGTCCTGTCCCATGTCCTGCCCCATGTCCTGCCCCATGTCCTGCCCCATGTCCTGCCCCATGTCTTTCCCCATGTCCCATGTCCTGCCCCATGTCCTGCCCCATGTCCTGCCTCATGTCCTGCCTCATGTCCTGCCCCATGTCCTGCCCCATGTCCTGCCCCATGTCCTGCCCCATGTCCTGTCCCATGTCCTGCCCCATGTCATGCCCCATGTCCTGCCCCATGTCCTGCCCCATGTATCCATGTCCTGCCCCATGTCCTGCCCTTTGTCCTGTCCTATGTCCTGCCCCATGTCCTGCCCCTTGTCCTGTCCCATTTCCTGCCCCATGTCCTACCCCATGTCCTGCCCCATGTCATGCCCCATGTCCTGCCCCATGTCCTGCCTCATGTCCTGCCCCATGTCTTGCCCCATGTCCCATGTCCTGCCCCATGTCCTGCCCCATGTCCTGCCCCATGTCCTGCCCTATGTCCTGTCTTATGTCCTGCCCCATGTTATGCCCCATGTCCTGCTCCATGTCCTCCCCCTGTCCTGCCCTATGTCTTATGTCTTGCCCCATGTCCTGCCTCATGTCCTGCCCCATGTCCTGCCCTATGTCCTGTCCCATGTCCTGCCCCATTTCCTGCCCCATGTCCTGCTCCATGTCCTGCCCCATGTCCTGCCCCATGTCCCGCTCCATGTCCTCCCCCTGTCCTGCCTTATGTCCCATGTCCTGCCCCATGTCCTGCCCCATGTCCTGCCCCATGTCCTGCCCCATGTCCTGTCCCATGTCCTGCCCCATGTTTTGCCCCATGTCCTGTCCAATGTCCTGCCTCATGTCCTGCCCCATGTCCTGCCCCATGTCCTGCCCCATGTCCTGCCCCATGTCCTGCCCTATGTCCTGCCCCATGTCCTGCCCCATGTCCTGCCCTATGTCCTGTCCCATGTCCTGTCCCATGTCCTGCCCCATGTCCTGCCCCATGTCCTTCCCTATGTCCTATCCCATGTCCTGCCCCATGTCCTGCCCCATGTCCTGCTCCATGTCCTGTCCCATGTCCTGCCCCATGTCCTGCCCCATGTCCTGCCCCATGTCCTGCCCTATGTCCTGTCCCATGTCCTGCCCCATGTCCTGCCCCATGTCCTGCCCTATGTCCTGCCCCATGTCTTGCCCCATGTCCCATGTCCTGCCCCATGTCCTGCCCCATGTCCTGCCCTATGTCCTGCCCCATGTCCTGCCCCATGTCCTGCCCCATGTCCTGCCCCATGTCCTGCCCTATGTCCTGCCCCATGTCATGCCCGATGTCCCATGTCCTGCCCCATGTCCTGCCCCTTGTCCTGTCCCATTTCCTGCCCCATGTCCTGCCCCATGTCCTGCCCCATGTCCTGCCCCATGTCCTGCCCCATGTCCTGCCCCATGTCTTGCCCCATGTCCCATGTCCTGCCCCATGTCCTGCCCCATGTCCTGCCCCATGTCCTGCCCTATGTCCTGTCCCATGTCCTGTCCCATGTCATGTCCCATGTCCTGCTCCATGTCCTGCCCCATGTCCTGCCCCATGTCCTGCCCTATGTCCTGCCCCATGTCCTGCCCCATGTCCTGCCCCATGTCCTGCTCCATGACCTGCCCCATGTCCCATGTCCTGCCCCATGTCCTGCCCCATGTCCTGCCCCAAGTCCTGCCTCATGTCCTGCCCCATGTCCTGCCCCATGTCCTGCCCCATGTCCTGCCCCATGTCCTGCCCTATGTCCTGCCCCATGTCCTGCCCCATGTCCTGCCCCATGTCCTGCCCCATGTCCTGCCCCATGTCCTACCCCATGTCCTGCCCTATGTCCTGTCTTATGTCCTGCCCCATGTCCTGCCCCATGTCCTGCTCCATGTCCTGCCCCATGTCCTGCTCCATGTCCCATGTCCTGCCCCATGTCCTGCCCCATGTCCTGTCCCATGTCCTGCCTCATGTCCTGCCCCATGTCCTGCCCCATGTCCTGCCCCATGTCCTGCCCCATGTCCTGTCCCATGTCCTGCCCCATGTCATGCCCCATGTCCTGCCCCATGTCCTGCCCCATGTCCCATGTCCTGCCCCATGTCCTGCCCTTTGTCCTGTCCCATTTCCTGCCCCATGTCCTGCCCCATGTCCTGCCCCATGTCCTGCCCCATGTCCTGCCCCAAGTCCTGTCCCATGTCCTGCTCCATGTCCTGCCCCATGTCTTACCTCATGTCCCATGTCCTGCCTCATGTCCTGCCCCATGTCCTGCCCCATATCCTGCCCCATGTCCTGCCCCATGTCCTGCCCCATGTCCTGTCCCATGTCCTGCCCAATGTCCTGCCCCATGTCCTGCTCCATGTCCTGCCCCATGTCCTGCCCCATGTCCTGCCCTATGTCCTGCCCCATGTCCTGCCCCATGTCCTGCCCCATGTCCTGCCCTATGTCCTGCCCCATGTCCTGCCCCATGTCCTGCCCCATGTCCTGTCCCATGTCATGTCCCATGTCCTGCTCCATGTCCTGCCCCATGTCCTGCCCCATGTCCTGCCCTATGTCCTGCCCCATATCCTGCCCCATGTCCTGCCCCATGTCCTGCCCCATGTCCTGCCCCATGTCCTGCCCCATGTCCTGCCCCATGTCCTGCCCCTTGTCCTGTCCCATTTCCTGCCCCATGTCCTACCCCATGTCCTGCCCCATGTCCTGCCCCATGTCCTGCCCCATGTCCTGCCTCATGTCCTGCCCCATGTCTTGCCCCATGTCCCATGTCCTGCCCCATGTCCTGCCCCATGTCCTGCCCCATGTCCTGCCCTATGTCCTGTCTTATGTCCTGCCCCATGTAATGCCCCATGTCCTGCTCCATGTCCTCCCCCTGTCCTGCCCTATGTCTTATGTCCTGCCCCATGTCCTGCCTCATGTCCTGCCCCATGTCCTTCCCTATGTCCTGTCCCATATCCTGCCCCATTTCCTGCCCCATGTCCTGCTCCATGTCCTGCCCCATGTCCTGCCCCATGTCCCGCTCCATGTCCTCCCCCTGTCCTGCCTCATGTCCCATGTCCTGCCCCATGTCCTGCCCCATGTCCTGCCCCATGTCCTGCCCCATGTCCTGTCCCATGTCCTGCCCCATGTTTTGCCCCATGTCCTGTCCAATGTCCTGCCTTATGTCCTGCCCCATGTCCTGCCCCATGTCCTGCCCCATGTCCTGCCCCATGTCCTGCCCTATGTCCTGCCCCATGTCCTGCCCCATGTCCTGCCCTATGTCCTGTCCCTGTCCTGTCCCATGTCCTGCCCCATGTCCTGCCCCATGTCCTTCCCTATGTCCTGTCCCATGTCCTGCCCCATGTCCTGCCCCATGTCCTGCTCCATGTCCTGTCCCATGTCCTGCCCCATGTCCTGCCCCATGTCCTGCCCCATGTCCTGCCCTATGTCCTGTCCCATGTCCTGCCCCATGTCCTGCCCCATGTCCTGCCCCATGTCCTGCCCCATGTCTTTCCCCATGTCCCATGTCCTGCCCCATGTCCTGCCCCATGTCCTGCCTCATGTCCTGCCTCATGTCCTGCCCCATGTCCTGCCCCATGTCCTGCCCCATGTCCTGCCCCATGTCCTGTCCCATGTCCTGCCCCATGTCATGCCCCATGTCCTGCCCCATGTCCTGCCCCATGTCCCATGTCCTGCCTCATGTCCTGCCCTTTGTCCTGTCCCATTTCCTGCCCCATGTCCTGCCCCATGTCCTGCCCCATGTCCTGCCCCATGTCCTGCCCCATGTTCTGCCCCATGTCCTGCCCTATGTCTTGCCCCATGTCCCATGTCCTGCCCCATGTCCTGCCCCATGTCCTGCCCCATGTCCTTCCCTATGTCCTGTCCTATGTCCTGCCCCATGTCCTGCCCCATGTCCTGCTCCATGTCCTCCCCCTGTCCTGCCCCATGTCCCATGTCCTGCCCCATGTCCTGCCCCATGTCCTTCCCCATGTCCTGTCCCATGTCCTGCTCCATGTCCTGCCCCATGTCTTACCTCATGTCCCATGTCCTGCCTCATGTCCTGCCCCATGTCCTGCCCCATGTCCTGCTCCATGTCCTCCCCCTGTCCTGCCCCATGTCCCATGTCCTGCCCCATGTCCTGCCCCATGTCCTTCCCCATGTCCTGCCCTATGTCCTGCCCCATGTCTTGCCCCATGTCCCATGTCCTGCCCCATGTCCTGCCCCATGTCCTGCCCCATGTCCTGCCCTATGTCCTGCCCCATGTCCTGCCCCATTTTCTGCTCCATGTTTCACCCCATGTCCTGCCCCATGTCCCATGTCATGCCCCATGTCCTGCCCCATGTCCTGCCCCATGTCCTGTCCCATGTCCTGCTCCATGTCCTGCCCCATGTCTTACCTCATGTCCCATGTCCTGCCTCATGTCCTGCCCCATGTCCTGCCCCATATCCTGCCCCATGTCCTGCCCCATGTCCTGCCCCATGTCCTGTCCCATGTCCTGCCCAATGTCCTGCCCCATGTCCTGCTCCATGTCCTGCCCCATGTCCTGCCCCATGTCCTGCCCTATGTCCTGCCCCATGTCCTGCCCCATGTCCTGCCCCATGTCCTGCCCTATGTCCTGCCCCATGTCCTGCCCCATGTCCTGCCCCATGTCCTGCTCCATGTCCTGCCCCATGTCCTGCCCCATGTCCTGCCCTATGTCCTGCCCCATGTCCTGCCCCATGTCCTGCCCCATGTCCTGCCCTATGTCCTTCCCCATGTCCTGCCCCATGTCCTGCCCCATGTCCTGTCTTATGTCATGTCCCATGTCCTGCTCCATGTCCTGCCCCATGTCCTGCCCCATGTCCTGCCCTATGTCCTGCACCATGTCCTGCCCCATGTCCTGCCCCATGTCCTGCCCCATGTCCTGCCCCATGTCCTGCCCCATGTCCTGCCCCATGTCCCATGTCCTGCCCCATGTCCTGCCCCTTGTCCTGTCCCATTTCCTGCCCCATGTCCTACCCCATGTCCTGCCCCATGTCATGCCCCATGTCCTGCCCCATGTCCTGCCTCATGTCCTGCCCCATGTCTTGCCCCATGTCCCATGTCCTGCCCCATGTCCTGCCCCATGTCCTGCCCCATGTCCTGCCCTATGTCCTGTCTTATGTCCTGCCCCATGTAATGCCCCATGTCCTGCTCCATGTCCTCCCCCTGTCCTGCCCTATGTCTTATGTCCTGCCCCATGTCCTGCCTCATGTCCTGCCCCATGTCCTGCCCTATGTCCTGTCCCATGTCCTGCCCCATTTCCTGCCCCATGTCCTGCTCCATGTCCTGCCCCATGTCCTGCCCCATGTCCCGCTCCATGTCCTCCCCCTGTCCTGCCTTATGTCCCATGTCCTGCCCCATGTCCTGCCCCATGTCCTGCCCCATGTCCTGCCCCATGTCCTGTCCCATGTCCTGCCCCATGTTTTGCCCCATGTCCTGTCCAATGTCCTGCCTCATGTCCTGCCCCATGTCCTGCCCCATGTCCTGCCCCATGTCCTGCCCCATGTCCTGCCCTATGTCCTGCCCCATGTCCTGCCCCATGTCCTTCCCTATGTCCTGTCCCATGTCCTGTCCCATGTCCTGCCCCATGTCCTGCCCCATGTCCTTCCCTATGTCCTGTCCCATGTCCTGCCCCATGTCCTGCCCCATGTCCTGCTCCATGTCCTGTCCCATGTCCTGCCCCATGTCCTGCCCCATGTCCTGCCCCATGTCCTGCCCTATGTCCTGTCCCATGTCCTGCCCCATGTCCTGCCCCATGTCCTGCCCCATGTCCTACCCCATGTCCTGCCCCATGTCCTGCCCCATGTCCTGCCCCATGTCCTGCCTCATGTCCTGCCCCATGTCTTGCCCCATGTCCCATGTCCTGCCCCATGTCCTGCCCCATGTCCTGCCCCATGTCCTGCCCTATGTCCTGTCTTATGTCCTGCCCCATGTAATGCCCCATGTCCTGCTCCATGTCCTCCCCCTGTCCTGCCCTATGTCTTATGTCCTGCCCCATGTCCTGCCTCATGTCCTGCCCCATGTCCTTCCCTATGTCCTGTCCCATATCCTGCCCCATTTCCTGCCCCATGTCCTGCTCCATGTCCTGCCCCATGTCCTGCCCCATGTCCCGCTCCATGTCCTCCCCCTGTCCTGCCTCATGTCCCATGTCCTGCCCCATGTCCTGCCCCATGTCCTGCCCCATGTCCTGCCCCATGTCCTGTCCCATGTCCTGCCCCATGTTTTGGCCCATGTCCTGTCCAATGTCCTGCCTTATGTCCTGCCCCATGTCCTGCCCCATGTCCTGCCCCATGTCCTGCCCTATGTCCTGCCCCATGTCCTGCCCCATGTCCTGCCCTATGTCCTGTCCCTGTCCTGTCCCATGTCCTGCCCCATGTCCTGCCCCATGTCCTTCCCTATGTCCTGTCCCATGTCCTGCCCCATGTCCTGCCCCATGTCCTGCTCCATGTCCTGTCCCATGTCCTGCCCCATGTCCTGCCCCATGTCCTGCCCCATGTCCTGCCCTATGTCCTGTCCCATGTCCTGCCCCATGTCCTGCCCCATGTCCTGCCCCATGTCCTGCCCCATGTCTTTCCCCATGTCCCATGTCCTGCCCCATGTCCTGCCCCATGTCCTGCCTCATGTCCTGCCTCATGTCCTGCCCCATGTCCTGCCCCATGTCCTGCCCCATGTCCTGCCCCATGTCCTGTCCCATGTCCTGCCCCATGTCATGCCCCATGTCCTGCCCCATGTCCTGCCCCATGTCCCATGTCCTGCCCCATGTCCTGCCCTTTGTCCTGTCCCATTTCCTGCCCCATGTCCTGCCCCATGTCCTGCCCCATGTCCTGCCCCATGTCCTGCCCCATGTTCTGCCCCATGTCCTGCCCTATGTCTTGCCCCATGTCCCATGTCCTGCCCCATGTCCTGCCCCATGTCCTGCCCCATGTCCTTCCCTATGTCCTGTCCTATGTCCTGCCCCATGTCCTGCCCCATGTCCTGCTCCATGTCCTCCCCCTGTCCTGCCCCATGTCCCATGTCCTGCCCCATGTCCTGCCCCATGTCCTTCCCCATGTCCTGTCCCATGTCCTGCTCCATGTCCTGCCCCATGTCTTACCTCATGTCCCATGTCCTGCCTCATGTCCTGCCCCATGTCCTGCCCCATGTCCTGCTCCATGTCCTCCCCCTGTCCTGCCCCATGTCCCATGTCCTGCCCCATGTCCTGCCCCATGTCCTTCCCCATGTCCTGCCCTATGTCCTGCCCCATGTCTTGCCCCATGTCCCATGTCCTGCCCCATGTCCTGCCCCATGTCCTGCCCCATGTCCTGCCCTATGTCCTGCCCCATGTCCTGCCCCATTTTCTGCTCCATGTTCCACCCCATGTCCTGCCCCATGTCCCATGTCATGCCCCATGTCCTGCCCCATGTCCTGCCCCATGTCCTGTCCCATGTCCTGCTCCATGTCCTGCCCCATGTCTTACCTCATGTCCCATGTCCTGCCTCATGTCCTGCCCCATGTCCTGCCCCATATCCTGCCCCATGTCCTGCCCCATGTCCTGCCCCATGTCCTGTCCCATGTCCTGCCCAATGTCCTGCCCCATGTCCTGCTCCATGTCCTGCCCCATGTCCTGCCCCATGTCCTGCCCTATGTCCTGCCCCATGTCCTGCCCCATGTCCTGCCCCATGTCCTGCCCTATGTCCTGCCCCATGTCCTGCCCCATGTCCTGCCCCATGTCCTGCTCCATGTCCTGCCCCATGTCCTGCCCCATGTCCTGCCCTATGTCCTGCCCCATGTCCTGCCCCATGTCCTGCCCCATGTCCTGCCCTATGTCCTTCCCCATGTCCTGCCCCATGTCCTGCCCCATGTCCTGTCTTATGTCATGTCCCATGTCCTGCTCCATGTCCTGCCCCATGTCCTGCCCCATGTCCTGCCCTATGTCCTGCACCATGTCCTGCCCCATGTCCTGCCCCATGTCCTGCCCCATGTCCTGCCCCATGTCCTGCCCCATGTCCTGCCCCATGTCCCATGTCCTGCCCCATGTCCTGCCCCTTGTCCTGTCCCATTTCCTGCCCCATGTCCTACCCCATGTCCTGCCCCATGTCATGCCCCATGTCCTGCCCCATGTCCTGCCTCATGTCCTGCCCCATGTCTTGCCCCATGTCCCATGTCCTGCCCCATGTCCTGCCCCATGTCCTGCCCCATGTCCTGCCCTATGTCCTGTCTTATGTCCTGCCCCATGTAATGCCCCATGTCCTGCTCCATGTCCTCCCCCTGTCCTGCCCTATGTCTTATGTCCTGCCCCATGTCCTGCCTCATGTCCTGCCCCATGTCCTGCCCTATGTCCTGTCCCATGTCCTGCCCCATTTCCTGCCCCATGTCCTGCTCCATGTCCTGCCCCATGTCCTGCCCCATGTCCCGCTCCATGTCCTCCCCCTGTCCTGCCTTATGTCCCATGTCCTGCCCCATGTCCTGCCCCATGTCCTGCCCCATGTCCTGCCCCATGTCCTGTCCCATGTCCTGCCCCATGTTTTGCCCCATGTCCTGTCCAATGTCCTGCCTCATGTCCTGCCCCATGTCCTGCCCCATGTCCTGCCCCATGTCCTGCCCCATGTCCTGCCCTATGTCCTGCCCCATGTCCTGCCCCATGTCCTTCCCTATGTCCTGTCCCATGTCCTGTCCCATGTCCTGCCCCATGTCCTGCCCCATGTCCTTCCCTATGTCCTGTCCCATGTCCTGCCCCATGTCCTGCCCCATGTCCTGCTCCATGTCCTGTCCCATGTCCTGCCCCATGTCCTGCCCCATGTCCTGCCCCATGTCCTGCCCTATGTCCTGTCCCATGTCCTGCCCCATGTCCTGCCCCATGTCCTGCCCTATGTCCTGCCCCATGTCTTGCCCCATGTCCCATGTCCTGCCCCATGTCCTGCCCCATGTCCTGCCCTATGTCCTGCCCCATGTCCTGCCCCATGTCCTGCCCCATGTCCTGCCCCATGTCCTGCCCTATGTCCTGCCCCATGTCCTGCCCCATGTCCCATGTCCTGCCCCATGTCCTGCCCCATGTCCCATGTCCTGCCCCATGTCCTGCCCCTTGTCCTGTCCCATTTCCTGCCCCATGTCCTGCCCCATGTCCTGCCCCATGTCCTGCCCCATGTCCTGCCCCATGTCCTGCCCCATGTCTTGCCCCATGTCCCATGTCCTGCCCCATGTCCTCCCCCTGTCCTGCCTTATGTCCCATGTCCTGCCCCATGTCCTGCCCCATGTCCTGCCCCATGTCCTGCCCCATGTCCTGTCCCATGTCCTGCCCCATGTTTTGCCCCATGTCCTGTCCAATGTCCTGCCTCATGTCCTGCCCCATGTCCTGCCCCATGTCCTGCCCCATGTCCTGCCCCATGTCCTGCCCTATGTCCTGCCCCATGTCCTGCCCCATGTCCTGCCCTATGTCCTGTCCCATGTCCTGTCCCATGTCCTGCCCCATGTCCTGCCCCATGTCCTTCCCTATGTCCTGTCCCATGTCCTGCCCCATGTCCTGCCCCATGTCCTGCTCCATGTCCTGTCCCATGTCCTGCCCCATGTCCTGCCCCATGTCCTGCCCCATGTCCTGCCCTATGTCCTGTCCCATGTCCTGCCCCATGTCCTGCCCCATGTCCTGCCCTATGTCCTGCCCCATGTCTTGCCCCATGTCCCATGTCCTGCCCCATGTCCTGCCCCATGTCCTGCCCTATGTCCTGCCCCATGTCCTGCCCCATGTCCTGCCCCATGTCCTGCCCCATGTCCTGCCCTATGTCCTGCCCCATGTCCTGCCCCATGTCCCATGTCCTGCCCCATGTCCTGCCCCATGTCCCATGTCCTGCCCCATGTCCTGCCCCTTGTCCTGTCCCATTTCCTGCCCCATGTCCTGCCCCATGTCCTGCCCCATGTCCTGCCCCATGTCCTGCCCCATGTCCTGCCCCATGTCTTGCCCCATGTCCCATGTCCTGCCCCATGTCCTGCCCCATGTCCTGCCCCATGTCCTGCCCTATGTCCTGTCCCATGTCCTGTCCCTTGTCATGTCCCATGTCCTGCTCCATGTCCTGCCCCATGTCCTGCCCCATGTCTTGCCCCATGTCCCATGTCCTGCCCCATATCCTGCCCCATGTCCTGCCCCATGTCCTGCCCTATGTCCTGTCTTATGTCCTGCCCCATGTAATGCCCCATGTCCTGCTCCATGTCCTCCCCCTGTCCTGCCCTATGTCTTATGTCCTGCCCCATGTCCTGCCTCATGTCCTGCCCCATGTTCTGCCCCAAGTCCTGCCTCATGTCCTGCCCCATGTCCTGCCCCATGTCCTGCCCCATGTCCTGCCCCATGTCCTGCCCTATGTCCTGCCCCATGTCCTGCCCCATGTCCTGCCCCATGTCCTGCCCCATGTCCTGCCCCATGTCCTGCCCCATGTCCTGTCCCATGTCCTGCTCCATGTCCTGCCCCATGTCTTACCTCATGTCCCATGTCCTGCCTCATGTCCTGCCCCATGTCCTGCCCCATATCCTGCCCCATGTCCTGCCCCATGTCCTGCCCCATGTCCTGTCCCATGTCCTGCCCAATGTCCTGCCCCATGTCCTGCTCCATGTCCTGCCCCATGTCCTGCCCCATGTCCTGCCCTATGTCCTGCCCCATGTCCTGCCCCATGTCCTGCTCCATGACCTGCCCCATGTCCCATGTCCTGCCCCATGTCCTGCCCCATGTCCTGCCCCAAGTCCTGCCTCATGTCCTGCCCCATGTCCTGCCCCATGTCCTGCCCCATGTCCTGCCCCATGTCCTGCCCTATGTCCTGCCCCATGTCCTGCCCCATGTCCTGCCCCATGTCCTGCCCCATGTCCTACCCCATGTCCTGCCCTATGTCCTGTCTTATGTCCTGCCCCATGTCCTGCCCCATGTCCTGCTCCATGTCCTGCCCCATGTCCTGCTCCATGTCCCATGTCCTGCCCCATGTCCTGCCCCATGTCCTGTCCCATGTCCTGCCTCATGTCCTGCCCCATGTCCTGCCCCATGTCCTGCCCCATGTCCTGCCCCATGTCCTGTCCCATGTCCTGCCCCATGTCATGCCCCATGTCCTGCCCCATGTCCTGCCCCATGTCCCATGTCCTGCTTCATGTCCTGCCCTTTGTCCTGTCCCATTTCCTGCCCCATGTCCTGCCCCATGTCCTGCCCCATGTCCTGCCCCATGTCCTGCCCCATGTTCTGCCCCATGTCCTGCCCTATGTCCTGCCCCATGTCTTGCCCCATGTCCCATGTCCTGCCCCATGTCCTGCCCCATGTCCTGCCCCATGTCCTGCCCTATGTCCTGCCCCATGTCCTGCCCCATTTTCTGCTCCATGTTCCACCCCATTTCCTGCCCCATGTCCCATGTCATGCCCCATGTCCTGCCCCATTTCCTGCCCCATGTCCTGCCCTATGTCTTGCCCCATGTCCCATGTCCTGCCCCATGTCCTGCCCCATGTCCTGCCCCATGTCCTTCCCTATGTCCTGTCCTATGTCCTGCCCCATGTCCTGCCCCATGTCCTGCTCCATGTCCTCCCCCTGTCCTGCCCCATGTCCCATGTCCTGCCCCATGTCCTGCCCCATGTCCTTCCCCATGTCCTGCCCTATGTCCTGTCCCATGTCCTGCCCCATGTCCTGCCCCATGTCCTGCCCTATGTCCTGCCCCATGTCTTGCCCCATGTCCCATGTCCTGCCCCATGTCCTGCCCCATGTCCTGCCCCATGTCCTGCCCTATGTCCTGCCCCATGTCCTGCCCCATTTTCTGCTCCATGTTCCACCCCATGTCCTGCCCCATGTCCCATGTCATGCCCCATGTCCTGCCCCATGTCCTGCCCCATGTCCTGTCCCATGTCCTGCTCCATGTCCTGCCCCATGTCTTACCTCATGTCCCATGTCCTGCCTCATGTCCTGCCCCATGTCCTGCCCCATATCCTGCCCCATGTCCTGCCCCATGTCCTGCCCCATGTCCTGTCCCATGTCCTGCCCAATGTCCTGCCCCATGTCCTGCTCCATGTCCTGCCCCATGTCCTGCCCCATGTCCTGCCCTATGTCCTGCCCCATGTCCTGCCCCATGTCCTGCCCCATGTCCTGCCCTATGTCCTTCCCCATGTCCTGCCCCATGTCCTGCCCCATGTCCTGTCCCATGTCATGTCCCATGTCCTGCTCTATGTCCTGCCCCATGTCCTGCCCCATGTCCTGCCCTATGTCCTGCACCATGTCCTGCCCCATGTCCTGCCCCATGTCCTGCCCCATGTCCTGCCCCATGTCCTGCCCCATGTCCTGCCCCATGTCCCATGTCCTGCCCCATGTCCTGCCCCTTGTCATGTCCCATTTCATGCCCCATGTCCTACCCCATGTCCTGCCCCATGTCCTGCCCCATGTCCTGCCCCATGTCCTGCCTCATGTCCTGCCCCATGTCTTGCCCCATGTCCCATGTCCTGCCCCATGTCCTGCCCCATGTCCTGCCCCATGTCCTACCCTATGTCCTGTCTTATGTCCTGCCCCATGTAATGCCCCATGTCCTGCTCCATGTCCTCCCCCTGTCCTGCCCTATGTCTTATGTCCTGCCCCATGTCCTGCCTCATGTCCTGCCCCATGTCCTGCCCTATGTCCTGTCCCATGTCCTGCCCCATTTCCTGCCCCATGTCCTGCTCCATGTCCTGCCCCATGTCCTGCCCCATGTCCCGCTCCATGTCCTCCCCCTGTCCTGCCTTATGTCCCATGTCCTGCCCCATGTCCTGCCCCATGTCCTGCCCCATGTCCTGCCCCATGTCCTGTCCCATGTCCTGCCCCATGTTTTGCCCCATGTCCTGTCCAATGTCTTGCCTCATGTCCTGCCCCATGTCCTGCCCCATGTCCTGCCCCATGTCCTGCCCCATGTCCTGCCCTATGTCCTGCCCCATGTCCTGCCCCATGTCCTGCCCTATGTCCTGTCCCATGTCCTGTCCCATGTCCTGCCCCATGTCCTGCCCCATGTCCTTCCCTATGTCCTGTCCCATGTCCTGCCCCATGTCCTGCCCCATGTCCTGCTCCATGTCCTGTCCCATGTCCTGCCCCATGTTCTGCCCCATGTCCTGCCCCATGTCCTGCCCTATGTCCTGTCCCATGTCCTGCCCCATGTCCTGCCCCATGTCCTGCCCTATGTCCTGCCCCATGTCTTGCCCCATGTCCCATGTCCTGCCCCATGTCCTGCCCCATGTCCTGCCCTATGTCCTGCCCCATGTCCTGCCCCATGTCCTGCCCCATGTCCTGCCCCATGTCCTGCCCTATGTCCTGCCCCATGTCCTGCCCCATGTCCCATGTACTGCCCCATGTCCTGCCCCTTGTCCTGTCCCATTTCCTGCTCCATGTCCTGCCCCATGTCCTGCCCCATGTCCTGCCCCATGTCCTGCCCCATGTCCTGCCCCATGTCTTGCCCCATGTCCCATGTCCTGCCCCATGTCCTGCCCCATGTCCTGCCCCATGTCCTGCTCCATGACCTGCCCCATGTCCCATGTCCTGCCCCATGTCCTGCCCCATGTCCTGCCCCAAGTCCTGCCCCATGTCCTGCCCCATGTCCTGCCCCATGTCCTGCCCAATGTCCTGCCCTATGTCCTGCCCCATGTCCTGCCCCATGTCCTGCCCCATGTCCTGCCCCATGTCCTGCCCCATGTCCTGCCCTATGTCCTGCCCCATGTCCTGCCCCATGTCCTGCCCCATGTCCTGCCCCATGTCCTGCCCTATGTCCTGCCCCATGTCCTGCCCCATGTCCCATGTCCTGCCCCATGTCCTGCCCCTTGTCCTGTCCCATTTCCTGCCCCATGTCCTGCCCCATGTCCTGCCCCATGTCCTGCCCCATGTCCTGCCCCATGTCCTGCCCCATGTCTTGCCCCATGTCCCATGTCCTGCCCCATGTCCTGCCCCATGTCCTACCCCATGTCCTGCCCTATGTCCTGTCTTATGTCCTGCCCCATGTAATGCCCCATGTCCTGCTCCATGTCCTCCCCCTGTCCTGCCCTATGTCTTATGTCCTGCCCCATGTCCTGCCTCATGTCCTGCCCCATGTCCTGCCCTATGTCCTGTCCCATGTCCTGCCCCATTTCCTGCCCCATGTCCTGCTCCATGTCCTGCCCCATGTCCTGCCCCATGTCCCGCTCCATGTCCTCCCCCTGTCCTGCCTTATGTCCCATGTCCTGCCCCATGTCCTGCCCCATGTCCTGCCCCATGTCCTGCCCCATGTCCTGTCCCATGTCCTGCCCCATGTTTTGCCCCATGTCCTGTCCAATGTCCTGCCTCATGTCCTGCCCCATGTCCTGCCCCATGTCCTGCCCCATGTCCTGCCCCATGTCCTGCCCTATGTCCTGCCCCATGTCCTGCCCCATGTCCTGCCCTATGTCCTGTCCCATGTCCTGTCCCATGTCCTGCCCCATGTCCTGCCCCATGTCCTTCCCTATGTCCTGTCCCATGTCCTGCCCCATGTCCTGCCCCATGTCCTGCTCCATGTCCTGTCCCATGTCCTGCCCCATGTCCTGCCCCATGTCCTGCCCCATGTCCTGCCCTATGTCCTGTCCCATGTCCTGCCCCATGTCCTGCCCCATGTCCTGCCCTATGTCCTGCCCCATGTCTTGCCCCATGTCCCATGTCCTGCCCCATGTCCTGCCCCATGTCCTGCCCCATGTCCTGTCCCATGTCCTGCCCCATGTTTTGCCCCATGTCCTGTCCAATGTCTTGCCTCATGTCCTGCCCCATGTCCTGCCCCATGTCCTGCCCCATGTCCTGCCCCATGTCCTGCCCTATGTCCTGCCCCATGTCCTGCCTCATGTCCTGCCCTATGTCCTGTCCCATGTCCTGTCCCATGTCCTGCCCCATGTCCTGCCCCATGTCCTTCCCTATGTCCTGTCCCATGTCCTGCCCCATGTCCTGCCCCATGTCCTGCTCCATGTCCTGTCCCATGTCCTGCCCCATGTTCTGCCCCATGTTCTGCCCCATGTCCTGCCCTATGTCCTGTCCCATGTCCTGCCCCATGTCCTGCCCCATGTCCTGCCCTATGTCCTGCCCCATGTCTTGCCCCATGTCCCATGTCCTGCCCCATGTCCTGCCCCATGTCCTGCCCTATGTCCTGCCCCATGTCCTGCCCCATGTCCTGCCCCATGTCCTGCCCCATGTCCTGCCCTATGTCCTGCCCCATGTCCTGCCCCATGTCCCATGTCCTGCCCCATGTCCTGCCCCTTGTCCTGTCCCATTTCCTGCTCCATGTCCTGCCCCATGTCCTGCCCCATGTCCTGCCCCATGTCCTGCCCCATGTCCTGCCCCATGTCTTGCCCCATGTCCCATGTCCTGCCCCATGTCCTGCCCCATGTCCTGCCCCATGTCCTGCCCTATGTCCTGTCCCATGTCCTGTCCCATGTCATGTCCCATGTCCTGCTCCATGTCCTGCCCCATGTCCTGCCCCATGTCCTGCCCTATGTCCTGCCCCATGTCCTGCCCCATGTCCTGCCCCATGTCCTGCTCCATGACCTGCCCCATGTCCCATGTCCTGCCCCATGTCCTGCCCCATGTCCTGCCCCAAGTCCTGCCCCATGTCCTGCCCCATGTCCTGCCCCATGTCCTGCCCAATGTCCTGCCCTATGTCCTGCCCCATGTCCTGCCCCATGTCCTGCCCCATGTCCTGCCCCATGTCCTGCCCCATGTCCTGCCCTATGTCCTGCCCCATGTCCTGCCCCATGTCCTGCCCCATGTCCTGCCCCATGTCCTGCCCTATGTCCTGCCCCATGTCCTGCCCCATGTCCCATGTCCTGCCCCATGTCCTGCCCCTTGTCCTGTCCCATTTCCTGCCCCATGTCCTGCCCCATGTCCTGCCCCATGTCCTGCCCCATGTCCTGCCCCATGTCCTGCCCCATGTCTTGCCCCATGTCCCATGTCCTGCCCCATGTCCTGCCCCATGTCCTACCCCATGTCCTGCCCTATGTCCTGTCTTATGTCCTGCCCCATGTAATGCCCCATGTCCTGCTCCATGTCCTCCCCCTGTCCTGCCCTATGTCTTATGTCCTGCCCCATGTCCTGCCTCATGTCCTGCCCCATGTCCTGCCCTATGTCCTGTCCCATGTCCTGCCCCATTTCCTGCCCCATGTCCTGCTCCATGTCCTGCCCCATGTCCTGCCCCATGTCCCGCTCCATGTCCTCCCCCTGTCCTGCCTTATGTCCCATGTCCTGCCCCATGTCCTGCCCCATGTCCTGCCCCATGTCCTGCCCCATGTCCTGTCCCATGTCCTGCCCCATGTTTTGCCCCATGTCCTGTCCAATGTCCTGCCTCATGTCCTGCCCCATGTCCTGCCCCATGTCCTGCCCCATGTCCTGCCCCATGTCCTGCCCTATGTCCTGCCCCATGTCCTGCCCCATGTCCTGCCCTATGTCCAGTCCCATGTCCTGTCCCATGTCCTGCCCCATGTCCTGCCCCATGTCCTTCCCTATGTCCTGTCCCATGTCCTGCCCCATGTCCTGCCCCATGTCCTGCTCCATGTCCTGTCCCATGTCCTGCCCCATGTCCTGCCCCATGTCCTGCCCCATGTCCTGCCCTATGTCCTGTCCCATGTCCTGCCCCATGTCCTGCCCCATGTCCTGCCCTATGTCCTGCCCCATGTCTTGCCCCATGTCCCATGTCCTGCCCCATGTCCTGCCCCATGTCCTGCCCTATGTCCTGCCCCATGTCCTGCCCCATGTCCTGCCCCATGTCCTGCCCCATGTCCTGCCCTATGTCCTGCCCCATGTCCTGCCCCATGTCCCATGTCCTGCCCCATGTCCCATGTCCTGCCCCATGTCCTGCCCCTTGTCCTGTCCCATTTCCTGCCCCATGTCCTGCCCCATGTCCTGCCCCATGTCCTGCCCCATGTCCTGCCCCATGTCCTGCCCCATGTCTTGCCCCATGTCCCATGTCCTGCCCCATGTCCTCCCCCTGTCCTGCCTTATGTCCCATGTCCTGCCCCATGTCCTGCCCCATGTCCTGCCCCATGTCCTGCCCCATGTCCTGTCCCATGTCCTGCCCCATGTTTTGCCCCATGTCCTGTCCAATGTCCTGCCTCATGTCCTGCCCCATGTCCTGTCCCATGTCCTGCCCCATGTCCTGCCCCATGTCCTGCCCTATGTCCTGCCCCATGTCCTGCCCCATGTCCTGCCCTATGTCCTGTCCCATGTCCTGTCCCATGTCCTGCCCCATGTCCTGCCCCATGTCCTTCCCTATGTCCTGTCCCATGTCCTGCCCCATGTCCTGCCCCATGTCCTGCTCCATGTCCTGTCCCATGTCCTGCCCCATGTCCTGCCCCATGTCCTGCCCCATGTCCTGCCCTATGTCCTGTCCCATGTCCTGCCCCATGTCCTGCCCCATGTCCTGCCCTATGTCCTGCCCCATGTCTTGCCCCATGTCCCATGTCCTGCCCCATGTCCTGCCCCATGTCCTGCCCTATGTCCTGCCCCATGTCCTGCCCCATGTCCTGCCCCATGTCCTGCCCCATGTCCTGCCCTATGTCCTGCCCCATGTCCTGCCCCATGTCCCATGTCCTGCCCCATGTCCTGCCCCATGTCCCATGTCCTGCCCCATGTCCTGCCCCTTGTCCTGTCCCATTTCCTGCCCCATGTCCTGCCCCATGTCCTGCCCCATGTCCTGCCCCATGTCCTGCCCCATGTCCTGCCCCATGTCTTGCCCCATGTCCCATGTCCTGCCCCATGTCCTGCCCCATGTCCTGCCCCATGTCCTGCCCTATGTCCTGTCCCATGTCCTGTCCCTTGTCATGTCCCATGTCCTGCTCCATGTCCTGCCCCATGTCCTGCCCCATGTCCTGCCCTATGTCCTGCCCCATGTCCTGCCCCATGTCCTGCCCCATGTCCTGCTCCATGACCTGCCCCATGTCCCATGTCCTGCCCCATGTCCTGCCCCATGTCCTGCCCCAAGTCCTGCCTCATGTCCTGCCCCATGTCCTGCCCCATGTCCTGCCCCATGTCCTGCCCCATGTCCTGCCCTATGTCCTGCCCCATGTCCTGCCCCATGTCCTGCCCCATGTCCTGCCCCATGTCCTGCCCCATGTCCTACCCCATGTCCTGCCCTATGTCCTGTCTTATGTCCTGCCCCATGTCCTGCCCCATGTCCTGCTCCATGTCCTGCCCCATGTCCTGCTCCATGTCCCATGTCCTGCCCCATGTCCTGCCCCATGTCCTGTCCCATGTCCTGCCTCATGTCCTGCCCCATGTCCTGCCCCATGTCCTGCCCCATGTCCTGCCCCATGTCCTGTCCCATGTCCTGCCCCATGTCATGCCCCATGTCCTGCCCCATGTCCTGCCCCATGTCCCATGTCCTGCTTCATGTCCTGCCCTTTGTCCTGTCCCATTTCCTGCCCCATGTCCTGCCCCATGTCCTGCCCCATGTCCTGCCCCATGTCCTGCCCCATGTTCTGCCCCATGTCCTGCCCTATGTCTTGCCCCATGTCCCATGTCCTGCCCCATGTCCTGCCCCATGTCCTGCCCCATGTCCTTCCCTATGTCCTGTCCTATGTCCTGCCCCATGTCCTGCCCCATGTCCTGCTCCATGTCCTCCCCCTGTCCTGCCCCATGTCCCATGTCCTGCCCCATGTCCTGCCCCATGTCCTGCCCTATGTCCTGTCCCATGGCCTGCCCCATGTCCTGCCCCATGTCCTGCCCTATGTCCTGCCCCATGTCTTGCCCCATGTCCCATGTCCTGCCCCATGTCCTGCCCCATGTCCTGCCCCATGTCCTGCCCTATGTCCTGCCCCATGTCCTGCCCCATTTTCTGCTCCATGTTCCACCCCATGTCCTGCCCCATGTCCCATGTCATGCCCCATGTCCTGCCCAATGTCCTGCCCCATGTCCTGCTCCATGTCCTGGCCTATGTCCTGCCCCATGTCCTGCCCTATGTCCTGCCCCATGTCCTGCCCCATGTCCTGCCCCATGTCCTGCCCTATGTCCTGCCCCATGTCCTGCCCCATGTCCTGCCCCATGTCCTGTCCCATGTCATGTCCCATGTCCTGCTCCATGTCCTGCCCCATGTCCTGCCCCATGTCCTGCCCTTTGTCCTGCCCCATATCCTGCCCCATGTCCTGCCCCATGTCCTGCCCCATGTCCTGCCCCATGTCCTGCCCCATGTCCTGCCCCATGTCCCATGTCCTGCCCCATGTCCTGCCCCTTGTCCTGTCCCATTTCCTGCCCCATGTCCTACCCCATGTCCTGCCCCATGTCCTGCCCCATGTCCTGCCCCATGTCCTGCCTCATGTCCTGCCCCATGTCTTGCCCCATGTCCCATGTCCTGCCCCATGTCCTGCCCCATGTCCTGCCCCATGTCCTGCCTTATGTCCTGTCTTATGTCCTGCCCCATGTAATGCCCCATGTCCTGCTCCATGTCCTCCCCCTGTCCTGCCCTATGTCTTATGTCCTGCCCCATGTCCTGCCTCATGTCCTGCCCCATGTCCTTCCCTATGTCCTGTCCCATATCCTGCCCCATTTCCTGCCCCATGTCCTGCTCCATGTCCTGCCCCATGTCCTGCCCCATGTCCCGCTCCATGTCCTCCCCCTGTCCTGCCTCATGTCCCATGTCCTGCCCCATGTCCTGCCCCATGTCCTGCCCCATGTCCTGCCCCATGTCCTGTCCCATGTCCTGCCCCATGTTTTGCCCCATGTCCTGTCCAATGTCCTGCCTTATGTCCTGCCCCATGTCCTGCCCCATGTCCTGCCCCATGTCCTGCCCCATGTCCTGCCCTATGTCCTGCCCCATGTCCTGCCCCATGTCCTGCCCTATGTCCTGTCCCTGTCCTGTCCCATGTCCTGCCCCATGTCCTGCCCCATGTCCTTCCCTATGTCCTGTCCCATGTCCTGCCCCATGTCCTGCCCCATGTCCTGCTCCATGTCCTGTCCCATGTCCTGCCCCATGTCCTGCCCCATGTCCTGCCCCATGTCCTGCCCTATGTCCTGTCCCATGTCCTGCCCCATGTCCTGCCCCATGTCCTGCCCCATGTCCTGCCCCATGTCTTTCCCCATGTCCCATGTCCTGCCCCATGTCCTGCCCCATGTCCTGCCTCATGTCCTGCCTCATGTCCTGCCCCATGTCCTGCCCCATGTCCTGCCCCATGTCCTGCCCCATGTCCTGTCCCATGTCCTGCCCCATGTCATGCCCCATGTCCTGCCCCATGTCCTGCCCCATGTCCCATGTCCTGCCCCATGTCCTGCCCTTTGTCCTGTCCCATTTCCTGCCCCATGTCCTGCCCCATGTCCTGCTCCATGTCCTGCCCCATGTCCTGCCCCATGTTCTGCCCCATGTCCTGCCCTATGTCTTGCCCCATGTCCCATGTCCTGCCCCATGTCCTGCCCCATGTCCTGCCCCATGTCCTTCCCTATGTCCTGTCCTATGTCCTGCCCCATGTCCTGCCCCATGTCCTGCTCCATGTCCTCCCCCTGTCCTGCCCCATGTCCCATGTCCTGCCCCATGTCCTGCCCCATGTCCTTCCCCATGTCCTGCCCTATGTCCTGTCCCATGTCCTGCCCCATGTCCTGCCCCATGTCCTGCCCTATGTCCTGCCCCATGTCTTGCCCCATGTCCCATGTCCTGCCCCATGTCCTGCCCCATGTCCTGCCCCATGTCCTGCCCTATGTCCTGCCCCATGTCCTGCCCCATTTTCTGCTCCATGTTCCACCCCATGTCCTGCCCCATGTCCCATGTCATGCCCCATGTCCTGCCCCATGTCCTGCCCCATGTCCTGTCCCATGTCCTGCTCCATGTCCTGCCCCATGTCTTACCTCATGTCCCATGTCCTGCCTCATCTCCTGCCCCATGTCCTGCCCCATATCCTGCCCCATGTCCTGCCCCATGTCCTGCCCCATGTCCTGTCCCATGTCCTGCCCAATGTCCTGCCCCATGTCCTGCCCCATGTCCTGCTCCATGTCCTGCCCCATGTCCTGCCCCATGTCCCGCTCCATGTCCTCCCCCTGTCCTGCCTCATGTCCCATGTCCTGCCCCATGTCCTGCCCCATGTCCTGCCCCATGTCCTGCCCCATGTCCTGTCCCATGTCCTGCCCCATGTTTTGCCCCATGTCCTGTCCAATGTCCTGCCTTATGTCCTGCCCCATGTCCTGCCCCATGTCCTGCCCCATGTCCTGCCCCATGTCCTGCCCTATGTCCTGCCCCATGTCCTGCCCCATGTCCTGCCCTATGTCCTGTCCCTGTCCTGTCCCATGTCCTGCCCCATGTCCTGCCCCATGTCCTTCCCTATGTCCTGTCCCATGTCCTGCCCCATGTCCTGCCCCATGTCCTGCTCCATGTCCTGTCCCATGTCCTGCCCCATGTCCTGCCCCATGTCCTGCCCCATGTCCTGCCCTATGTCCTGTCCCATGTCCTGCCCCATGTCCTGCCCCATGTCCTGCCCCATGTCCTGCCCCATGTCTTTCCCCATGTCCCATGTCCTGCCCCATGTCCTGCCCCATGTCCTGCCTCATGTCCTGCCTCATGTCCTGCCCCATGTCCTGCCCCATGTCCTGCCCCATGTCCTGCCCCATGTCCTGTTCCATGTCCTGCCCCATGTCATGCCCCATGTCCTGCCCCATGTCCTGCCCCATGTCCCATGTCCTGCCCCATGTCCTGCCCTTTGTCCTGTCCCATTTCCTGCCCCATGTCCTGCCCCATGTCCTGCCCCATGTCCTGCCCCATGTCCTGCCCCATGTTCTGCCCCATGTCCTGCCCTATGTCTTGCCCCATGTCCCATGTCCTGCCCCATGTCCTGCCCCATGTCCTGCCCCATGTCCTTCCCTATGTCCTGTCCTATGTCCTGCCCCATGTCCTGCCCCATGTCCTGCTCCATGTCCTCCCCCTGTCCTGCCCCATGTCCCATGTCCTGCCCTATGTCCTGCCCCATGTCCTTCCCCATGTCCTGCCCTATGTCCTGTCCCATGTCCTGCCCCATGTCCTGCCCCATGTCCTGCCCTATGTCCTGCCCCATGTCTTGCCCCATGTCCCATGTCCTGCCCCATGTCCTGCCCCATGTCCTGCCCCATGTCCTGCCCTATGTCCTGCCCCATGTCCTGCCCCATTTTCTGCTCCATGTTCCACCCCATGTCCTGCCCCATGTCCCATGTCATGCCCCATGTCCTGCCCCATGTCCTGCCCCATGTCCTGTCCCATGTCCTGCTCCATGTCCTGCCCCATGTCTTACCTCATGTCCCATGTCCTGCCTCATGTCCTGCCCCATGTCCTGCCCCATATCCTGCCCCATGTCCTGCCCCATGTCCTGCCCCATGTCCTGTCCCATGTCCTGCCCAATGTCCTGCCCCATGTCCTGCTCCATGTCCTGCCCCATGTCCTGCCCCATGTCCTGCCCTATGTCCTGCCCCATGTCCTGCCCCATGTCCTGCCCCATGTCCTGCCCTATGTCCTTCCCCATGTCCTGCCCCATGTCCTGCCCCATGTCCTGTCCCATGTCATGTCCCATGTCCTGCTCTATGTCCTGCCCCATGTCCTGCCCCATGTCCTGCCCTATGTCCTGCACCATGTCCTGCCCCATGTCCTGCCCCATGTCCTGCCCCATGTCCTGCCCTATGTCCTGTCCCATGTCCTGTCCCATGTCCTGCCCCATGTCCTGCCCCATGTCCTTCCCTATGTCCTGTCCCATGTCCTGCCCCATGTCCTGCCCCATGTCCTGCTCCATGTCCTGTCCCATGTCCTGCCCCATGTTCTGCCCCATGTTCTGCCCCATGTCCTGCCCTATGTCCTGTCCCATGTCCTGCCCCATGTCCTGCCCCATGTCCTGCCCTATGTCCTGCCCCATGTCTTGCCCCATGTCCCATGTCCTGCCCCATGTCCTGCCCCATGTCCTGCCCTATGTCCTGCCCCATGTCCTGCCCCATGTCCTGCCCCATGTCCTGCCCCATGTCCTGCCCTATGTCCTGCCCCATGTCCTGCCCCATGTCCCATGTCCTGCCCCATGTCCTGCCCCTTGTCCTGTCCCATTTCCTGCTCCATGTCCTGCCCCATGTCCTGCCCCATGTCCTGCCCCATGTCCTGCCCCATGTCCTGCCCCATGTCTTGCCCCATGTCCCATGTCCTGCCCCATGTCCTGCCCCATGTCCTGCCCCATGTCCTGCCCTATGTCCTGTCCCATGTCCTGTCCCATGTCATGTCCCATGTCCTGCTCCATGTCCTGCCCCATGTCCTGCCCCATGTCCTGCCCTATGTCCTGCCCCATGTCCTGCCCCATGTCCTGCCCCATGTCCTGCTCCATGACCTGCCCCATGTCCCATGTCCTGCCCCATGTCCTGCCCCATGTCCTGCCCCAAGTCCTGCCCCATGTCCTGCCCCATGTCCTGCCCCATGTCCTGCCCAATGTCCTGCCCTATGTCCTGCCCCATGTCCTGCCCCATGTCCTGCCCCATGTCCTGCCCCATGTCCTGCCCCATGTCCTGCCCTATGTCCTGCCCCATGTCCTGCCCCATGTCCTGCCCCATGTCCTGCCCCATGTCCTGCCCTATGTCCTGCCCCATGTCCTGCCCCATGTCCCATGTCCTGCCCCATGTCCTGCCCCTTGTCCTGTCCCATTTCCTGCCCCATGTCCTGCCCCATGTCCTGCCCCATGTCCTGCCCCATGTCCTGCCCCATGTCCTGCCCCATGTCTTGCCCCATGTCCCATGTCCTGCCCCATGTCCTGCCCCATGTCCTACCCCATGTCCTGCCCTATGTCCTGTCTTATGTCCTGCCCCATGTAATGCCCCATGTCCTGCTCCATGTCCTCCCCCTGTCCTGCCCTATGTCTTATGTCCTGCCCCATGTCCTGCCTCATGTCCTGCCCCATGTCCTGCCCTATGTCCTGTCCCATGTCCTGCCCCATTTCCTGCCCCATGTCCTGCTCCATGTCCTGCCCCATGTCCTGCCCCATGTCCCGCTCCATGTCCTCCCCCTGTCCTGCCTTATGTCCCATGTCCTGCCCCATGTCCTGCCCCATGTCCTGCCCCATGTCCTGCCCCATGTCCTGTCCCATGTCCTGCCCCATGTTTTGCCCCATGTCCTGTCCAATGTCCTGCCTCATGTCCTGCCCCATGTCCTGCCCCATGTCCTGCCCCATGTCCTGCCCCATGTCCTGCCCTATGTCCTGCCCCATGTCCTGCCCCATGTCCTGCCCTATGTCCAGTCCCATGTCCTGTCCCATGTCCTGCCCCATGTCCTGCCCCATGTCCTTCCCTATGTCCTGTCCCATGTCCTGCCCCATGTCCTGCCCCATGTCCTGCTCCATGTCCTGTCCCATGTCCTGCCCCATGTCCTGCCCCATGTCCTGCCCCATGTCCTGCCCTATGTCCTGTCCCATGTCCTGCCCCATGTCCTGCCCCATGTCCTGCCCTATGTCCTGCCCCATGTCTTGCCCCATGTCCCATGTCCTGCCCCATGTCCTGCCCCATGTCCTGCCCTATGTCCTGCCCCATGTCCTGCCCCATGTCCTGCCCCATGTCCTGCCCCATGTCCTGCCCTATGTCCTGCCCCATGTCCTGCCCCATGTCCCATGTCCTGCCCCATGTCCCATGTCCTGCCCCATGTCCTGCCCCTTGTCCTGTCCCATTTCCTGCCCCATGTCCTGCCCCATGTCCTGCCCCATGTCCTGCCCCATGTCCTGCCCCATGTCCTGCCCCATGTCTTGCCCCATGTCCCATGTCCTGCCCCATGTCCTCCCCCTGTCCTGCCTTATGTCCCATGTCCTGCCCCATGTCCTGCCCCATGTCCTGCCCCATGTCCTGCCCCATGTCCTGTCCCATGTCCTGCCCCATGTTTTGCCCCATGTCCTGTCCAATGTCCTGCCTCATGTCCTGCCCCATGTCCTGTCCCATGTCCTGCCCCATGTCCTGCCCCATGTCCTGCCCTATGTCCTGCCCCATGTCCTGCCCCATGTCCTGCCCTATGTCCTGTCCCATGTCCTGTCCCATGTCCTGCCCCATGTCCTGCCCCATGTCCTTCCCTATGTCCTGTCCCATGTCCTGCCCCATGTCCTGCCCCATGTCCTGCTCCATGTCCTGTCCCATGTCCTGCCCCATGTCCTGCCCCATGTCCTGCCCCATGTCCTGCCCTATGTCCTGTCCCATGTCCTGCCCCATGTCCTGCCCCATGTCCTGCCCTATGTCCTGCCCCATGTCTTGCCCCATGTCCCATGTCCTGCCCCATGTCCTGCCCCATGTCCTGCCCTATGTCCTGCCCCATGTCCTGCCCCATGTCCTGCCCCATGTCCTGCCCCATGTCCTGCCCTATGTCCTGCCCCATGTCCTGCCCCATGTCCCATGTCCTGCCCCATGTCCTGCCCCATGTCCCATGTCCTGCCCCATGTCCTGCCCCTTGTCCTGTCCCATTTCCTGCCCCATGTCCTGCCCCATGTCCTGCCCCATGTCCTGCCCCATGTCCTGCCCCATGTCCTGCCCCATGTCTTGCCCCATGTCCCATGTCCTGCCCCATGTCCTGCCCCATGTCCTGCCCCATGTCCTGCCCTATGTCCTGTCCCATGTCCTGTCCCTTGTCATGTCCCATGTCCTGCTCCATGTCCTGCCCCATGTCCTGCCCCATGTCCTGCCCTATGTCCTGCCCCATGTCCTGCCCCATGTCCTGCCCCATGTCCTGCTCCATGACCTGCCCCATGTCCCATGTCCTGCCCCATGTCCTGCCCCATGTCCTGCCCCAAGTCCTGCCTCATGTCCTGCCCCATGTCCTGCCCCATGTCCTGCCCCATGTCCTGCCCCATGTCCTGCCCTATGTCCTGCCCCATGTCCTGCCCCATGTCCTGCCCCATGTCCTGCCCCATGTCCTGCCCCATGTCCTACCCCATGTCCTGCCCTATGTCCTGTCTTATGTCCTGCCCCATGTCCTGCCCCATGTCCTGCTCCATGTCCTGCCCCATGTCCTGCTCCATGTCCCATGTCCTGCCCCATGTCCTGCCCCATGTCCTGTCCCATGTCCTGCCTCATGTCCTGCCCCATGTCCTGCCCCATGTCCTGCCCCATGTCCTGCCCCATGTCCTGTCCCATGTCCTGCCCCATGTCATGCCCCATGTCCTGCCCCATGTCCTGCCCCATGTCCCATGTCCTGCTTCATGTCCTGCCCTTTGTCCTGTCCCATTTCCTGCCCCATGTCCTGCCCCATGTCCTGCCCCATGTCCTGCCCCATGTCCTGCCCCATGTTCTGCCCCATGTCCTGCCCTATGTCTTGCCCCATGTCCCATGTCCTGCCCCATGTCCTGCCCCATGTCCTGCCCCATGTCCTTCCCTATGTCCTGTCCTATGTCCTGCCCCATGTCCTGCCCCATGTCCTGCTCCATGTCCTCCCCCTGTCCTGCCCCATGTCCCATGTCCTGCCCCATGTCCTGCCCCATGTCCTGCCCTATGTCCTGTCCCATGGCCTGCCCCATGTCCTGCCCCATGTCCTGCCCTATGTCCTGCCCCATGTCTTGCCCCATGTCCCATGTCCTGCCCCATGTCCTGCCCCATGTCCTGCCCCATGTCCTGCCCTATGTCCTGCCCCATGTCCTGCCCCATTTTCTGCTCCATGTTCCACCCCATGTCCTGCCCCATGTCCCATGTCATGCCCCATGTCCTGCCCAATGTCCTGCCCCATGTCCTGCTCCATGTCCTGGCCTATGTCCTGCCCCATGTCCTGCCCTATGTCCTGCCCCATGTCCTGCCCCATGTCCTGCCCCATGTCCTGCCCTATGTCCTGCCCCATGTCCTGCCCCATGTCCTGCCCCATGTCCTGTCCCATGTCATGTCCCATGTCCTGCTCCATGTCCTGCCCCATGTCCTGCCCCATGTCCTGCCCTTTGTCCTGCCCCATATCCTGCCCCATGTCCTGCCCCATGTCCTGCCCCATGTCCTGCCCCATGTCCTGCCCCATGTCCTGCCCCATGTCCCATGTCCTGCCCCATGTCCTGCCCCTTGTCCTGTCCCATTTCCTGCCCCATGTCCTACCCCATGTCCTGCCCCATGTCCTGCCCCATGTCCTGCCCCATGTCCTGCCTTATGTCCTGCCCCATGTCTTGCCCCATGTCCCATGTCCTGCCCCATGTCCTGCCCCATGTCCTGCCCCATGTCCTGCCTTATGTCCTGTCTTATGTCCTGCCCCATGTAATGCCCCATGTCCTGCTCCATGTCCTCCCCCTGTCCTGCCCTATGTCTTATGTCCTGCCCCATGTCCTGCCTCATGTCCTGCCCCATGTCCTTCCCTATGTCCTGTCCCATATCCTGCCCCATTTCCTGCCCCATGTCCTGCTCCATGTCCTGCCCCATGTCCTGCCCCATGTCCCGCTCCATGTCCTCCCCCTGTCCTGCCTCATGTCCCATGTCCTGCCCCATGTCCTGCCCCATGTCCTGCCCCATGTCCTGCCCCATGTCCTGTCCCATGTCCTGCCCCATGTTTTGCCCCATGTCCTGTCCAATGTCCTGCCTTATGTCCTGCCCCATGTCCTGCCCCATGTCCTGCCCCATGTCCTGCCCCATGTCCTGCCCTATGTCCTGCCCCATGTCCTGCCCCATGTCCTGCCCTATGTCCTGTCCCTGTCCTGTCCCATGTCCTGCCCCATGTCCTGCCCCATGTCCTTCCCTATGTCCTGTCCCATGTCCTGCCCCATGTCCTGCCCCATGTCCTGCTCCATGTCCTGTCCCATGTCCTGCCACATGTCCTGGCCCATGTCCTGCCCCATGTCCTGCCCTATGTCCTGTCCCATGTCCTGCCCCATGTCCTGCCCCATGTCCTGCCCCATGTCCTGCCCCATGTCTTTCCCCATGTCCCATGTCCTGCCCCATGTCCTGCCCCATGTCCTGCCTCATGTCCTGCCTCATGTCCTGCCCCATGTCCTGCCCCATGTCCTGCCCCATGTCCTGCCCCATGTCCTGTCCCATGTCCTGCCCCATGTCATGCCCCATGTCCTGCCCCATGTCCTGCCCCATGTCCCATGTCCTGCCCCATGTCCTGCCCTTTGTCCTGTCCCATTTCCTGCCCCATGTCCTGCCCCATGTCCTGCTCCATGTCCTGCCCCATGTCCTGCCCCATGTTCTGCCCCATGTCCTGCCCTATGTCTTGCCCCATGTCCCATGTCCTGCCCCATGTCCTGCCCCATGTCCTGCCCCATGTCCTTCCCTATGTCCTGTCCTATGTCCTGCCCCATGTCCTGCCCCATGTCCTGCTCCATGTCCTCCCCCTGTCCTGCCCCATGTCCCATGTCCTGCCCCATGTCCTGCCCCATGTCCTTCCCCATGTCCTGCCCTATGTCCTGTCCCATGTCCTGCCCCATGTCCTGCCCCATGTCCTGCCCTATGTCCTGCCCCATGTCTTGCCCCATGTCCCATGTCCTGCCCCATGTCCTGCCCCATGTCCTGCCCCATGTCCTGCCCTATGTCCTGCCCCATGTCCTGCCCCATTTTCTGCTCCATGTTCCACCCCATGTCCTGCCCCATGTCCCATGTCATGCCCCATGTCCTGCCCCATGTCCTGCCCCATGTCCTGTCCCATGTCCTGCTCCATGTCCTGCCCCATGTCTTACCTCATGTCCCATGTCCTGCCTCATCTCCTGCCCCATGTCCTGCCCCATATCCTGCCCCATGTCCTGCCCCATGTCCTGCCCCATGTCCTGTCCCATGTCCTGCCCAATGTCCTGCCCCATGTCCCGCTCCATGTCCTCCCCCTGTCCTGCCTCATGTCCCATGTCCTGCCCCATGTCCTGCCCCATGTCCTGCCCCATGTCCTGCCCCATGTCCTGTCCCATGTCCTGCCCCATGTTTTGCCCCATGTCCTGTCCAATGTCCTGCCTTATGTCCTGCCCCATGTCCTGCCCCATGTCCTGCCCCATGTCCTGCCCCATGTCCTGCCCTATGTCCTGCCCCATGTCCTGCCCCATGTCCTGCCCTATGTCCTGTCCCTGTCCTGTCCCATGTCCTGCCCCATGTCCTGCCCCATGTCCTTCCCTATGTCCTGTCCCATGTCCTGCCCCATGTCCTGCCCCATGTCCTGCTCCATGTCCTGTCCCATGTCCTGCCCCATGTCCTGCCCCATGTCCTGCCCCATGTCCTGCCCTATGTCCTGTCCCATGTCCTGCCCCATGTCCTGCCCCATGTCCTGCCCCATGTCCTGCCCCATGTCTTTCCCCATGTCCCATGTCCTGCCCCATGTCCTGCCCCATGTCCTGCCTCATGTCCTGCCTCATGTCCTGCCCCATGTCCTGCCCCATGTCCTGCCCCATGTCCTGCCCCATGTCCTGTCCCATGTCCTGCCCCATGTCATGCCCCATGTCCTGCCCCATGTCCTGCCCCATGTCCCATGTCCTGCCCCATGTCCTGCCCTTTGTCCTGTCCCATTTCCTGCCCCATGTCCTGCCCCATGTCCTGCCCCATGTCCTGCCCCATGTCCTGCCCCATGTTCTGCCCCATGTCCTGCCCTATGTCTTGCCCCATGTCCCATGTCCTGCCCCATGTCCTGCCCCATGTCCTGCCCCATGTCCTTCCCTATGTCCTGTCCTATGTCCTGCCCCATGTCCTGCCCCATGTCCTGCTCCATGTCCTCCCCCTGTCCTGCCCCATGTCCCATGTCCTGCCCTATGTCCTGCCCCATGTCCTTCCCCATGTCCTGCCCTATGTCCTGTCCCATGTCCTGCCCCATGTCCTGCCCCATGTCCTGCCCTATGTCCTGCCCCATGTCTTGCCCCATGTCCCATGTCCTGCCCCATGTCCTGCCCCATGTCCTGCCCCATGTCCTGCCCTATGTCCTGCCCCATGTCCTGCCCCATTTTCTGCTCCATGTTCCACCCCATGTCCTGCCCCATGTCCCATGTCATGCCCCATGTCCTGCCCCATGTCCTGCCCCATGTCCTGTCCCATGTCCTGCTCCATGTCCTGCCCCATGTCTTACCTCATGTCCCATGTCCTGCCTCATGTCCTGCCCCATGTCCTGCCCCATATCCTGCCCCATGTCCTGCCCCATGTCCTGCCCCATGTCCTGTCCCATGTCCTGCCCAATGTCCTGCCCCATGTCCTGCTCCATGTCCTGCCCCATGTCCTGCCCCATGTCCTGCCCTATGTCCTGCCCCATGTCCTGCCCCATGTCCTGCCCCATGTCCTGCCCTATGTCCTTCCCCATGTCCTGCCCCATGTCCTGCCCCATGTCCTGTCCCATGTCATGTCCCATGTCCTGCTCTATGTCCTGCCCCATGTCCTGCCCCATGTCCTGCCCTATGTCCTGCACCATGTCCTGCCCCATGTCCTGCCCCATGTCCTGCCCCATGTCCTGCCCCATGTCCTGCCCCATGTCCTGCCCCATGATCCATGTCCTGCCCCATGTCCTGCCCCTTGTCCTGTCCCATTTCCTGCCCCATGTCCTACCCCATGTCCTGCCCCATGTCCTGCCCCATGTCCTGCCCCATGTCCTGCCTCATGTCCTGCCCCATGTCTTGCCCCATGTCCCATGTCCTGCCCCATGTCCTGCCCCATGTCCTGCCCCATGTCCTGCCCTATGTCCTGTCTTATGTCCTGCCCCATGTAATGCCCCATGTCCTGCTCCATGTCCTCCCCCTGTCCTGCCCTATGTCTTATCTCCTGCCCCATGTCCTGCCTCATGTCCTGCCCCATGTCCTGCCCTATGTCCTGTCCCATGTCCTGCCCCATTTCCTGCCCCATGTCCTGCTCCATGTCCTGCCCCATGTCCTGCCCCATGTCCCGCTCCATGTCCTCCCCCTGTCCTGCCTTATGTCCCATGTCCTGCCCCATGTCCTGCCCCATGTCCTGCCCCATGTCCTGCCCCATGTCCTGTCCCATGTCCTGCCCCATGTTTTGCCCCATGTCCTGTCCAATGTCTTGCCTCATGTCCTGCCCCATGTCCTGCCCCATGTCCTGCCCCATGTCCTGCCCCATGTCCTGCCCTATGTCCTGCCCCATGTCCTGCCCCATGTCCTGCCCTATGTCCTGTCCCATGTCCTGTCCCATGTCCTGCCCCATGTCCTGCCCCATGTCCTTCCCTATGTCCTGTCCCATGTCCTGCCCCATGTCCTGCCCCATGTCCTGCTCCATGTCCTGTCCCATGTCCTGCCCCATGTTCTGCCCCATGTCCTGCCCCATGTCCTGCCCTATGTCCTGTCCCATGTCCTGCCCCATGTCCTGCCCCATGTCCTGCCCTATGTCCTGCCCCATGTCTTGCCCCATGTCCCATGTCCTGCCCCATGTCCTGCCCCATGTCCTGCCCTATGTCCTGCCCCATGTCCTGCCCCATGTCCTGCCCCATGTCCTGCCCCATGTCCTGCCCTATGTCCTGCCCCATGTCCTGCCCCATGTCCCATGTCCTGCCCCATGTCCTGCCCCTTGTCCTGTCCCATTTCCTGCTCCATGTCCTGCCCCATGTCCTGCCCCATGTCCTGCCCCATGTCCTGCCCCATGTCCTGCCCCATGTCTTGCCCCATGTCCCATGTCCTGCCCCATGTCCTGCCCCATGTCCTGCCCCATGTCCTGCCCTATGTCCTGTCCCATGTCCTGTCCCATGTCATGTCCCATGTCCTGCTCCATGTCCTGCCCCATGTCCTGCCCCATGTCCTGCCCTATGTCCTGCCCCATGTCCTGCCCCATGTCCTGCCCCATGTCCTGCTCCATGACCTGCCCCATGTCCCATGTCCTGCCCCATGTCCTGCCCCATGTCCTGCCCCAAGTCCTGCCCCATGTCCTGCCCCATGTCCTGCCCCATGTCCTGCCCAATGTCCTGCCCTATGTCCTGCCCCATGTCCTGCCCCATGTCCTGCCCCATGTCCTGCCCCATGTCCTGCCCCATGTCCTGCCCTATGTCCTGCCCCATGTCCTGCCCCATGTCCTGCCCCATGTCCTGCCCCATGTCCTGCCCTATGTCCTGCCCCATGTCCTGCCCCATGTCCCATGTCCTGCCCCATGTCCTGCCCCTTGTCCTGTCCCATTTCCTGCCCCATGTCCTGCCCCATGTCCTGCCCCATGTCCTGCCCCATGTCCTGCCCCATGTCCTGCCCCATGTCTTGCCCCATGTCCCATGTCCTGCCCCATGTCCTGCCCCATGTCCTACCCCATGTCCTGCCCTATGTCCTGTCTTATGTCCTGCCCCATGTAATGCCCCATGTCCTGCTCCATGTCCTCCCCCTGTCCTGCCCTATGTCTTATGTCCTGCCCCATGTCCTGCCTCATGTCCTGCCCCATGTCCTGCCCTATGTCCTGTCTTATGTCCTGCCCCATTTCCTGCCCCATGTCCTGCTCCATGTCCTGCCCCATGTCCTGCCCCATGTCCCGCTCCATGTCCTCCCCCTGTCCTGCCTTATGTCCCATGTCCTGCCCCATGTCCTGCCCCATGTCCTGCCCCATGTCCTGCCCCATGTCCTGTCCCATGTCCTGCCCCATGTTTTGCCCCATGTCCTGTCCAATGTCCTGCCTCATGTCCTGCCCCATGTCCTGCCCCATGTCCTGCCCCATGTCCTGCCCCATGTCCTGCCCTATGTCCTGCCCCATGTCCTGCCCCATGTCCTGCCCTATGTCCTGTCCCATGTCCTGTCCCATGTCCTGCCCCATGTCCTGCCCCATGTCCTTCCCTATGTCCTGTCCCATGTCCTGCCCCATGTCCTGCCCCATGTCCTGCTCCATGTCCTGTCCCATGTCCTGCCCCATGTCCTGCCCCATGTCCTGCCCCATGTCCTGCCCTATGTCCTGTCCCATGTCCTGCCCCATGTCCTGCCCCATGTCCTGCCCTATGTCCTGCCCCATGTCTTGCCCCATGTCCCATGTTCTGCCCCATGTCCTGCCCCATGTCCTGCCCTATGTCCTGCCCCATGTCCTGCCCCATGTCCTGCCCCATGTCCTGCCCCATGTCCTGCCCTATGTCCTGCCCCATGTCCTGCCCCATGTCCCATGTCCTGCCCCATGTCCTGCCCCATGTCCCATGTCCTGCCCCATGTCCTGCCCCTTGTCCTGTCCCATTTCCTGCCCCATGTCCTGCCCCATGTCCTGCCCCATGTCCTGCCCCATGTCCTGCCCCATGTCCTGCCCCATGTCTTGCCCCATGTCCCATGTCCTGCCCCATGTCCTCCCCCTGTCCTGCCTTATGTCCCATGTCCTGCCCCATGTCCTGCCCCATGTCCTGCCCCATGTCCTGCCCCATGTCCTGTCCCATGTCCTGCCCCATGTTTTGCCCCATGTCCTGTCCAATGTCCTGCCTCATGTCCTGCCTCATGTCCTGCCCCATGTCCTGCCCCATGTCCTGCCCCATGTCCTGCCCTATGTCCTGCCCCATGTCCTGCCCCATGTCCTGCCCTATGTCCTGTCCCATGTCCTGTCCCATGTCCTGCCCCATGTCCTGCCCCATGTCCTTCCCTATGTCCTGTCCCATGTCCTGCCCCATGTCCTGCCCCATGTCCTGCTCCATGTCCTGTCCCATGTCCTGCCCCATGTCCTGCCCCATGTCCTGCCCCATGTCCTGCCCTATGTCCTGTCCCATGTCCTGCCCCATGTCCTGCCCCATGTCCTGCCCTATGTCCTGCCCCATGTCTTGCCCCATGTCCCATGTCCTGCCCCATGTCCTGCCCCATGTCCTGCCCTATGTCCTGCCCCATGTCCTGCCCCATGTCCTGCCCCATGTCCTGCCCCATGTCCTGCCCTATGTCCTGCCCCATGTCCTGCCCCATGTCCCATGTCCTGCCCCATGTCCTGCCCCATGTCCCATGTCCTGCCCCATGTCCTGCCCCTTGTCCTGTCCCATTTCCTGCCCCATGTCCTGCCCCATGTCCTGCCCCATGTCCTGCCCCATGTCCTGCCCCATGTCCTGCCCCATGTCTTGCCCCATGTCCCATGTCCTGCCCCATGTCCTGCCCCATGTCCTGCCCCATGTCCTGCCCTATGTCCTGTCCCATGTCCTGTCCCTTGTCATGTCCCATGTCCTGCTCCATGTCCTGCCCCATGTCCTGCCCCATGTCCTGCCCTATGTCCTGCCCCATGTCCTGCCCCATGTCCTGCCCCATGTCCTGCCCTATGTCCTGCCCCATGTCTTGCCCCATGTCC